>VTPC01090614.1:279169-532162 GCA_011009095.1 Ignelater luminosus
CCATTTCTTATAAAAACCAAAATCTACGACGCTCATTATTGTTTTTCATAAGAAAACTTTTGCATGGCAAAAACGCAGGATGGTCTTCTACATACAAACCTGCAAACGTGACCCGCTTAACAAGAAATTTAATTTAAATTGATAAAGTCTAGTTGTTGTCAATTTTCTGAATTTTGTTTTGTCGGGAGAAGTCGTTTTGTTTCGGTTATCGGCCTATTGGGGTTCATGATGACGTTTGTTTTGAAGTTAGAACGAACAATTTATTCTTTAAAAGGCTTTTTTCCACTAACACTAACGCTGGTTCCTCTTCAAAGCTTAATTCCCGTTTAGGTTGCACAATATTGACGTTTGCATAACCTATGCATCAAAACAGACAAACAACAAACAAACGCAAGAAAGCTGATCAGCCATCTTTGTCTTACGCATTATTCTTGTATTTCCATTCTTGTTGCACTTCAAGGATTTTTAATTTAAATTCTAATTAATTTAACGCCTGTATAATTATGTTCGATTGAAATCTTAATAACCTGTTTATTTATTGGATGGAAAACATGAAACTTTGCAGTTTTGAAGATAAAGGTCGTAGGTAACTTGCAACATCTACAATAATATACTTATTAGCAGCAGAATAACTTTTAACTCGCACTTCAATCTAAAATATACATCTCTAGTACTTATGTTTCGGTTCTGTATAGAATAAGAAGTTGTATAAGATAAGTTTTTACAGTTTTGCATTTTTACAATAACAATTAAAAACTTTGAAAAGTTTTTATATTTCTAGCTCTAGAAACTTGGGTTAAGTGTTTTTTTCCGTTTTGCAGAGTTTTACTTACACAGTTAACATTTTATGATTCTACATGACAATTCTTTTATTTCATGTTTTTCTCGAACTTTTTGGTGGAAAACAAAGTGATTTATATTCTTGACTTGCACCTCCCTCTTAACCGTTATTAACAAAAACTGTAAGAACTTTTCGTTTTTGTACGATTAATGCTTCCGAATTGACTTGAAAATATATAAATCAAGTTTAATTCAGTTACTTAGGGTTGTGGTACTGCATAATAAATAACTGGACGTTCTTAAAATCCGTTTTTGGTTTCACAACTAGTTTTGTAAGAGAAACGTTATCGTTTTTGCTGAGGCAGATTTACTTAATAAAGTCATAAATACTAAAAAAAAACTTCCTTGTTTTCTTTCCTTATTTAATTTACTTGAAAGTGTCATATTCTAGAAGTCATTAATTTTAACCATCTGTTTACTGTTTTAATAGACCAACTAGCAGGCGCTAACAATTCTAATTTATCATCCTTTTAATTCATAAATTTTATTTTAAATAGTTCATGAGCAGAGTGATCCAGTGAGTAAGGTGTCGTTATTGCAAGAATCTTTAGATATGTAAGAAATAGATTTATAGCCAAAACTTTACGAGTATTTCTACAAATTACAAACCATCAGCAGAATGCATGTTACACGTCATCCGGTATATTTTCGTGAAGTTTTTTTACAAAATGATAACCACAAAGATAACTGGAATTATTGCTGTTTATTACGAAGAACTCGGAAAACTTATTAAGTCAAAATTAATAAAACCTGATATTTAACCCTTTTAATACCTGGCACCAAAATTACTCGCGTTCTTCTTTAATTAAACTACTGCATGCCCATATGAAAACTTGTGGTTTTACTAAGAAATTGAAATATACTTTTTCTTTAGTTTTATGAACTTAAAATGAAATATCATCTCAGATTAGTTAATTATATGGATATTAAGTAAAACTTTATGTAGGTAGTACAAGAAAATTAATTTGTGAATATCCCGACTTGTAAATTTATAATGCTGGCGTTCTTTTCTTCTTTCACTAGCTGTGTTTGTCATGGCGATAGCTTGAAAGAATTTTTATTAAGCGTGAATATACTACCTGTTTTTTACTGCAGAATGGAGAAGGAAATTACTAAAACGAGAACAAATGCAAATGAAGAACGAACTGCCCTAGAAAAGGATGAGGTCGACAAAGATAAAGTATGTTTAATAACAGTCATCGTTGTATGTTGGTGAGGTAAAGGGTCTTATAAATTAACGGCGGAGGAAACTCTTACAAGCGGTTTTCTTAGTAGACTGCTCGATTATTGTTGTTTTAGTTATTTTCCAAAGAGAACCTTACGCTGAGAATGTAGTTGAAATTAAACAATGAATGGGAGATACCTATCTTTATGCATATGGCATTACTGATGTCGCTTTTTGAAAATTATTATTACTCAAAATGATAGCGACGTTGCAACACTATCCCTTACGATAACTCATCAAGGGCTGTGCAGATCGACAATACATTTGAATAATGCTAAAAATCGAAGTTTTGCATGCCTTTCTTATTTTCACAAAGAATATGATACAATGCTAATAATATTATAACAGTTTTGTATTATTACTACTAAACGTTCAAAAGAAAGTTAAACGTGCAAGTTAGAAAACTTCCTCATCTTTTTCTTCTTTATCCAATAGGTCGTCTTCATCCTCTTTGACAAGATTCAGGGGAGCACTGTTGGTGCACGTTTTTTCCTCCCTGAATAAGGCTTAAGTTATATCACACCTTCTAAAGCTGTGAAGAAAGAGGATGCACCTTGGTAGGTGGAGCTAAGGCTATTAGCAAGGCAACAAGGACGACATCCTCCCCGACAACAGCCACACAAGGATTTGTCGTGACTTTGCCAATTGGTTTACGTACGATAGTCATAGTCAGCATTATTAACTGCAACGTGTGTCTCTATCCTACCAGCACTCATTTTCTGACACAATAACATGATTAGCTTTCTCTTGTTCTACGCATTAGCCAGGAAGTGATGTTGTATAGTAGCCTTCATGTGTTTATCAAAGTTGACTTTCATAGAACTTTTACCCATTTCTCTTCTTGTTTGCTTTCGCACCTTTATACTGTCCTTCCCGTCACTATAGCCATCGAAAACTACAAAGAATCCTGTTCCGAAATTGCATTTTGCATACGTTATATACTGGTAGTAAATATTGGTAAAAGTCCTTCTCACTTTCCATCGCAGGGAGTTGAGGAGGAACCTACTATCAACAACGTTGAAACTTGTTTTAAGATCTACTGCTAAGTATGTAGTAGGTAGCAGGTAATAAAAAGCAGCTTTTATTGTTTTCCTCATTCCACCTACATCGAAGAGTAAAAGCGGAAATGGAGATAACTCGTATTCCAGTAGAAACTTCAAATCTTCATCATTCTTTTTCAAACTTGCGAACTTTTGAAATAAAAGTAATGGATCGACTACCGTAGTTTCACCGTGCACTTTTACCGAATTTGCAATTGCTGCCATGGGTTCTTCTCTGTCCTTCCGTGATAGGAAAGATAGAAGAGTGGTGCTGAGCCATTTGAGCAATTTCTTCCTGTCTCCTTCATCTACGTCTACGTCTACGTGATCTCCTGACGTAAAAACTACTCTACTGAATTGTTCTAGTGAGAAGCAGCTGGTAAAGCTTGTTTAAGCACCACTTAGCCACTTCGCTGTTGTTGAAACAGTAATTTCTCTCCTTCGAGTTAGCCCACCCTTGATCTTCATCTCTCTCATTAATGTTTGCTCAATTGTGAGATCAGACCATAACCCAATTCAAAATGAGTCACTCCTTCTTACAGTTAAGTATCCTTCATTCACAACTCGCCTAAATTCATCAGCGATCAGTTTTGATTCAAGGCAAAGCATATCAAAAAGGTATAAATGAGCAAGTTTGGCAAACTGAAAACGGCTACACGCTCTCATTTCTTTCAATTGTTACATCAATTAATATCTCATTGTGAAAATCTGCTATCAAGTAACTTACGCTATTTCTTCTCTTTTTTGTAATGTCATATTTGTTCAAAATTATTGTTCAGTGTGCTCGAACTGCTCTTCTGAATGTATGACCTTTTATAATTTCTTCGACTGAGTTGGGGGCAGAAATTATGCTTCGCAATTCTTGAAGCCCACTGCCAGACATAAAGTAACCTTTACACCCAAGAAACGACATCAATGTATAAAAACCATCTAGTCGTACCTCTATGTTTTCCAGCAGAGGATCATCTTTAAAATTTCTTTTGCCTTGATAAAGAGCGGCTGATCATAGGTTATGAAACATGTTTTGAGCTTTAATTGCTGACATTGTTCTGCTGCATACTTCTGTGTGTATTGTGTCTCTGTCTGTCGGGGGTGAATTTATGAATGACACAGGCACCACAGCCCTTTTAGAAAAATTATTGTCTGCGGCTATGCTCCGCATAAACTCCATCCATTCAGGAATAGCTTGAAACCCCAGTCATTTGCTACATATCCATAACACACCAGATAAACTTAGCATAGGTACGTCTGACAGGAGAAGGTGTAACTGCTCTACGTTTTCTACAGTAACCTGTTTCAGACCTTTGCTTGTGAGGCATGCGATTTGTAGAGGAAAGTTGGGAGTGCAACTTTCCTACCTCTCTGGCTGGTGGAGGCGAAGTTAATTTCAAGATATCTTCACCCGATAGGAGGGCATTGGCAGACGTAATGCGCTGAATACTCCCCAAGCTGTGAAATGTGTCCAATCTATTCAGTGTGGTCAGAATAAAGTCTGCATTGTCCAAGTCAAACTGACAATATGTTCCACGCAGCACAGTTGGTGCGGGACTGTACATCGCAGACAATTTCAGCATTGCAGGCGTCATTGTAAAAACCACTGAAACCCAAGTTAGCTAGTATGTTCGCCAAAATTTGTAAACCGAATTTCCATGTAGAATTGGAGAATGAAAACAATCTCGGTCGAATTGTTGAAATAATTGCATAGGCAATCTAAATTCTCTTGGTATCTTTGTTCTGTTTATTCTCCCATCTTATGCTGGCCAGTTGTTCAAGAAAAGTGTTGAGAGATTCTGGAACCGTATCTTCACTACTATTTAGAAACTCGGCACTTGAAGGGTAGCAGTTTGTATCATATACCATGGACTGTACATTTTGTTTGAACCTCAACCTCCTCTACCTATACCAACTATGTCTGCTTGCTGCTCCTAAACTATCAACCCTACAAAAGTGTGTAAGGCCTGTTTTTGTGGGGAATTGTGTTTACTTTAATTTTGTATAGAGAGTATTTTTAATCAAAGTAAATAGATTCCGAGATATTTGAGGAAACCTGAAAACAATGCTCTTTCATAGGCTTCTCGCTTACCCTTCGCCATTGTATTATCCTGAGGAGGATATGTCTTAAAGAAATCAACCCATTTTAATAGATGTCTATGAGTGTAGCTTTCTCTCTTTAACGCCTAATTCTTAACTCTCTGTACATACGGTAAAAAATCCCAGGTGTTGAAATTGCACACCAGACTAATACTCTTGGAAAATTCAGCGTTTCTTTTAAATTTCACATTATTTGGGCAATCATCAATATTGTCAGAGTAGTTGTAGCAGTTTATTGAGGATAAAACCCAACAAATAGTCCTTTATAAATCCTTTCTTACTAACCCTTCACCATTCCCTCAACCACGTCTACGGCTACTTATTATTCTTTCATCTGTTCTCTGTCCAAACTTATCTAACTTAAACATCAGCCTTTCATAATCTTAGCATTCCCCCCAGAAAGTGGAAAAACGTTTCTTTGGCATTCCCACATTTAGAGAATTTTGGGTCTTCTTCTACACCTATGAGTGACAGGGGCCTTCTTAAAATGTAATAGCCTACGGGATCCTAATTAAAAGACTTAGCGTTCTCTGGCTCTTTGGCAAGTTAAAATAGGTTATATGGTTTTCTGTCTGGCGATACCCACTGCTTCTCAACCCGCTTGCCGGTTATATAAAGACATGCCAGGCGTTGTAACTTGGCCAGCCTTTGGGCGATGGTGGTGCGCTTTACACCAGACCACCAGACCATTGAACCGTATAGCACTCTAGGTCTGATAATTGCCATGTAGATCCAGTAGGCTATCTGAGGATTGATTTCACAAAGCCTACCTGACGCAGCTGCCAGAGTGTCACTGTCGACTTGGTTATCACCTTATCGACATGTGACTTCCAGCTTAGTTTCTATTACAAGGTCATTTCTAAGTACTTGTACTAGAGGTCTACCGTATAATATGAATTTCTTTAAACCATCCGTTTTCTTTCTTTTAGTGGCGAGAATTACCTTAGTTGCAGGCCATTCTCATTACACAATCTTGTACACACTTATATTCGGTCGCAGACGGCGTGATGTTGAGAAAGCGACAAGTGACTAACACTAGCCCGTCGTCTGTACATGCCTGAGCAAGAAAGCCTCCCGCTGTTAATTGGTTTGCTTACGAGAATTCGACGAGGAATGCTTATTGTATGAATCCGAGACAGTTGATCCTAGAGAAGTGACCACGCCAAGTGACTCGTTCCAGTCAACTTTAAGCTACCAGAAAGACTGTATTATTAGCTTATATTGTATCTTGATTGGTGTCAACAAACCTAACGGATCAAACTGTTTTGAAATGTAGGATAAAATACTTCTTGGGTTATTTTGTTATTTTCAAGGTTAGAGGGAACGGAATTGTAAACGAACGAGTCAGAGGTAGGAAGCCACGATATTTCCAAGGTTTTGTTGCTGTCTTTATCAGAAATGATATGATTCAATTAATTCACGTCGTCTTGCTGCATGTGTAACAGAACGAAAAAATTATTTGATTGAAATTCTCGAGTCTCAAATCCATAATCTGAAAGAATTTTTGTGATATTTTTCTAATTATAATGAGACCTTTCAGCGGCATAGAAATAGTTCGCGATTACTCTACTTTCGACAGGGAAATGCTAAGAGTTTTCGAATGATATTTGTATTAAGCACCTTGTGCCAAGACATGTAGCCAAAACTGTAGGTGACCGTGTTTAGTTGGTAAAATTCGAGCTTGTCGGTTATGTTGCCTCGCCAAACTATACGCTGAAGCTTATGTTGCTTAGGTTCAACAAGCACCTGCCTGTACATTTTAGCCAGATCCCCTACCAAGACTACATTGTGCTTTCTAATGCGCAGTATAATTGAAAATAAATCATTTTGTACTATGGTACCTACCTTTAACATGTCATTAAGAGAATGACCGGTTGATGATTTCGCAGATGCTTTGAAAACTAGTTTTGTGGTAATACTGTCTTTTCAAGTCCGTGGCATGCCATGTCATACCAAGATAGTTTTAATATCCCACGCTGTTTGTTGCAGATCCATGTGGCCTAACGCATATTTTTTCATAAAATTTCGATACTCTTTGTAAAGATTTGGGTTCTTTACGAGCTTGCGCTCGATCGATTGGAATTGCCTTATCGCATTTTCTTGGAAATGGCCCAAAGTATTATAATTATTTTTTAAAGGAAGTTTGACTATGAATCTGCCAGAACCATTCTGTGAACGTTGTTCACATTCATGTTCTTCTCGAGAATAATTTGGACTAACTGAGGTAGGAGGTTCCTCTAAACGCCAAAATGTTTCCATTTGAGAACTTAGATCAAAAAAGGTAAATAAGCAAGAACTGTTTTGCTTAGTTGCTGTATGTCAGGTGACATAAATCTATCCCAGCTTAGTTTTGTGCAAGATGAGGATGATACGTCCCAATCTGATTTGGCAGACACACAATAAATCGTAAAATATGCCTGCGCCCAAGAGCATTTCAACTCAAGAGCTTTCGTTGAATGTGGAATCGGCCAAACTGAATGTCTAGATTATCAACATTGACTGTTTTGATGTGGTGTAGCATCACTTACCTTAGCAAAACAAAAAGTGGAGATGGACGGTGAATCTATTATACACTGATTTTATTTGAATTGTAGTTTGCTCCGTTAGTGAAGATTTTGTTTGTGCCTGAAATCGGGAGATTGACCTTGTTGGCGCGAAGACCTAATCTTTGAAATAAGCCTGCTGTTATAAAATTCGTTTGTAATCCGCTATCTAAGATAGCGCTACAATGTATCTGACGTTTGTTGTGATCTTGGATTTGAATAAAGACTGTGGATAAGAAAACATATGAGTTCAAGGGTTCTCGAAAATAACTAGCGGCGATTGTGAAGTTTCGATACACTTCTGTACTATTCGGATCATTAGCAACAGTTTGTTAAACTTATTTGTTGTATTTGCTTGGTCTCTATCGCATGATTTAGAATTGTTTTGATTGGATTGCGGGAAACTCAATCCATGGAGCGACGAATTGTGTTTTTTGCGACAAACTTTACAGCGACTTTGTGAAATAATTATAATGTGCGCAACACAGCTTCTAAGAAAATTTGCTTAAATAAAATAATAATTTACAATATAAATAAAGACAAAAAAGGAATTTGGAGGGTTTTACAACTTCTTCATACACCTTAGTCCATGTCTTCACACCTTTTTGACAATAATCAAGTTAAGGGCATACGAGGGACCTTTTCAGCAGTTTCAGCACTGATATGAACGTACAGTCTGTTATATTGCTTATTTAAATGTTTCTTCAACTGTAAAGATGTTCTCCTCTAAAAAGAACCTTGCGGTGCTTGTTATCAAAATACCACCAAAGAAGCAACGTTACTCTTTTTTTCGGTAATTTTTTCTAAACGTGGAGTAAGCATCAGATCTTTTCTTCTTTGGCAAACGCGCAGTTTATGGTCTTCGTTAATAACTTGTTTTAAGGCTTCTCTTGATAATTTCATCTGTAGAGCCATCAGTTTCTCTTTTATTGGATAATAGCAATTTAGAAAGATTATGACAGAAGAAAAAATGTAATATAAAAATAACTATGTAATATTGACGTTTACTACGTAATATAGCATAAAATACGAGAAGATAGGTACTACTTACCTTAAATTAAAAAATATTACCAAAATGTGTATGGTTAGAACTAAATAAATTATAGCATGAGGAATTTCAGGAGCCGAATAAATTACTTATTATGATTGTACATAATTTATCATTTTATTTATGAATCATTAAATAAGTTAGCATCTGCATGGGAAGGAATAAAATTATACAATATCAGTGGTTTCCTGAGCTAAATTACAAATTCTCAACGCAACTTCGTGATTTTGTATCAGAACCCTAATTTCATCAATATAAAAAATAAAACAATACGAAACGAATTTAGAATAAACACATATTCATTACCGAAATTGCCCAATTCAATAATTTACTTTCCATCGGAGCAGATTTGAGTTTCCTCGCATTTTCCGTGGAATTTAAATGCAAGTGAAAGGTGGATAAAATACGACAGAGGTTATTTGTCTGGAAAAGTCGATTTTGTAGCGAATGTGTTACACTACTAAATCTACATTTGTAATGTGTATTTTAGTCGGCAAATTTTCCACACAGCTTTAAGGAAAGTAGTATATAAAGTGAATATAACACGACGCATGCGCAGTTATCACAATGCGTGACTGTATAAGCTCGTCACGCACCAAATGGAAAACTTTTTTACTATTGATCTGAATTAATTGCTTTATCTGGAAATAGTTCGGTGTGTGTGTGTGTAGAAAACACCTTGACGGGATTGGGTAGCGAATTGGGTGCATAGCCGACTTGTTTCGGGGAATAAATATGTTCGATTTCTGAAAGTTGAAATAGGGAAGCCAATGTAAATATTGATGTAATTAAAGCACACAGATGACGTGCGAGAATAAATATTCTCAAATAATATTTCAAAGAAAACGAACTTTGCTCTTAATCACCCAGTTCAACGCTAGTATGCCGAATTTAAGTCAGTGACCAAAGCGGTTATCGAGTCAGAAAGGGGTAAAACCATTCAACGATTTATTATTATTTTACAAAACGTTTTAAATCACGCAGATTTAAGTATCGCCGAATAGATAACAGGACTGCGAGTTTCTAGTAAATAATAGAAATCTAGTCACGCTAATCACCTAATTTAAAATCAGTAAAAGTGGAAATGCGAAAAGTGAAAAAGCTTCTATAACAAGATTCTGATTAGTTTTGTTCTGTACCTGAAACAATTTCTCTGTGATTATTGACTATTCTACGTCTCTGTCCTAGTTCAAAAGAAACTTAGATCATTATTTTCACCCATATTCTTACGGAGAGGTCAATGTCCTTATACAGTGCGTCCCACGAGGGGTGGGACAAACAAATATCTCCGTCATGTCTAAATCTTTAATACTCAACTTACAAAAAACAGGAATGTTGACTTGGTCTTATTTTTAAATTGCAACATATCTTCTCTTTTCATTCATCACAAAAGAAATTCGTGAATGCGATTAAAGTTAGTCAAGATCAAACAGTCATTTGTTTTTTTACTTATTAGGTCATGAGGTTTCAATAAAGCACATTCAGAAACTTCTTATTATACAGAGTATAATTGAAAGTAAAATAAAAGTGTGAACAAAGTACTGAAAATACAAACACTGATACAATTGATAAAATTATGACAGACTTACTTCAACACCCCCCCCCCAAACTCATAATCCTCATAAGAGATTTTCTATTGTTCTTAAAAGGTCCTGCACTTAATAGCTTGGTCAGGAAATCTGCCAACTGGTCCTGGCTTCTGACGTAGTCAATAGCAAAGGAACCTTTGCCTTGTAGTTTCTGCCGTTCAAAGTGGTAGCGTACTTCGATATGTTTGGTTCGCCTGTGGAACTCCGGGTTGTTTATAAGCCGCTCTAAATAAGCGACTCAACCATACCAACTCTTTAGCAGCCTCACCTGCGGCAATGTATTCAGCTTCTGTTGTGCTTAGAGCAGTTGTTTGCTTTCGGCTCACTCAAGTGACTGCTCCTCCTCCTAAGGTAGTTGCAATTCTGAAACGACGCATCTTGTCATCATTTGCAAAGTCCGTATCACTATAACAAGTCAGTTTTAACTGTGAATTTTTCTTGTAGAAGAAACCGTACTCACGTGTTCCCGCCAAATATTTCAGTATAGGTTTTACGGCTACCCAGTCTGACTGTTTCGGACAATCCAACACTTCAGAAACAGTACTGACGGCATATGCAATATCCGGGCGTGTTGACATGACTAGAAAAAATAGACTCCCCACAGCTTCTCTATAAGGCACTTTCTCATCGAGAGATGGATCATTACAATCAATAGTACTTTTCTTCTCACATGGAGTAGAGACAAACTTAGCATCATTCATATCGAACTTTTTCAATAATTGATTGATGTAAGCTTCCTGATATACATAAATTTTATCATCACAATTCTTGATTTGCATTCCCAAGAAGCTTTCTAAAGTCCCAATTGTTATTTTAAATTCCAATTTTAGCTGTTCTAAGAATTTTTTAACATCCTTTCTGTCTCCAATTATGATTCCATCATCAACATAGACGGCAACCATCAGCTTGCGTTATTTACAATCTTTAATAAAGAGGCAAGGATCTGCTTGACCCAACTTTTTTAAACGTTCAACAAATCTCTTGTTGCAACAGCGCGGCGCTTGTTTAAGCCTGTACAGACTCCTATTTAATTTACAAACACGTTATGTTCCATCATGAAGACATTCAGGTTGTTGCATATAAACTTCATCTTCAAGTTTACCATACAAAAAGGCAGTCTGAATATCAAATTGCGCAAGGTCATATTATTCTGCAGCGGCAACGGCTAGTAGCATACGCACAGTATCAAACCTAGCAACCGGACTGAACGTTTGATCGAAGTCTATACCTTTTTGTTGACCGTGGCCCCTAGCCATCAGCCTTGCTTTGTATCTGGCATTTTCTCCATTTGTGTCTAGTTTGGTTTTTAGAACCCAACGATTTGAAATTATTTTTTTGCTTTGAGGAGGATCGACCAATATCCACGTATTTGACCCAGCCAGGGAAATAATCTCACTCTTAATGGCTTCCCGTCACAAGTCAGCCTCGTCAGATTTCAAAGCCTGCTAAACAGCTAAATCACCTTCTGCGAGAAGAACATAATTACTTAAATAAGACGGGAGATTCTTAACTTTATTACTGGGTCTTATGTCATTATTTTCCATAGGAGGATTGGGATTTTCTGCAGGCTCTGAAGTGACACTGTTTTTTTCTTCGTCATGTAGTTGAAAGCAGGAGACCTCTTTGCCTGTTAATTTGTCTTCAGCCACTGCTCTTTCCTGCTTAAACAGTACATCATGAGTTGTACAGGTTTTTCTCTTATTAGGAACATAGACCCTGTAACCATCCTCAAAACCATGATAACCAACTAGAATGCCTGGAATACCTTTTGCATTCCATTTTTTACCTTTCTGTTTGGGTTCATGCACAAAGCATCAGTTCCAAACACTTTTAAGTATTTCAAATCTCTGACTGTATATATACCTCCGTGTTACATGTCTCTTCCCACAAAAGCTTTGGCAGGTCGCAACTTTGCAACATAGAGCACGTAGACTCATCTATTATTTGGAAGGGATGCAAGTGAAGTAGGAGTTGTTACAACAGTTGTTACATTCTTTGTAGGGGAATTAATGGTATCCTGAATTACCTTATCGCCTTTATCTTGCTTGTTGTTTAGATTACTACTGCTAGTAAATTTAATAGTGGGCATAGTTACAGGTGTTACGTTGACACTGTCACTGTACCCACCATGTTACATCATTATAACGTCGACGTATGCTATCTGCATGTAAACATTTTATTTCATTTTTAATCAGAACTAAGTATGTGGAATAACTGCAAACTTTTACAATTTTCCCTTTATTCCACAGTCTGGTCTGAGCATTTTTCACATTTACTAATTTATTTACATTATACAACTTTGAACTGTTTGTGCTTAGTCCAGTAGCTTTACAGGTTTGGTAAATATGTGGTTTCAGAAGGTCAAATCTTGTCTTGGGTCTATTTTTTAGTATACATTCAGCAGGGGACAGTCCTGTAACTGTTGATGGAGAATTTCTATAAGTAAACAAGAAATTGTCTAACTTGTCAAGAGTTATATTCTTCTTTTCGATTAAATAGAGTCCTGTTTAGATTCTTTTTCACAGTCTGCACTGCTCTCTCTGCCATACCATTACTTTGAGGGTGGTATGGTAGAGTTTTGATAGGTTTGATGTCATTTGATTGACAAAATGCATGAAATTCAGCAGAATTAAAGGGGGGCCGTTATCTAACACAAGCTCGACTAGAAGACCAAAAATACTAAAAATTTATTTTAGTTTAAGAATGGTTTCTTTTGCCTTTGTACCGTTTTTCATAAATTTTACTTCTAACCATTTTGATCTACTGTTAAGTAAAATTAGAAAGGCGCATTTATATTTATGAACAAAATCGATATTTACACAAAGAAATTATTAGGTGCTGGGGACCATGAACGAAGAGGATTTGTACTTGTAAAATTTTGGGTTTGCTGGCAAACTTCGCATGAGTTTATGAATTTTTAAACATCGTTATTTAAACCTGGCCACTAACAATAAGATCGTAACAACACTTTTGCACGTACTATACCTAAGTGTTGTTCATAAAAGAGTTCGAGAATCCTATTGTGTAATGCTTCAGGAACAACTACTTTATTACCTAACAGGAGACAATTTTATTCAACTGTTAATTCATGTCTGTTTTTAAAGTAATGTTTAATTTGTTGATCATGAATAGTTTTAGGCCACCCTGAAATTGTCATATCTACCACTTTTATGAGTACGTTATCTTTTTTAAGACACTAACGATATCTCCATTATGCAAAGGAACGTTATTGATTAAGGTAAATGAATATAGACAGTCAGCACATCGGTTACTCCATCCATAGGGAGAGGTGACAATCCATCTGCATTACTAACTAATTTACCCTTTTTGTACTCGATATCATAAATCCTGATAGGGTAATAGCCCAACGTGTTATACGTGCAGCTGCTGAAACAGATATACCCCTCCCTCTAGCAAAAATAAATTGTAATGGCTAATGATCTGTAATTAGAACAAACTTCAGGACAAAAATGTACTTATGGAATTTTCTTAAGCCAAATATTAATGCTAAGGCCTTCCTTTCTAAATCTGAATATTTTTTTCCGTTTGAGACGATGTACTTGAAGCAAACAATATAGGTCTGTCTTCGCCATTTAAACGGTGACTAAAGATGACCCCTCATATCCACTACTGTCACAGGTCAGATGTATAGGTAATTTAGAGTTATAGTGAACAAGGAGCTTATCTGAGCTTAACAGCTGCTTCCTCTCTTCAAATACTTTTTTCACAATGAGTTGACCAGCTGGATTCAAAATTTACACTTGACTTACAGAGATCATACAAAGGCTTAAGTTTTGTGGATAACATGGGTATGAATTTTCATAGTAATTAAGTAACCTGAGGTACGATTTTAATTCTGTTAAGCTTTTTGGTGTTGGTGCTTTTTTTAGTACATTCGATTTTCTTATTTGTAGGATGGATACCATTTTTGTCAATAATCTGATATAAGAATTCCACTTTAGTTTCATAGAATTTACATTTCTTTTTATTTACCTTAACATTGCATTCTTTTAAAGGTTTAAGAACTACAATGACATTTTTATAACAATGTTTTAAACTTTCACCGCAAATTAAAATGTCATCTAAGTAACACTTTGTATTCGGCAATCCGACAACATAGTATCCATTATAATCTGAAAAATGCTGGGCGCTGCACTAATACCATAAGAAAGTCTAGTATAAGTAAAAAGATGTATGTATAGTTAACAGTTCTCGGGACGTTTCATGAATTTGGAGTTGTTGATAAACACCCTTTAAATCAATAAATGTAAAATATTTATTACCACTTAAACATGCAAAAATATCTTTTGGTAATGGCAAGACACAATGATCCGAATCTAGAACACGATCGAGAGTTTTTTTTGAAGTCTACACAAATTTGCAACTCATCTGAAGTTTTCTTGGGAACTACTACAATCGGACTAGCCCAATTATTGAAACTAACCTTGCTTAAAGAACCAGCCTGAACCATTTTTGAAAGTTTCAAGTCAACCTTCTCTTTTAACGCATAAGGCATATCATAAGTTCTGTGAAAAATGGACTAAGTACCTTCTTTAATTTTTAAATCCACTTTAAACTTATCAATGAATGAATTTGATCGTTCAGAGAAAACAGCAGCAAATTTCTCTCTTTTTTTATTACTGACATGACTACAACTTACGTGTTTAATTAACTTCATGTTACTATTACTGGACTGTTCTGCCGAATGTGCCAGAGCCAATTTGACCTCTGCACCACTCGGACATTGCTGCTCAGACTTATTCTCAACAGTCTTTACATCTCTATGAGTGACATGAGCTAAATGAAATAAATTTTTCCAATTAGGTTTAAAAACATTTAAACAATTTCTGCCTAAGAGTGGCATGAACTTACGACTACCATCTAAAATGACTAATGGTAAACAATAAATCTTATTTCTGCAAGCAACTGTGACTTTAACCTTACCTATAATTTTAACACTTTCTCTTGTAACAACTTTGAGATTATACCCTACATGATATAATTTTACACATGAAATAGTTATTTATATAACAAGAGTGTAAAGTGAAATTTTTTGAAAGAGTAGGAAGTCTACTCATTCAAAAAACACACTTTACACTCGAGTTGTATACAATATTTCTTGCACGACCGTATTTAAAAAAAATAATAAAGAAAAACCATTGACGATAGATTCAAAAATGAAGTTGGCCAAGATCATAGGAACGTATAATGATTTCATTACGATGTTTATAATTGTCAACTTTCGACATTGACAACTAGTTGTAAAGCAGCAACTTTACAGGCGGTCGTGCAAAAATAACTTTTTATAGTCTAACAGATGCATTTATTGCAGAGTCCTTCCATTATAAATGAAGATTGTGAACCAAGATCTAACAAAGTTTAACCAAATGCCTTTTCTTGACGATAATAAAGTTTGACAAGCACTGTACAAAGCATAGTGCTTTCAAGAACTGCTAAGCAATGTTACATCCGTATCATTATAAATGTTACTATCAGTATCGTCATCCATAACCTAAACTCTCTTTTTAAGATGAAGTCGTGCATTACGCTTCTCATTACATTTTTTATACGGTAAATACAGGCGACAAACTCTAATACCGTGACCTGACCTAAGACAACTTGAACAAAGCTTACTCTTTTTTATACGCTCAATACGTTCTGGAACAGACATTCTCGAAATTTATTACATCCGTGATTTTTTATGAGCATCCTAACAAAAATTACATTTATTTATGGTTATTTTTGTAACCCTGTTTGTTAGAATTGGAAGAATGTAAGGCTCGTGTTTTTCGATACAATTTCTTTTTGTCTTGTCTATTACTAGTCTTGCCTAGATCTTTTTAGTCTCTCTAATAAATCTGCGCGATTTCTAAGAAAGTTGTAGTAATTTAGATAATTTCTAATGATGCATGTCTTTGTTTGACTTAAATTCTTCCCAAGTAGCGTCATCAAGGCTTTTAAAGATTGAATGAATGATTATAAAATCCCAATGCGTCACTTGTTGTAAAATTTCTTACGTACGCAAATGCTTTGACATCGTATCGAATAATTTACGAATTTTAGAGAATGAAGGCTTATCTATTTTTTCTAAGTTAATAATTACATTTAAATGATTTTGAATTAATTAATTTTTATTATTGAGACGTTTAGGCAAATGTTCCCAAGCTGCATCGTAATTGCTGAACAAAGGATTTTATAACCTTCCAACGAAGATTTCAAGTAATTAAATTTTTGAATGTCACTTATACCATGTGTAAAAGAATTTACACGAGCCGAAAGTACTAAATTATTAAGTTTTATTATTTATTGCTTTATGTTAATTAATTTATTACATATTAAAGGCACAAATCGATATATTCGTGAAAGAAAACAAAGGCACAAATCGAAGTAAATATATTGCTATGAATTTTGATCAAATATAATTTTGTTAAATAAACTCAAGAAAATTAATAAAATTAGATTAGCAGTGATTCTTTATTGGTGTTATTATTTAATGAAAATTAAAATTCCATTGATATCAGAAACCACTGCAATATATACATAGCACTACGGACCAGGATGGTTCTTGACTTTTTTTGAATTATTCTTTTCCGCTTTTTCCTATCTTCTGCTTATTTCTCCCAATTAGAAATATCCAACTTTTTAGATCTTCTTTTATTTCATTTTCCCATCTGTCTTTCGATCTTCCTTTTTTCTTCTTTCCGCCTATCGTCTTACTCAGTACTATTTTTGTTATTCTTTACTTGTCCATTCTCCATTGAATTATATTGGCTTTCCCTACTCTAAAATAAAATGCTTGGTTTGTTATATATTTCCATTGATTTTTTATTGGTTCTTCTTTCCCATCTTCCTTCTACCTTTCTCATACTTTACCACGTCGCTGTGGGCTGGGTTCCGCCAGTAGCCCTTGTCGTGGTTGTTATCGGTGTGAACTGGTGTCATTGAATGTGACTGATAATATTTGCCGCCCCAATTCTCTCAATAAGGAGGTTGAGTTGGTGAGGGCTATCTCTGATATCGTCTTCTGTGGTGTCTTTATTTCCCAGGAACAGTTCAATTGTAAATGTTGCGAAACGCGAAAAGACCGAAAGTTTCACGGACCAACCGACCCAGAAGAACCGATTAATTCGCAGCAGCAGTCAAACGCTGGCATTGGTCCATCCTACGGCCAATGATTGATGGTGAGGGAGTGGGAGTCTAGCGTTTGCTGCTGGTAACATTCGCCTCCGATCGAGCCATACCTCATCTTGCCTCGATGTTTATTTATTTGCTGTTTTTGTTCCAGAAAACAAAAATCAAAGTACATCGAGATCACATCGTACTTCA
The DNA here is from genome assembly GCA_011009095.1 of Ignelater luminosus. Taxonomy (NCBI): domain Eukaryota; kingdom Metazoa; phylum Arthropoda; class Insecta; order Coleoptera; family Elateridae; genus Ignelater; species Ignelater luminosus. The sequence continues at coordinate 296,872 of VTPC01090614.1, forward strand.
TACTTTACATACATTAACGATCAAAAACATATTTAGAATAATACAATACACACTAAACTATAATCTAAAATTAAAGTTTAAGATTCTTTTTGTTCCTGGAATCGTCCGGAATGTTCCACACACTCGTTTGTCCCACTTCATCACTTTAATGTCACGTTACCTTAATACTAATTACATAAAACGTATTTACAATAAAATATAATATTAAGCGCTAACCTACAATCTAAAGTAGCCATCTGTGATGTTTGTTCTTGAAAATTGTCTAGAACATCTCGCTCATTCACTGGTGTCACTCATCTCACTTAATTACTTTCTGCTTTTCTACGCTACACTTAACTATGGCACTTACCAGGTGTATACCTATGAAATGAGACTTTCAGTTATTAGACCACAGATGTCGCTAGGAGTAGTTTTAAACTGTCCCAAATGTCTTATTGTTTTCGTCTGTCATCTGTCAACAATATTCAATTCATTGTTTGTGATGTTTCATACAACAACGCATTTTGTTCGCTCTTAAAAATGTCGAATTTCGTGCCTTCAAACTACGATTTGCGGACATCGTTGATTTTCTGTTATCAATTGAAGAAAAACGCTTCTCAAGCTCATCAAATGCTTATAGAAATGATGGCAGAGCAGTTGGGAGTGACCCAAAAAACCATTTGCAAACGTTTGAAAGACATGGGCATGATTTTAAAGGTCGGAAGATGGGTGCCGCATGAACTGACTGAAAGGCAGCAAGAGAACCGAAAAACCACTTGTGAAATGCTGCTCTCCCGGTTCAAAAGGAAGTCTTTTTTGCATCGAATCGTTACGGGTGTATTTCTCCAATCCCAAGCGTAAACGATCGTATGGTCCGCCCGGCCACAAGCCAAAATCAACGGCCAAACCAAATCGCTTCGGCCGCAAGGCAATGCTGTGTGTTTTCTGGGATCAGCATGGTATGATTTGGTACGAGCTATTAAAACCAGGTGAAACAGTTGACGGTGCACGCTACCAACGACAATTGGCCGATTTGAACAGCGCTATACACCGAAAACGCCCAGAATATGCCGATCGGCGTCACAAAGTAATTTTTCTTGATGACAATGCACCACCACATCGAACAAGAGCGACCCGGGAATTGGTGGAGACGTACGATTGGGAACCGCTGGTGCATGCGGCTTACTCACCAGACTTGGCGCCTTCCGATTATCATTTGTTTGCATCGATGGGCCACGCACTTTCCGAGCAGCGCTTCAATTCTCACGAAGAAGCCAAAAAATGGCTCGATGATTGGTTTGCGGCCAAAGACGGCTAATTTTTTTGGCGCGGCATTCACAAATTGCCTGAGAGATGGGTAAAATGAGTCGTTAGCGATGGCTATTATTTTGAAGATTAAATTTGTAACCATTTTTTGTTAATAAACGTTTAAAATTGAAAAAGAAAGTCTCATTTCATAGGTATACACCTATGTAATCGCTAATTTGCTGCCTCTGAGCGACTGTCTGCTCTGAGCGCTGCGACGCTAGGTGGTTTGCAGTGTCCACGTACTGGCTCTGGACTGGTGCTGGTTACGGCGTATATGCCCTCCGGGGGTTGTGACGACTGTTGTTGGGTGACGGGTCCTACTGGCCGGGGTATTACAAGTCGCGCCCGCGAAGAAAGGTTCCTGGAGACGTTTCGTGGAGGCGTTGCGGCGGCAGCGTCTCAAACTGAAGAGCGCGGCGGATAGGTGCTGTTTCCAGGTATTTTGTGACCGGTTTACCATCTGCAGGCTGATCGTCTTCTTGAGTTCCTGGTTGCGCCGTTCTGTAGGGGCTTTCACGTAGCATGTAGGCAACGGTCAGTCAGCTTTGTGCTCTCCATCACTAGCAGACAGGGCTCAGTTGTCCGAGATGATGGCTTTCGGATAGCCGAAGTGTGGCAGGATGTCGGATGTTCTTGTCCATGTGATGGATGCACTCGGCGGCGGTGCTGTCTCTATTGGGGTAAGCTTCTATCAACAACTGAACAGGTATGTCACAGCTAAAATGAATTGGTGACCGGCAGCCCAAGTAAGTCGCAGACTGTCAGTTCAAAAGGAACCTGTAATTGGCGTGCTCGTTGGAGGCGTTGGGCTAATTAGGGCGACCCTCTTAGAGAGCGCATAAGAGGCAACGCTTTACGTACTTGCGGTCCAAAACAGTCAAGTGGTAGCCCTGGCGGATGCTGTGCGTCGCTTTCTCGGTTTCTGGGTGGGCATCGTGATGCTCGAAGAGGACCCTCTTGCGGGTTTCTCCAGAGATGTACAGTTTGCGTTGTTCACCGAAGTAGAGGAAGCTGTCAGCGGTGTGATAATCGTCGACGAAGCCGCGTTCCCAGCCGAGTCTTCGGAGTGGCTACTCCTCTAGGCGGATGAGCATTTGGAGTGAATTCTTTGTCGCTAAGCGGCGTGAACCTCGTCAACTAAGGTGGCAAGGTCTCTAGGGTTGGCAGTAGAAAACTCTGGAGCTCGGCGGCGACTGTTGAATTAAGCCGGGCGGCAGGAGACGATCGGTGGTTTTGTCGTCGGCAGCGGTGGGTTTCTTGATAACATGTCGGGAAGCTGGTTGTTTCTCTGGACACAATGTCCAACGGTCATCGGATAATGTTGTAGGTCTAAGGACCATAGCATGAGTTTCAAGTTCTTTTCTTTCATTTGTTGCAGCCAAGTCAAAGATCTATTATCGGTTTGGAGTGTTAGGACGATCTTCGAGGTAGGGCCGGTATTTTCGGCCAGGCATCCTTGTTTGTTTGCATGATACTGCTGCTCGTGAAGGTGGAGGTGAACGCTGAAGTACGAGATCACGTGTCGCTGTCGCGAAGTCCCCCAGAGCATCTTTGTTTCACAGCGAGACGATCGGCCAGCGGGGCGGCGATGCGGGAGAATTCTTGAACGTAATCTCGTAGTCATCCACAGACTCCCAGGAAAGGGCGTAATTCTTTCTTATTCTTGAGCAGCTTGGCGTTCCGTATCTGCTACGGATAGCTGCCGGCTGAAGAAATAACGTTTCCCAGTTATTGTATGTCTTGTACTGCAGATTGTGCGGTTTTTATTGTGACTACACGGATGATCTTATCAGCACCGCTGTGTATCTTCATGACTCGTTCTAGAGACCACTTAAAGGGAGGTACTCTGTTGTCTTTAACAAGAAAGTGCTAAGCTCTATTGGAAAGGAAAAATTTGTTTATTTGCCTCTCTGGATAAGCGTATGTAAATACTCTTCATGCCATCTCTTCCAAAAGTCTTGTTGCAACTTCTAACCGAGTTGCCATCGAGAAAGTCATCCTAGCTTTAAATCATCCAAACTCGGATTAGGCAAAGAGTCTAGTGGTTCTAGACAGTTCAAAGAACTGACACCATAAATTACAGTGTTGAGAAAATAATCTTGAACAGGTTCCGACTTAGAAAACCTCCAGAGGATGCGTTGTAAATCTTTGTGTTTGTTTGCAATTAGAATTTGCCAAAATATTTGACAAATATCGGCAGTGAACATACAACGTGCAGGCGAAATCTTAATAAAATGGAGGTTATATGTTACTATAACTTTCTACCGGGTAAGAGACAATCATTTAGGGATAGATTATTCGAACAGTTTGAGGACGCATCAAACACAACACGAAACTTTAAGTTGACAATGTAATAATGGGGAATGTTGTACGAGTACAAAGTCATCTATTTACAAGACCGAGTTCCATGTGACCTGCTTCAAGGTAATCTTGATATTGATTAATCGCGATATTGAGAATATAAGGTTGGGTTTCGAATAAGTCGAGTTTCCAAAGAGAAGAATCTCTTGAGAGCGATCTCCTGTGAGTTTTCAAATGTAGATTCTAAACATCGAAAAAGCAATGAGATCACTATTTGACCAGAATCAATTTGATAAACAAAGCTTTGAAAACTTTCTTTCGTTAATGTATCTTCAGGGGAAATAGAACGAGAAGTAGGTATTTGGTCAGGTTCCCAAAGTCTTTGGATGGAGTCTTTTAGAGAAGATCCTGCAACTAATAAGCAAGTATCTGAGACAGACTGGAACTCACTTTCGCCATTATGATCCATCCAAATGTAGTACCTAGAACGACTGGTTCGTTCAAAGAACTGGAGTGGCAAGTGTTTTTTAAAATATGTGCAAATACATCTTCACCCAGAAGCATGTCCACTGGCCAAGAAATGTTGAATTTATCATCAGTTAATTTTAAATTGGAGAACTTAATAAATTTGTTAATAAACAAAGCAGTACAAAGCATGTTTGTACAGATTTAAGATAATACAACCAGATCTAAATTGAGAATTGGTTCTAAAGAATCTTGAGGTTTGATAGAATACGCGACACCTTAAGATGCGCGGGAACTGAGCTGACCAACACCACGAATATCTAAAGATAGCGACGAAAATTTAAGTCCCAATTTTTTGCAGCCTCTGGCTGTAATAAAATGACACTGACTATCACTATCCAACAATACGCCAACAGGTTAATGGATGCCTTGGCATTCAAGACATCAACAATGGCTGTAGACAACAAAACTGTTCCGTTAACGTTTGAGAACAAGTTTGCGGAAGAACAGCAAATAACAGGTTGAATCTCTGCCGTCATAGATGAAGTCAATAAGGGTGAAAATTGGTTCAATGTAGAAAAAGTATGGGGAACTGAACCTTGAGCACTAGGGTTCGCTGTATCAGAAGAAAGTTTTGCAGAAGAGACTGAGAAGCCAGAGACAAAATTCAAATGAGACTGGTGTTTGCGTGGGCACTTCTTGCAGGTACCACGAGAAGAACAATTATATGCAGTATGTTTTGACCCTAAACAATTTGTTAGTTTTAATCAAATTATACCTATCCTTGGTAGATTGGCCTAGAAATTTTGGACAATTGTATATCAGATGATCTTCATGACATATTTGGCAAATCATCTTAGAGTTGTAGTTTGAATTAACAAGAAGAGATGAACTTGTTTTCCATTTACTTTGTTGAGAACATGATGGCAAAACTTTTTGTTTGAAAACCTCAGGTTTTCTAGAGTTGCCATTAGAAAATGCAACAGTATCTAATGCAATGCACTGTTTGTTTAAAAACTCTTCAAGATATCATAGTATTTATCCACATTTAATTGATCTGAACATTCAAGTTCGAAGCGAGTAGCAGTGGCAACGTCAACTCTATCGAGAAACATATTAAATAGAGTAAAGTTCCACTCTTTCACAGGGAAACTTAAATTTTTAAGAGCGGAAAGATTTTCATTGAAGCTATCCAACAAATTCCGCAATGCTTGGGAATGGTCACAATTAGTGACCTTCTTCGTAGACACAATGAAATGTGGCAATAAGCCTCTTATTTTCATAACGTTTGTTAAGGGCGTTATATGCCACAAGATAATTATCGTTAGAAAGGGACGTACATTTGATAATTGTGAGAGGAGCTCCACTAAGAGAACTTAATAAATAATTCAATTTCTCAACATTAGATAGAGAATCATTTTGGTGTACAAGAGAATCAAACATAGCAATAAATGTTTGCCATGATTTAGGGTCACCGCTAAAACTTAGGTAGGTCCACATTTGAAAGACAAATGTTATGCTTTGAAGAACTATCTGTGGAAGAATCAGATTTGTGTGTTGATAATTGAAATAGGAACGAATGGGCATAAAATAAAATTACATGTGATTAACAATTGTACAAATATAATTAACACGAACGAGCTTTTAATTGAGAGTATTTTTAAAGAGGGTGCAAAAATGAGAAAATATTATTATAATAACGTAATTAATGTAAAAAAAGTGTGTTCATTGCCAAAACAATACCCAGAAATGAAATTCTGACTGATATTAAAAAATAAAATATCACCTCAAAATGAGGGCAGTGTTAAGAGTTTAATCCTCAAAATTTTGTTTTTATATTTTGTTTTCCCAGAGGGCATTAGCGCCTGCGTAGACACTTCCTTATTTGACAGTTACTTTCAAAACGTCTAGTGAACAAGTTCGCGTGATTTAGATTGAATTTAATAATAGTTTTATTTAGTGTGTGTGTTTGCCATCTCTTCGGTCGCTTTTTTCTTCTACTCCCTTTTCCTCATCCTAATTAAAGGGATTCGAGCCAAGACAGCACCGAAGTGGTGAGTACCTCTATTTCTTTGTTCTTTTTCTATAGATTTAATACATGACTTGTTCGAGGCCCTTGCCACATTCGTTTTTTAAATACAGTCCACAGATTGTAGAATCTCAAACATTTCTTTGGTACGTGTCGACTCGGATCTTCCACGGTTTTGGTTAGCTTTTCCGCAAATTTAATTCATTCATATTTTTTTTGTATATATAATTGTTTATAAGCTCTTTATGTGCGAGGTTATTTGCGCATTTTAAAGCAGCTATTGGTTTTTAGTTTCAAACTGCACAATTGAATAATATTAAATAAGTTGAAATATTGTAACACAAATGTAAAGGTGTTCAATGTTTTAAAATTTAAAACATAGTTCATATCAACTTGACGAAGTTGGAACACCTGCGTAGTTTTGACACATGTGTGTTATCTGGCCGCGAAGAATAGAATAGCGTCGTTTTATAAAAAGAAATTTAGTTTGGAATTTATTTTTCGAAATTAGTTTTTTAATATTTATTTTGCATTAGAGAACAAAGCGTTGGTTAATCAAGCAAACCATATTATTTGATTATATCATTTACCTGTTAAATTCTAGGTTAGTAGGTATATTAGTATCCCTAAAAATTAAAGTTAAAAAATTGTTTTATTACCTATTTCAATGAATAATAGGTATTTATAGTTTTCATATTATAACCCTACAAGGTGGTCGTCGAAAGAAAACAAATAGTCAAGGAAATAAAGCAGAAAAGGTCGAAAAAAAATCGCCAAGATAAATTTTGATGCGGTTTGCGGCAATCGATTCTGTGAGTTGCCTAGTAAAAATGCTCCTTTTTAGTTTTTTGACGTTTGTTTGTTATTGCATTTCTACAGAGGAAAATGCATCTTTTTGGATGCACTTTCAGGAGCTATAATTCAGTGTGAAAAAAAATCGACAAAATGAGCCAAGGGCTAGATTTCTTCACTCGGGGGTTTTTTGGGTCGCTGATTACATCTGGCCTAATTTCTGGAAAAATTTTGAATTTTAACTCGAAGGTGGGTCTTGGGGGTCTTTTTGGTTGCTGATCACTAGAGACCGGATTTCTAGGTAAGTGCCTAATTTTAGATTTTTCAGGCAAGCGAAGGAAAATTCATTTTAAGATAATCTACACACTTTTTACTTGAAAAAAAAAATTTTTTTTAAGTGCTTAAGTTTTTCTATGTTTTTGAAATAAATGCCTACAATCTTTAATATCTGCCTATAAATGCCTATTTTGCCTAAATGGATGCCCAGTTTTCCTAAATGGGTGCCTAGTTGACCTAAATGAGTGCATATTTTACTTGTATGAGTTTTTAATATCAATATTTTACTTTAAGAATATTTAAAATACAATGTCAGTATTGTTACCTTTATTGATTAAGATCCGTTAGTTATTTTTAGAAATTTGCTTCTAACTTCTTTTAAAGAAACCTTTTATAATCCATTTCAGATGTCCAGGCAGTAATATATCGTAATTTCTGCAAATAGTTTAAAAATATTACAATAAAGCTATCCATTAAAAGTTAGAGGTAGTAAAGAAAGTGTGCCCTTAACAAAAAATAATCCGCTTAAGATGTTTATGTTGATAGGCGTCGAGACAAGTCAGACTCCTAATATACGCGTCAAATTTAAAGAAGCAGATTAACTTTAAATGTTATTTAAGTAAGTGTATCTTCGTTATAAAACTAAAAAAAGTCAAGTATCTGTATCTCGGAAGGGGTGCATTTTAGGACACTACTGTTTATATGGAATTTATTTAGCCCAGGAATTATATATTAACACTTTTTACCATCATTAGGAAATACCCTGTATAAATGCCCTTATAATGTAGTACTTCCAATAATAAAATGTATTTCTAGTATTGTAATTTGTTTTTAGATGTATTATTTAACATGTTTAAGCTTTTTATCGATTTACCGTTTTATCATATCAATATTATTTTACATAGCTATAATACTTGGAATATCTAGTTTTTCAACAAGCTAATTATTAAATTTTAGTTCACAAAAATTAATTATAAAAACATATAAAGGTTAAGCAGTAAAGCTGAAAATCTTGAATGAATTTTCTCAAGGATTATTAAATCGCATAAAATTCTTATTTGGTCACCTAAAGTACCTATTTGGTTTCCTAGAATGCCTATTTTGACCTAAAATGCCTATTTGGTGGCCTAAAGTGCTTATTTCGTTGCCTAAAATGCTTATTTGACCGCCTAGATTGCCTGCATGATGCCTACTTGAAAGGTTTTTAGTGCCTGTTTTCCTGCCTATTTTGATGATTTTTAGTGCCTAAAAATCCGGTCTCTACTGATCACAAATCCAATATTAGTTCTCCGAAAAAACCACTCTGGCCGTGGAAAATCGGAAAATGTTGCTCAATTTTGAAAAACATTTTGGAATTTCAGCTCGAAAATGGGTTCTAGATCGTTTTTTGGGTCGCTGATGACGAATCCGATATTAGTTTTCTGGAAAAATCACCCTGGCCGTGAAAAATTAGAAAATTTTGTCCAATTTTCAAAAAACTTTTGGAAACCCAGCTCGAAAATGGGTTCTAGATGGTTTTTTGGGTCGCTGATCACGAATTGAATATAGTCTTTCGGAAAAACCATCCTGGCCGTGGAAAACTAAAAAATCTTGCCATTTTCTTCATTTTTCTCATGTTTAACCGCTCTTAGATGGCGGTTCATCTCGCTTTCGATGCAGTCGACATGTTTGAAACCAGTTTTCACTGTTGAAGTGAAAATTGCGGAAACCGTCTGTAGAAATGCAATAACAAAAAACGTCAAAAAACTAAAAGAGAGCATTTTTTCTAGACAACTCACAGAATCGATTGCCGCAAACCGCATCAAAATTTATCCTGGCGATTTTTTTGTTTTACTTTGGCCTTTTTTCTGCATTATTTTCTCGACTAAAATTAAAGGTATTAACATCAAAAAAAGAAACTTTATTCGCCGTGTACAACAGTTATACGATTGAAGCAGGAATATTAAAGACAAAACCGTTTTAAAACACTTTAACATTCGCTATCAAAGTTTAGATCAAACTAAAGTAGAATTCTATACTGTTATCGATGAAATTAACTCTCTTAGTTTAAAGTGGACAAAGATTTCGCACCTGATTTCAGTAGCGTAGATGTGTTGTTAGATTTGTATGGGGCAGTTGAATTAGTAGCTAAGATAGTATTTAAAACCGACGACCCGTATCCCTCTTTGCAAAATAATCATCCTCAAACAGAGGCCGTTTTACCTAAAATCCAATTAAAAGCATTTTCTGGTGACCTATATGAATGGCCTGTCTTTTATGAATTATTCAAAACAAAAATACACAAAAATATTCAATTGACTTTCACTGATAAAATTTATTATTTAGTCAATCAAGTTACAGGGAAGGCTAGTTTATAGTATTTGCAGGTATACCAGCCATTTGTGATAATTATGAAATCATTTGGAATTCGCTAGTAGATAGATATCAGGATACTCTCACGCTGATACTCTCACCTAAGCAAACACGTTTTTAAAACAGATTTTAGATTTCAAACTATACTAAATGTATTGTTTGTAGTCAAACATCACACCAAGCTGCCTATCGTTGTCCTAAACTTAAATCATTAGCACCTATCGACAGATACAAAATTATCAAAGAGAAGAAACTATCGTATGCTTAAATTGTTTTTCTATCCAGCATCAACTTAATGCTTGCAAATCAAAGGAACATTATTCAGTTTGTCGAATCAAACATCACACCCTTTTACATTTCAATAAGGCCGCTGATAGTAGTAACAATAATAATAGTAATGTAGATTACTCGCAAAATACCTCAGAAAACGTGGAGAAACCCTAAGTTTCAGATACCGATTTTCATGTATCGGGGAATTAACATGAATTAAATTGTAAAAAGAACTTTTATTGACAACAGAAAATTGTATTACCAAATGACATTTTATATTGTTCTGAAGTCACCACTTGATCAATAAAAATCACCTCAGTCTTTTCCTTTACTGCCAGTCCCACAACACTACACTCCTCCACTTTCGGTTAAAATGGTGAGTACGTTAGTCTTCTAGGGGAACGACGAACACTCTTTTGTACCAGAAACGCCGTAGGACTTTCCGACAGCGTCATTGTATTTGGAGTTCAAGGTGTGCTTTGTATGGGTGAGAGTGGAGACACACAAAAGAACGATTTGATCTGAGATGAATGTTTTTTTCCTTCATTGTTTGTAAGATAAGTGTTCACACCGCATTTTCTTAATTTGAATTTTCTCCCAAACCTTCTTTAGCTGGTTACTAGCGTGCACATTTTCCCTTTCTTGAAAATTTTTTTGTATTGACTGATATAATTTTTGCTTTATCCCAGTAGGATGCAGATTGTTTAAAACTGTACGTAGCTGACGTCGAAGTAAGAGTTCAGCAGGGCTGATATATGTGTCGTCGAATTTGGTGCAGTACTATACTGAAACAGGAGATTATATAACTCCTTCCTTAAATTTTGTCCACTTTCCATTAGTTTTAGCAGAGATCTTTTTGTGTTTTCTACATACTGCTCAACCTGTCCATTTGATTGCGGGTGATAAGGTGGCGTAGTTATGTGCTCGATACCGAAATGTTTGCAAAATTGTTCAAATATTTGAGATTTAAATGAAGTTTGTGTGACTATAATTCTTGAAAGTCCATATCGGGTAAACAGAACTTTCAAATAGTATATTATTGTTTCACTGGTCGTATCCTTTACTATAATAGCTTCTCTCCATTTTGAAAATGCACCCACTATCAGCAGTAGAGTATAATTTTTAAAAGGACCCGCAAAATCAATATGAATCCTGCCCCAAGGATGTCCAGAAGGTTTCCATGGCATACTTTATAGTGATTCTTGGTTAGCATATTTACAGCAGATTTTGCAAGATTTTACTTTGTCTTCAATGTCGTGATCTAACCCTGGCCACCAAAAGATGTTTATGGCAAATCTTTTTGACCTTACGATACCTAAGTGAGTATCATGTAAAGTTGTCAATACTTGATTTCGTAGAGCTGATGGAATGATAACTCTGGATCCCTAAAAAATACATCCAGCATAAGTAGTTAATTGGTATCGCATTTTGAAATAAGGCGCTATTTCCGTAGTTTGAGGACAATGATCCGGCCAACCAGATAGGATGTATTTATAAACCTGTGATGGAAGTTTATCTTTATCAGTTTCTGTGGCTACTGCATCACTATCCACTAGCATTTCTTCAATGGACTCGGTGAAGATTCTTGCTACTACTTCCTCATACCCGAAGTCTTTATCTTCAAAAGTGTTTATGGGAAGTCGACTTAAACCATCAACTTTCCCAAATTGCTTTGTAGGCACATACTCGAGCTTAAAAGAATAATTCATCAGTAGTAGACTCCATTTCTGTAGTCAATTAGCAGCAGTTTGACTAATACCTTTTTTAGAACCAAATATATGATAAGACGTCTGCAATCTGTTTGCGATATGAATTTTCTTTCCTACAGAAATTACTGAATTTTTTTAACGCATATACAATACCCAATCCTTCACGTTCTATTTCTGAATAGGCTCTCTCAGCTTGTGATAATGTTTGGGACACAAATGCAATAGGTTTCTCTTGTCCATCAGGAAATCGATGAAGTAAACTTATACCAATACCAACAGAACTCGCATCTGCAGCTACAATTAAAGGTAAATGTGGGCCTGTAGTGAGTTAAAACTGTATCTTCTGTAAGTAATTTTTTAAGCTTGTTCAACGCTTGTTGACATTCTTTTGATCAGATAAACGCAACATCTTTTTTACGTAATTTATTGAGTGGATAACAAATGTCGCTATAATTTTTTAAAAATTTATGATAATAATTTGCTAACTCCAAAAAAGCTTCAAGTTCTGCTAAATTACTTGGTGGTGGCATTAGTTTAATGGCATCTAATTTTTTACTCGATGCTCGCAAGCCATCCTTATCAATGAAATGCCCCAAATATTCAACTCTATCCTGTAAAAGTTTACATTTTGCTTCATTCAATTTCAGACCTGCATCTTGCAACTTTTTAAACACAATTTCTAATCATCTTAGGTGTTCTTCAATCGAATCTGCAATTACTATTATGTCGTCTAAATAATTTGCTACTCCTTGAATTCCACTATATGCATTTTCCATTTTCTCTTGATAAATCATGGCAGCATTATTAACACCAAATGCCAGTCTTTTATATCTATAAAGTCCAAATGGAGTATTAATTACTGGTAACTGGCTAATTTCTTTATCCAAAGGAATAGAATGAAATGCATCAGATACGTCTAAAACAGAGAAAACTTGGCCTCCATTTAATTCTGCAAACATTGCATGTATTATAGGCAAGTTGTATGGATAATGTTGTAAAGTGTCATTCAAACCGGTGGAGAAATCAGCACAAATGCGTATTTTATTATTTGGACGTCTAACTATGACAATTGGAACCGCATGATTTGCACAATCTATGCGTTCTATAATTCCTTGCTGCTCTAATCTGTTCAGTTCAGTTCAGCTTTGACCGCTTCCCTTGCTGCTAAAGGTATGGGCCTGGGACGACAAAATTTAAGTTTAGCATTTTCTTTTAATTTTAGATGTACCTTGGCTCCTTTAAAACAACCAATCCCTTCAGCAAATAAATGTTTGTACTTATTCCTTGACCGTAAAATCAGTAGGCATTTCTGGTTTGCACATGTTCATAAGTGATTCTAACACTGAACCAGATAAATTGCTTATCAACACTGCAACTTTATCTTCATCGTCGTCAATTTCGGCTATTTTTAATACCGCTTCGTATTTTATTTGCCATACTTCCCATTTGATGCTAAAAGGATCAAAAGCTTCGATTGCAACAATACCTGATTTCCTCGTCACCATTTTCATGTATCGGGGAATTAACACATGAATTAAATTGTAAAAAGAACTTTTATTGACAACAGTAAATTGTATTACCAAATGACATTTTATATTGTTCTGAATTCACCACCTGATCAATAAAAATCACCTTAGTCTTTTCCTTTACTGCCAATCCCACAACATTACACCCATATAGATGATACATTAGATACTAGTTTGGTAGCTTGTTCCTCAACAACTACCTATCGCACGAACCGGACGATTTTCTTGTCTACCGCTGTAGTAAATTGCCTAGACAGATTTGATAGCATTCATAAAACTCGATTACTGCTAGAATCAGGTTCGTAATCGAATTTTATAACTGTTAGTTGCTGTCAAAAACTACTGTTGCCTGCTACCTGTTACCAAAATACATACGTCGGTCTTAGGTGTAGGTACTGTATCTCGCTCTGTACATTATGTTGGTCATACCAAAATAATCCTTCACTCTCGCTTTAACTTCTCAGATTGATATAACATGGATTGTTTGGTAGTAGATAGGATAACAAATGATCTACCTTTACTACCCGTGGATACTAATTTTACAAAACATTTGGAAAATGTAGATCTAGCCAATCTAGCATTGTGGGTGCTGATATTTATTCTAGATTGTTAAGTAGCGCTAGAATAGTTGGACCATTTCCATCACTCATTGCGCTGCAGACTACTTTGGGTTGTGTAGTCATGTGCTCTGTTCCTGCATTTTACCCAAATAAATAAAACGCAAGCACTTTGTGCAATAGAACCCATTAAAACCTTTATCTCTAAGTTTTAGGAATTAGAGACATGTCCATACAGATTTAATAGTTCTGTTTGGAAGCAAATCCTCGCCTTATCTAACCATTCGTACAGTAAGGCAACTTGCTTCTGACGAAAGTAAATCCTATTCACTAGCGTCGCAAGCAGTCTCTAACAATTCTTATATAGATGATTTTATTAGATCTATAGAAAATTTACCTCAAGCAAAGAAACTGTAACATGAATTGGTAGGTATGTTCACGGCTGGGGGTTTTCAAATAGTCAAATGGTGTAGTAATTCCAAAGAATTCTTGGTTGAAATCCCAGTAGAAGATTGTTTAGTACAACCAAACTCATTTGATGATAATGCACATAATGTTCTAGGTTTACAGTGGCAACCTTCCATAGACGCATTTTCCTTCAAGGTTAACACCGAAAATAGCTCATGCACAAAACGTAATAATTTATCTATTATTATAGCGCCTGTAACATTATACGCAAAACTTTTAATCAAGAAGTTATGGTCGCAAAATTTAAATTGGGATAGTACTCCACCGTCCAATATAGTAACCGGTTGGACTCGCTTCTGTTCGGAAATCCATTTAGAATCTTTACAAATATCTCGACAGCTCGGTGTTTATGAAGGTGTGTCTATTAGTCTTATTAGATTTGCAGATGCATCCGGGCAAGAATATAGAGGAGAGTGCATTTAAAAACCAATACTCATGATAACTCAACAAAGGTATTACTAGTGTGTGCCAAGTCCAAGCTGGCACCCATTAAAACCGTGTCAATTCTCGGACTGGAACTATGTGCGGCGCTTTTGATGGCAAAACTCTTAAGATTTGTAGTTGACACATACAGTTTCCGTATTAAAATAGATCAGGTCTGGGCCTTCCCAGACTCCACAGTAGCCCTTAATTGGATTCACGCATCCCCGAATCGATGGAATACTTTCGTAGCTAACCGTGTTTCCAAAATTAAAAATTTAATTGATCCGCAAAATTGGTTTCATGTAGAAGGAGAAACGATCCGGCTGATTGTCTCTCTCGAGGCTTAACACCCTTTACTCTGATTAACCATCAATCATGGCTATCGGGTCCAGATTGGCTTATATCAGATAATCGTTCTTGGCCAATTAGACAGTTTACTCCAGATAATTCTTCGCAATTAGAGGAGACAACCTGTAGTTTACCCGTGGTTATAACGAACGAAACTGAAAATCCACTTTATAGTCTTATATTGAAATTTTCTTCTTGGTCTAAATTGTTGAACAGAGTAGCATATGTTCTCCGATTTTTAAAACTTCTACCAAAAAATGATAGGATTAGTGTAACCGATTTAGAAAAGGTTGAATTTACGCTATTATCCCTTACTCAAAGCGTACATTTTAAAGAAGAGTATTCTTTTTTAAAAAAGGGGTTATACCCTACTTCCATAAAAAATTTATGTCCATTTATAGTAGACAATTCGATTCGCGTTGGAGGTCGATTTAGAAATGCTAATCTAACCTATCACCAACAACATCCTATCTTGTTACCTAAACGAAATCATTTAGTTAGTTTAGTTATAGATTATACTCATCTTAAAAACCTCCATACTGGTTCCGATTTAGTAGTTTCCATTTCGAGACAAAGGTATTGGATGTTAGCCGCTTGTAGCGTGGTAAAGCAACGCCTACGACAAAGTAACCTGTGTTTCAAAGTTTTTCCAAGGGCAACATACCCTCTTATAGCTGATTTGCCAGCTCTGCGTGTTGTGCAAGCAAAACCCTTTGTCCATACGGGTATAGATGACTCAGGTCAGTTTTACGTCACCTTTAGTTGTTAAAGGGGCATCAAAACGCACAAGGCTTCCGATATCTTTCTATAGGCCTTTAATAGGTTTTTAGCTCGCAAGGGACCTTGTAGTATAATTTACTCTGACAATGGCACAAATTTTATTGGAGCCAAGGCTTCCCTAGATGAAATCTACAAATTTGTGAAATCAAAACGTTACAATGATCTTGTACAGATTGAACTTGCACAACAACGTATTGAATGGAAATTTATTCTACCTAAAGCCCCTCACATGGGTGGGATTCGGGAATCGCAAAATAAGAGCGTCAAAGCTCATTTACGCAAAGTTGTGGACAACCAAATACTGACCTAAGAAGAGCTATCAAGGGTCCTTACCCAGGTAGAGGCTCTACTCAACTCGAGTCCCCTGAGTTGGTAAAGTTCAGATCGGAATGATCTGCGCCGTTGACTTCGGTACATTTTCTAGTAGCTACGCCCTTGAAATCGTTACCTGCAATTGATTTTACCGATCAATCCATTAATAGACTCAGTAGAAAACAATTGCTTGATCAGCTAATGCAAAGTTTTTGGAAACGTTGGGATGTCAAATATCTCCACACGCTGCAAGCGAGGCAGAAGTGCAATAATTCGTCATGTCCAGTTAAACCTGGTGTGGTAGTTTTGCTGGTAGAAGAAAACGTGCTACCTCTGCACTGGCTCTTAGGAATAATAAGGGAAACCTTCCCTGGTAGGAATGGCATAATAAGAGTTGCCTTAGTTAAAACCAGAAATGGTTTGTATAAAAGGCCAGTTGTGAAACTGTGCTGTCTGCCCCAACCAATAGCTTTTATTAGTAAATGCAAATTATTTAGAATTAATCTTTTTGTTAGTTAATTTAGTTTGTAAATAGTTTCTGAAATAAATCGGCGGAATCTAGACTTATTGCTTTCCCTCCATGAATCAAAATCTTGTTTTGGAAATTATTAAATTAATTTCGGCTGGTGGTATGTTAGAGTTTAATACTCAAAATCTTGCTTTTATATTTTGTTGTTCTCAGAGGGCATTAGCGCGCTGCGTAGATACTCCTTTATTTGACAGGCAACAAATGTCGAAAAACATTATATTATTATTATTATGAGTGAGTGAGTTAATGAATGTATTGGTGAGATTATGAACTAATTGAGAATACAAATTGCAATAATATCCCGCTTGAAGGATCATTAATGTTTCGTGCGAGTGTTAATAAAAAACTACAATGCATAAAAAAAAAGATGCCAGGAAGGTGACTCACCATTATTTTCCGTTGGGTTGTAGTCTCGCCTTACTTATCTGCATGTTCTGAGGATTTTGGTATTATTTTGAGGGACAGAGAGATGCTAATTTTAGAGAAAAAGGGATACTTTTTTAAATTTTTTGTTAATTTTTTAGGTGTGATAGTTCTATCTTTTTTTTCTCCCGGAAAATGGGAAAAGTCCACTTTCTGGCATGGGTTGTGGACATAACAAAAGTAAATGTTTATTTTGGTGGAAGGAGCTAGGCTTTTCTGGGACATCGTTTAAATAAAATAAAGGTACATATGGAGACAAGTAGAATTAAGGCAATTTTAGATGTGCCAATATTTGAAAATGTAAAACAATTACAAGCTTTACTATGTACTGTTAGTTATTATGATAACTAAAGAAAAACCAACGTTTGCTTTTAAAACAACAATAAGAAACTTATCTTTACTGTTGCCTATTAAGAAAACAATTTTCCAAGATACAAGTACTATTATGTAGTATGCATACCACTTTTCTCTACAGCGACTCTACACTGTTGTCCTGAAAATTAAAATCATTATCTCTGTCATCACTATTATCATTTAAATTAATTATTAGAACGTTTACTTCGACAAAATTTTCTTTTCTTCCAGTAACGCTGCCTCAGTTGGTTTGTGTGTTCTATGCAATTGGCCCATTGGTTTGCACTAGCATTTGCTAAGGCACTTCTCCATGCCTGTATTGGATCTGTTAATTTTAACACCAGTATTATAAAGACGTTTTGCTTGATTCCATACCTTCTCAATAGGATTGAATATGCAATAGTATGAAGGCAAGGGTAACACTTCATGACCTGATTTACGAATAATCGCATCCACTCCATAAGTAGGCGTTTGGAAATTGGCTTTACATAACTTCAACAGAGTATGTTTTGTGTCACTCTCTGAAAATTGGATGTTGTGTTTCATTAACCATGTTTGTCAATCAGTTTCTTCCAGGTTAATACGTTCATCTCCATTTCCACTAATCTTTTGGGCAGAGCATGCACGCTCATCTTGCCGTGATCTTCTTACTGTTCCATTGGCAAAAACTCACTCACTCATTGTTTAAAGCATCTATGATGTGTATTATATACAAGTAAAAAACCGAACACTAAACATAAGAGAAGTTTAACTACTACATACAAGGGTTTACACCAAAGAATCGTGTCAAAGTTTTGCTCTGACATCTAGCCGGGAATCACGAAAAGCGTGATTTAAATTTACTGGTCACCATGAAAAGCCGCGATATACATCAGAACTCCCAACCTAAACAGTCTTACAAGCTAAATTCTTTTCTTTTACTTTTGGTGTATTTTCTGCTGTTAGGATAAGTAACTAAAATTCGAAACAGACTAAGTTTTCAGTGGACAGACTAACTATACCATGCAACATTGTCAATTGTGATTAGGAAAGTAAGAGTGTGATATATAAGATTTTGAGATTAGGTGAGCTGAAACGAACATAGAGATATCTATTACACTGGTCAACACGTTTTTTTGCTGACTTCTAAACGAGACTTGTTTTTTTACTAATTTTGGTGCGCTGATTCTAAAAATCACATTGGCTTTTACTCATCACGTCGAAATTTAGCTCTCTACTATATTCTGATTTTTGAAGAATCACTAAAAGTGACTAAAATGTTGATAACTGCTATACAATAAATAAGGTACAAAACCATAACATTTTATTTATTTATATACGTCAATTACATACATCAATAATAACGCTATATTTATTAAGAATTACAGATATTTATAAAACTATAACAATTTAAAACATGCGTTTTAGGGAGTAAATTTCCGCTTGTAGCACTTTCTCTTGTATTGTTTGTTTTGGCAATCCCTTTGAATATTCCAACAATAGCCGGCCATCATATTAGTGTCCTATCGTGCTTGGTACAGATCTTCCATAGTTTTTAAATCGCGATGAAATCTTTCATCCTGCTGATCGCTTACAGCACCTAAATTCTCGGGAAGTCTGTCAAGGTGACTATTTAGAAAATGAAGCTTTATAGTCATGTTCCAACCTTGGCGGTGGAAATTTTCAAGCATTGTTTCCACGAAATCTTTAGAATTGCACACTTTTTTGTTTCCAAGAAAATTGTTAGCAACCATCGTGAACGAAGTCCAGGCCTTTTTCTCAATTTCGTTCATAGTGTTGATGAAATTTGGGTCTCTCATTAAAGTTTTAATTTACGGCCCATCGAAAACTCTGGCTTTAATTTTTTCGTCACTAAGTCGTGGAAATCGTGGAAAACAGTCGCCTTGAAAATCCAAAGCTTTAACGTATTGCTTCATAAGACCTAGTTTGATGTGGAGAGGTGGAAAAATGGTCTTTTCTCTGTCCACTAATGGTTGACTTATAACATTATTTTCTCCAACGTGTAAATAAAACACGGGAACTTTGTGTATCCTCTTTGAAATCCAAGTAGAAAATTTACCATTTTAAGATCCACGCAGATGATCCAGTGATGCTCTGTATATTTTAAAAAATTTAAAACAATTTCAATGTCTTTGTATGTTTCCCTTTAGTGGACTTAATAACCAATAGAAATTGAACCATACACATTCCCATTGTGTAGCAAGACACACTTGAGACTTCTGCTTCAATTGTCTATAGATAAACGCCACTGATTTGGGTGGTATTGTTTGACTCCCGTTTCACTTAACAAACCTGGCACATTATCACAATAAACAAACTCACACTCGTGTTTAAAATATTGTGCAAGATCACTTTCCCTGCTACGAGAAAAATTTATCTTCGTGCCTTTCTCCAGTATGTTTCTTTCATTTAATCTTGAAGCTCTAGCAGTTCCAATGATTCCTAAATCTCTTACCAATTCCGCCTGATTAAAACGTTGAAATCCAGACTTAGAAATTAGATTTCCACTGTCAAAGTTAACATCCAGGTCTTGCTCCTCAAGAACGTCTAGCATATCCTGATCGTCCTCATTCTCAAGGAGGGAAGTTGCTTAAAAAACGGCACAGGTATTTCGTGGGAATGAGGCACTGCTCGAATAGCTGAGTAAAGATTTGGATACACAATTTTGTTCTTATTTTTCTTATTATAACCCGAAACCTGAAGTAAACAAAAATAACAGTCATCGACATGGTTTTTAGGTTCACGCCAGATCATTGAAACGCCAAAAGCTAATTTTTGACATTTTCCCTTGCTCTACTGCCGTAAATTTTCCACGCACGGTTTACACACTATGAGAAACCCACAACTTGCCTTGATATTCAAGTTTCACGCCAAGATAAGCCAAGTATAACTTCTTGTCTAAATCACGGATGTTTGTTTTTTTGACTAGGAACAATGACGCTTCTACAAACGTAGCAGAAAGAATCGGCGCTATTGACACATTTTCGAGTAGTAGAGATTATGTATATATTCTCTTCACTGCGATTGAAATGTGTAGATAGCCAACGAATAAAAATTACATGATCGACTAAGAGCTCACTACTGCCACACGCGCAACTAACAAATCATTGCTATTTGCTTTTAAGAGAAGAACTTAAGTAGGTATTATGGAGTCAGTTTCATTTTATGCACATTGCGCTAATGGCCTGAAGGTATTTGGAAAGTCCTAAATCCTACCAATTCAAGCATTTAAATGTATTAAAGACTTCCAAGAATTTTCAAATGTGCAAAACAAAAATAGAGCACAACCTGAGGGGGTAGGGAGGACTTGATTTGATATTTGAAATCATCCTGCCAACATTAGTTAAAAACTGGTGTCATATTATAATCAGCTGAAACAAAATTTCAGTTGTAGGCCTATGTTATCGAATTAACGCTTCAATGCCTGAATTTATTCTTTTTTATTTTTCTTTGTTATATTTAACTTTTGAAGTACATTTGATATGCCTCTTAACATAACTAGGGTCAATTTTAAAATTAATAATTTTGTTTTTTCAAAAAGGGTCATGTTCACATGATCATGCTAGGCATTAATGAGGACAATTCAGGTTTGGATAAAGATAATTCATTAAAAAGGCTATTTCTTTTAACGAAATGATATATTCTAAAGATAATACACAAACAATGAATTGAAACTTATTTGTTTAGTGTATGAAAGTTTTTGAAACAGGAAATACAAAGTCCCACATTGCATTTTGAACACTGAGTTCGTACTACGCTTTTACGAATAGTCCCTGCACAATTACGTCTGTTGCATGGTTCTATAAAGTGTGCTGTTCCGTCAAGGCGAATTTCATTTGAAATCCGGGAATGTATTGTGCTAATTCGAGAAGTAGATGGCTATCCAGTACCCTTGGTACATTCTTATATCGCATAAGAATAGTTTGCACTGTATGTCTTTTAAATTGTAACTGAGACATGGCTGACCCCGCTGATCGACTCAAAATTTATGCATTATGCACAGAAACGTAAATATTGGCCACCACCATCTTTTAGCTCTTATCGAAACTCTGTAAGCGGAAATATTTTGATCCATCCTATCTGCTTCTCCCATATATTTATTATAGTTGGTTATTGTGGAAGGCCGCCTAACTGTTATTTTCTTTTTTTGTCGCTGTGAATATCTTTGCACTTGTGTTATAGGTTGAATTCCAAACACGGTGGATGCTGCAGAGACTACAGCGTTATCCATCCACTTTACGACAATGATATTATTTTCTTTGTCATACTGAAAATCATATGTACCTTGACTTTGTTTCTTTAACATTTTACTGTCTATAATTGGGCAATTGCGAAAAATTCGATTTTCGCTCAAGGTACCTGTTCCTTCATATCCGCGCTTTTGCATTTCCACCAATAAAGAATACTCGTAAACAAATTATCAAAATACAAGTATAACGGTAAATGTTTTATTCTAGCAGGCAAACCGTCCAACATTTGAATCAATGGTGCAGCACATTTTCCGAAACTGGCATAAATACTGTTACTGTTCGGGTTTTTTTCTTGATAAATTTCGCAGTTTATCAGGTAACCCTCTGGAGTGTTGAGACACCATACCTTGTATCCAAAACGTATCGGCTTATTCCGAATGCACTGCTTGCACCCATGTCTGCCAAAATATTCGACCATTGATTCATCAAAGTCGATGTGTTGTTTGGGTTGATATAGTTCAATAAATTTCGTTTGTGACAAGCTCATCAAAGGCCACAGTTTCCGCATTTTGTCAGTATTATTGGGAAATTTGTTATCCGCGCAATGTAAAAATCTTGCTGTTGTCAAAAACCTATCACGACGAATAGCATTATAAATAAGATCTTTTCGAAGATCACTTTGCAACTTCCAATGATCACGTTTTGTTGGAAGAGTATTATACTCGGATAAAATGAGTATTGCTAAAAATATTTTCATTTTATCCAACGTCATATTTGGAAAAGGACAATTGTTAAAAGTTGCATAATTTGCTGTTTCTTTTATGACAACATCAAAAACCTCTTGATCGAAAATCATTTCGAAAATATCTAGCGATGATTTTTCACGGAGGTTGGAAAAAGAACATTCGGGAAAGGTTTTTTGGCTAATACTGACATATCGTTGCTCCCATACAAGGCCAGATAATTTCTTTCTTTTAGAAACTCCCGAACGCTTTTCTATTTCAATAACTTCTGTTTTAATTTCTTCCTCCACGATAGTCTCTGAAACTTCCACGTTTGATGAACATGAAGCTGAAAGAACTACCTCCGCTCCAGCACGTAACCGATGACCTGACAAATTATCAATAAAACCACCATTGTCTTCTTCACCTGAATTTTCATCGGTTAGAACATTTGAGTCAGGTGGTTCTGTGTAAATTCTACTAACATTTAGATGTTTTTCCTCCATCATTGCTAACGCTTCGTGCAAAGTTATATCCCTAAACAAATAAACAATAGGTTACGAAATATAGAAACGCTATATATTCATACCGTTATGCCTATATCTTAAAAATGAAAAATTCATTTTGTTATGAAAATCGACAAAAAGTTGTATTTTCCAATTCAGAATCCTAAATTCTCAATATAAATTACTAAACTACTGGAAATCTTTTCTTACAAAACCATGAATTCTAATAACGAAACTACAATTCTACTGCCTATATTAGCGTCTAGAATGATCGTTTAATCATGTCAATATGTAAGAACAATTATACATTATCTTTCTGCACATTTGTGAAAGCCATGCATTGATATATAAAGCCTGAACACTTTTGAAGTATTTTATCACACTAAAGACAAAAATATGTGCCTTTTGAATAAAATAAATACACTTACGTAAAACGCACGTCCATTTTGAGGTTAGGTACTATCCACTATAATAAGATTAACCAATAACACATCCACAAAACGAAAAATATTCAGAAACTAAATTGTTCTAGAACTATAAACAACTTTTAAGAAGTATAAGTTCTTATATAACATTTTCAGAAAAGAGCTTAACACGAACATGTGCTTGTCATGTCTATATGAACGTGCACGACGTTAAAGGGTTAACTGTGCATTTTAGTGTCCCATCTCATTCTTCTTGTTTACTTTTTTTCATTTGCGAGTGGGAGATTTTTAAAAAACACCCTGTATGTAAGTACCTAAACAACAAACCATATTTTTTAAAAACCACAGCAGTATTATAGCAACAAATCACGAAAAACGAATAAATGGAATTTACTTTCCGAACCCCACTTATGAGCGTAGATTAAAATCATGCAACAGTTTCAAATTCTAGTTTCAGGTGTGTAGCCGCATTCTGATCGTGAACGTCCTAGGTGAAACTGATTCACTATTCAGTTTGCTGTTGACAAGTCAATGCTTTCTTTTGGACAGTGAAAACAGCCAGGAGAGGCGTATTTAAGATAAAATACAATCTAAGAGGAATGAATGACATCAACAAAACTGGTTACAAAATCTAGAGCATGATTCACTCTAAATTTACTTACCTACATTACATTACTTGTGTTGTAACTTTGGTTAGTTTTCAAACAGTTTTGGAATGATTTTTCTGGTAATTTTACCTAACAAGCAAACATAATAAATTAATCTTGCAATTTATCAATCCCAGATTCTCAAATACTGTTTATTATAGTACACTTTTAATTATAGCCGTTTTCTTTATTCTATTCAGCTTGTTTGTGCAAATATAATTTCAAACTGCCGGTGCTTGATGCGTATAAATATTCGTGAGCTTCCGTATAAAACACCTTTAAATATTTTCAAAGTATTCTCCGTAAATGTGTTTGTGGTAGATTTCTAATTCCATTATATAGGTCAGTAAGGGCTGATTTTTAGTTTTGTGGGCCAGCGTAAACGCATATAAACCCGAATATTCGGAGGGTAAATGTTTCGCGCCACACAAGTGGACATTTAAAATACAAATCCAATTTGACCTACCGTCATTAAAATGAAACATTCAAACAGTGAGACCCTCGCATTTCCACGCAACGAGATTGAAAAATCTGTAATTCATGCAGCAGGGGAATAATAAAGAAATACTAATCCAGCTGCAGGAAAAAATTATATCTATAGGTAAACGGCTTTGTAGTTCATAGACCATCGTACGGTGGTAATTGTTAGATATGGTGAAAAAAATATTAATATTTATTAAGCAGAACGTAATAAAGCAGTTGGTACGTAAATGAAAAATTGCCAGTTCATGCTAGAAGTTATTTCTGATGATTGATGATGAACGGTCTGTATATTAATTAGCGCCTTATTAACTCCCACATTACTTAGAGAATTTTTTAACACGAGTTGCTAGTAGGTTGTTAAGAAAATAAATATTCAGAGCGAAACCGTTTACACCTTTAATAATGGTGTATTTGTTTGTTTTTCTTGTTCTTCTCTAAATGAGCGAGCCGCTACAGTTGATTATTTTAAGATTTTGTGTGAATACTGTTTTCTTTTTTGGGTCTACGTAAACTGTTAGTATACAAAGATGAAGTATTAAGATAAATTTATGTCTCTTTTATACTTCCATTTCTTCAACACTAATTTTAAGGGAAATAACAAATTTAAGCTGCACGAATATATCCAAGATATTTAACTTAAGGCTTTGTTTTCTGTTGTAAAGGATGTTTCTTATAAATGAGTCACTTTACCTCAAATTGTACTTTCATGTCTTAGAATTTTTTAACGTTTATCTAAGATAAAAGAAGAGATACGTATTCTTTTATACCTGCTTAGTCTCGCTGTTAGTTGTGGTAATTATCAAGAGTCAAAGTTTCCAAAAATTTGCATGCATTGTTCTTTTTAGGTGCGTATATTTTTCGATTTATTTACAGCAGGGGCTTGCAATTTAATTTAATCTAAAGGACGAAAAGTACCTTTTCATGACATGAACACAACAGTCAAATTCATGTTTACCTACTGTAATTCCCAGGACATTTTATTTGATAAAATTAATGTTTAACATTAATCTGATGATTTTAAATTCCAAAACAAAAATGTACTACGTATTCTTTGATTATTTCTTCTATTAATTTGCAAAATATTAAAACGGAAATCCTCTTAGTTAGTCGCTAAGTACTTATCGAATTTCGTGCTCCCAAAGACAAAATAGCACTGCAGCACCGTGAGATGCACAAAGAACACAACTGCACTTAGAAATATGCTACATTGCTAAGCAGTATCTGCATCTAGATGTTAATAGAATAGAAATCACGAATACATCCCTCACCATTAAAAAACTTCTTCCAAGGAATTGAGTTTAGACAACGTTTCTTCTTCACTTTCAAAGAAGAATTGTTAAAAACTTAAGGCCAGTTTAAAGAAACTGAATTAAAAGTTAATCGAGAATTAAATTTAATTCGGTATCGTTGCAAAAACTCACGTTTAGCTTCACGCTGGTTATCAGAACTAAAACTCAAAATTAATATTAGCAATGTTCTTTTGAGCAGAATCAAACAGCTTCTTGGGCATTGAGCTTGAGTCCTGTCTTGGTTGAAAACTAGCTTTTATCGTTAATCTTTTAGTTGCATGGATTTTACATGATCGTAGATGGAGTTGCAATCGACAAAAATAAAGCGATCTTTGTTTTCTGTAGGTATGTAGGTACAGTAGCTATTGCCCACAAACAATTATACCGACACGACGGCTTCTCTTCATGGTACGTACCCACACTACTTCAGAGACGATGCATTGAACTGAAATTTACTTTTCTTAAAATCAAGAAATCTAGTTATTGAAGAATTGTTCTGACTTCATTTATTTCACTTATTTTGTTTTTCTTTTTGTGATTACTTCACTTTTATTTTGTTTTATTTCCAACTTGTTCTGGTTTTGTCGATTGCAACGCCATCTACGATCATGCGAAATCCATGGTAGGACATCAGAGACTCCGCTTTTTAGTCGACAATAAGTTTGGAATTGTTATGCATAAAAGCGGTTGATTTTTCTTTAAAAAAATGGCGAAAACTGATTTTCACGATTACAGTGCCATCTATTATGATTCGAAAACAATGTTTTGATTCTTTTCAAGGAATCCGAGTCTGCAATTTCAAATGGGGGTTTCCATCTTACAAGTGCAGCCACTCTAGCCATTTGTAACTGAGGACAATTTTATAAAATTAACTTAAAGCTAAAGGTACAAGCCCCCCTTTCCCTTTATTTTCCAAGTGCTATTACGCCGCGTCATGCTGATACGCCTAATAAAACAAGTAATAGAAGTCTGCACAGGCTGGGTTTTCTAATCGGGCCTCTACGTTGTATGGAATAAAGCTTGGGTTCGGGTCGGGCCGGGCCTTATTTTAAAAATTTGTCGGGCTTTTCGTCCCTACGTCCAGTCAATCGGGCCGTTCGGTCTTGTCGGGTCTGTTGAGTTGTTGAACTTCTTGGCCCTTCGGGTCTATCGGATCATTTGAGCTTTTTGGGCTTCTCGGGCCTGTCGGATCGCCGGACCTTTCAGACTCTTCGGCCCTTTGGGTCGTCGGCTTTTCAGACATCTCGGCCCTTTGGATCGTCGGCCTTCAGACTTCTCGGCCCCCTCGGATCGTCGGGCCTTTTAAACTTCTCGGCCCTCCTGGTTTATCGGAATGTTTGAATCTCTCGTCCTGTCGAGCTTCTCTAGCCTGTTAGGCCATACGGGTCTGTCGGATTGTTAGGATCTGTCGGGCCTTTTGGACCATTTGGACTGTTGGGCCTTTTGACTTTTTGGCCTTTGAGCTTCGCCATTGCGCCGTTTGTGCCTGTGAAAAGCAAAACAATCTTATTATAGTCTTCACCATAAGAAGCAAATATTCCAGAGCGCAACATATCTCCGCGCAACGCTCCTATGGATCGTTTAATCGCACGTCTATGAGCATCAGCTTTTCTACGTTGTTTCATCAGATCCGATTTGCAGGTACAAGGAGTGCGTCTTCGAAAAAAGGATGCATGATACTTGTTACGTATCTTTACCTTCTCTTTACGATGGCTGGTCTTCGAGTCAATAAGACGTACCGTTCCGGCGGAAATAACGAAAAACCAAAAGTAGCTAATTCATAAGATTTGCTATTTCCAAAGTTCCTTAGACCATCGCAATCGAATTTAGAGGCGAAACGCATATAGATTTGAGAAAGCTACACGCCAAAAGGGATAGAAAAACGGCACCCCCTTAGGTTTCGAAGATCTTTTTGGAAATATTAGGAATTTGCTTACAAAATCACGTATAGGTCACTAAAGTACGTTTACTGCAAAAGATTCGTCTCTCTACTTCAAAGGGTGTCCATTTCAGGGCCGTATTTGCACCGTTTTCGGTTTTTCACGTTTCCGGCCTAGAAGATGACCTTATAGGAATAAAAAGCATTGAACCTTTTCTGTTTCCCATTACACGGTGCATCAAAGTGTTACAATTAACTGCCCCAGAAAGGTCTAAAAGAAGGCAAATTACGTTTTTTTGTTCTCATCGACTCCCCCCCAAAAAACCAAACGATGGAACACTGGTGGTACCCACCTTAGCTTGTTGCTCTAATGATGCTCTTTAGTATAAAAAAGATTCCAGGTTGATGGGATCATAGTTAACCGAATTACAAATTTTTCACGTAGACGTCTTGGCGTGTATGGGAAAGTGAGGAGTTGATTGAATCGAGTCGGGTTTTTTCGAGTAGGTAGATAAACGCTGCATTATTTACATCAATTTGACACCAACGACGTTTAATAACCGCTGCTTGCGTTCGCGGCGCTACATGGATTTCAGAGTGGAGTAGGGCCTTTGTTTTGGAGGTCGTTTTATTAGTAGCGCCTATCTGTTTCGGAGGCTGCTTTATTTGTATCTTTGTCTCTTACATTCTTCATGTAAGTCCACCGTAATGAAACTTAAATGTTAAATTAGCATAGCCAATAAACGAAAAAAAGCGCTTTTGCATGCTTTCAGCGCTTCTTTGAAACACAAAGTCTACGGCAAATGAAGTTACGCGGCATTAATATTACTGTTTGTCGATTCTATTCATTGCTGCAAAAAAAGGGTTAAGCTGAGCAAAACTTTAGCAGCAAAGGAAGTATTCAAGCAACCTTTTCATGCAAATAATTGTTTTTTGTGATCAACTTCAATCTCGAAATTTGTTTTTAAGGTGATCTTCACATCTCCTCTTTTAGCCACTTCGATCCTTCCATATTATTACCACGAATGTCGACCTCCGTTAAAGTATCCTACTTCAACTTTCTTCCAGAAAAGAAATAGAATAGGTAGTACATAACTGCGCCTTAGCCGGTTTTCTATGTAGGCTGCCTCCTGCAGGGTAATTCTTTATTTTCACGATTAAGTTTAATGTAACGTTTTAGTTTTGCTTATTCTATGTGATGATGAGAAAGCAGGAACACGTACTGGGTTGGCACAATTGTATCAAAGGGTTGCTAGTGTTTGAACAATCACAATATGAACTTTACAACGATTATTTGCAGATTGTACTTTTTAATAATAATTTCAGCCTCATTTTTTGAAAGGCGTTTTGTTTGGTTGTTCTCGACGTCTTGTGGACGCCGACGACACATTGCTGTCCACACTTGAAATGCTGACCGATCGAGTTCCTTGGTACGGACCTTCGATTCTTGAAACTCATATTCTCTTCTCGATTTCTTAGAGCAGGAAGATTTGTCTGACTGGACAGAATCTTCTTTTTGAGAAATCTCTCGTGGAGGGATCTGGTGGTTGTGTCTCGTTTATTAATATGACTTCTGCGGGAAAGCTAGCTTCTGCCATTGCCATGTCAAGAGGCAAGTCTCCTCGAACGTTAGGTCTGAATATTCTGCTGCGGCCAACAAACACATAATAGGCTTGCGAGCGTTTTCCTCTAGGGGTGAATACAAAGTGTGTTGCGTGGTCTCGTTGCTTATAGCTTCTTGAACTGCTTCGTCGGGTAGCCGCTTGTGATTGGAATCTAATCTCGACAAAATAAGAAAAACAAACATGCGATCGACCTGCTACATGCTGTCGATGTCATACACCATTATCATGCTTTCGAAGTGTTCCCAATGATCCAAGAACATTTCGACGGTAACGACTCTAAGTTGGTAGCGAAAGCTTCCATGCCGAACAAGCAGATTAAACATGCAGTTGCCTCTTCCTTCAGTCCGTACTATTTCCCAATTTCTTTGCATTGCTTGGTACAGTGAGTTACTTAAACGAATGTCATAGTTTCTTGTGATTCCATCTGTTGCACGAATGCGTCGATCTTAATTTCTTTTATTTATTTTCTTATAATAGGAAGTCAAGGTGTCTCTTAAAACTACTATCTTTCTGCGTATGTTGTACAGAAAGTCGGTTGCGGTAGTAGTGTCGATGCGTTTTTGTTAAGCATGGTATCGGCAACTTTGATTATTTTAGATGGTATGGATATCATATTATTAAAAAGAAAGGCTTCAATGATATATTTGAGACAGTAAACATTAATCTCTAATAACAAACACAGGCTTACCTTCTAAATGAAAGCTTCATCAGGCTCATTCTTTCTTATGGTCGTTAAATTGGATTGTGTCATGCTATTTCAGTGAGCTCGCGTATCAAGCTAACTAAAAACATTGAAATAATAGTTTTAGAATACTGTAATATCGCCATATCCGCCGATTCCTGTACTGCGGTCTATTGTGCTCTGAAAGGTTTGGGCTGCCCCGCACTGCAGGAATCTGCAGAAATGTAGGTACGTCATTGGTTGTGGTGCGTCTTCAATATGTTCTTACCCTAAAGTGCAGCAGTTAATCAGTGTAGCGCCTATCGGAAGTTGCCAAATTTCCACGTTGTTGCGCCGCCCCTGTTTTAGATAAACCGTTGCACAACGCGAATCGTACAAAAGTCTAGAATTTCCAAACGTGTTAGGTCGCAAATCAAATTTAGAAGCTTAAAAAATGGGTTTATTAAACGTCTGAAAATTCTGTAAAGAACGCTGAGAAGAACGCTGAGAATTCATAAAAACGATGGAAATCTACTCTAAATACTCAAAGACACTAAATAACCAATAGATTGTTAGTTTGAAATCACGAATTACGTCATGCTACTAAAAATCTGTAGATAGTCCGTGACACTACTCTTTTTTGATCTCAACCCAACTGAACTCAACAGTAGCCTTGAGTGTAGGTAAGGAGGCTATGTGCACAATAAAAGAATACAGTTTAATTCAACAAATGTCCATAAAACTTTGCTAAATCAAAATTACAAAAACTTAAATTAATTATTTGGTCTGAAAACAAATTATACAACAAAAACAAACAAGGAAGAAATCTGCGAGAAAATCACAATGTAACGTTTCGTTTTTATCACAATGCAATGGAGCTATCTACAGTTAGTAAGGAGAATCTTGAAAACGCTCACTATTTAACAATCTTAAGTAGTTTTCATAAACAACAGAATACGTTTGAATTTCTTTTTAGTCTAACCAAATTCCAACGATAAACGACATTGTAATTTTACTTTTGTTAGTAAATCTTCTCAAATTATGATCGAATCCGAAATTTGGTTTGCACAATCATTTGATATGTTTTTAAATCCACTTTACAGTCTAAGGCAATCTTTTTTATTTGAATTCCCGCACATGATGTAATTTCTGTTATTCTATTGCGTTTGACGGTTTGACATTTATCATTCAATCTGCGAACGAATGGTTGTACTTCATTATTAATTTGTTTTGTGTAAATAATCTCTTTGGAATTCAAAGGAAAACATTTTTTGTTTAAAATTGTCCATAAGTCAAGTAATAGTAAAAAAAATCTAATATTCTGATGACGTCATCCTTTTAATTCTAGGTTTAGTAATTAAGAAATAGAACTTAAAACTTTGTAATCTAAATTTATAATAAAATTACTGTTGGTAGACCTTTCATCAGTATGTATGTCTCATTTATTATACCACTTACCAAGACTGTGATTTATGTTGGCTTTTGTTTTCTTCCGGTCTTCTTTTAAAAAGCAAACCAAGGCCTCCAACTAAATAATAATTGTTATTTGTCATTTTTGTCATAGTACAATTTTAATCGTGTCACAGACTTGATATTGGTGAGTTACTTATACTCCCCAGTCTATATTAAAGCTATCTTGACACATACGATTCAATGTAAAAAAGAAATTTTGCTTTTCAGCTTGCTATCTTAGCCATACAAAGCTATTTTCAATATTTTCTTATTTATTTCATCCGTTACAACAAAGATTTTTCCCGTAGTTAGATTCTTGTAGAAAATCACAGTTCTGTGCTTCTCAGAGAAAAACAAGTGTTCAGTCTTAGTCACTTTTTCTTTTTATTTTAGTAATTACTTCAAAAATTATTTCAAAAAAATCTAACTTAAGATTTAGTACAAATCAATAAGAATGTTAGTCAATTAGGCTAAGGAAAAGCTCGTTCCAAATTGGAGTAAATGAAGGTGGTCGAGAATGATCTTCTTCCATGGACGGTGGCTAAAGGTAGGCAAACGGTAGAAATAGTTCTGCTGTACTAGGTCAAGCGAAAAACACATTAAAAGAAAAACTGCCAGGCAACTACCAAGAAGTTAGAAAAAAACTCATTAAGATTCGAGAGAAAAAAGTGGTAATAGCTTACCCTCAAGATTAAATGAGACCAATGCACTTCACTTTACAATAACCCAAAGGTGTATCAAACAAAAAACTAAGAAAACGTCCAAAGCGAAAGCAATCTCGCAGGCAAGTTCTCCTCGAGAATTAATGAAAAACCATACTTTGTTGGCCAATCAAGAGAATCGTCCCTGAAATTCACGGATATGCAATGACTAGCCATTAGAAGGATAAGTGATTTTGAAGCAACTAGGAATTGATACGCTTAGCGCGAAAGAAGAGGCTTAGAGAAAAGTGTTTAGGAGGTTTTACAAAAAGAAATTCTTGAAATTAAAATTAATTAGAGAAGAAGAAGATTTCTCAAAAATCCCCAGTCGTCCCATTCTGCCTCCTTGCACACGTGCTATACTTTGACAACTCTTGGTCTAGCCCTCACCGTAAGAATCTATAATTCGAGAGCACGAGATATCCTCGCAATGTCCCTATCGATTACCCGACTTATGGGCACAAACTCTTCTACTTTTGTTTCCGTTACCCTATGAAATTTTTCAGGTACTAAAAGTGGTTTTTGGAGAAAGGGCATTACGAATTTTACCTTCTCTTTACGATGGTAAAGATTGCAAGTCAATAGGAATTCCTACGCGAATAACGACAAAACCAGAAATAGTGAATTCGCAAAAAAATTTGAAATTTCGTATCTTCGAAGATCATTCGGGCTTTTTAACCAACTTTAGAACAGTAAGATTTTATTCAAATGCGGGTTTCAGGTGTATTACAAGAATTTTTTTATAATCTCATCACAACAACAATTGTTTCGAATTAAAGGAAAATTTCCAGAATTTATTTAAAGACACAATTCTTCTATCGAACGTAAAAACAAAAAAAAAATACAGTCAATATTCTGTTATGTAAATTCATGTTGTTAATTAAGTTTATTATAATATTTAAGTTACATCATGTTCCGTTGTTATTATTATTATAATCGAAGGCGCACAGACACGATGACGTTTCCTAATTATTTAGTTTATTAATAATGGTGAGTCATAAGAGCGACAAGGTCCGATCTCATGCCTATGGGCACCAGCTCTATTACGTTATATCATCAAATCAAGTATAAGGAGAGCCTTCTAGAAAAAAAGACGTATTACACGTTTTTTATGTTTTTACCTTCTGTCTACGATGATTAAGGTTTCGAGTCGATGGAACGTACCGTTGCGATACGAATGACGAAAAACCAAAAACAACGAATTCACAAGAAATTTCCAAATTTCTTTTCGCCGGAGATCGTTCGATCATTTTAACCCAGTTTAGAGACAGGATTTATGAATATCTAAAGAGCTGCATACCGAATCTCAGCATTAAAAACCCATGAATAACGGCGTTAGAAGAGATGGAAAGGGAAGGACCCCTCCCTCGGTTTTAAGTGCCTTTTTGGAAGGATTTTGAAATTTGTTAACAGAATCACGTATAGGCCACTAATGTACATTTGTAGCGCAAGGTTAGTCTCTCTACTACAAAGAATGTCCTACCCAGGACCGTATTTGCACCGTTTTCAGTGCGCACATTGTAGTTGTAGGAGCTTATGTTTCACCTATCGTCCAAGTTTAGCCAAAACTGGCCTACCCGTTTTCGTTTTCAAAAACTGCAAAATTTCCAACTTTGACCCCCCTTGCTCCTCTCCTATGTGGGCATTTAATGAAAAACCGCCAGATAATGACTTGCTTAGGGCCGACCTATTGATCGTCTCTAGTTTCGTTCGAAGGGCAGAGCAAAACGGTTGATGTAAGTTATTAGATTCTGACGGTGAGTAAACGGTGAGTAATCTCAGTGGGAGAAAATGATGACATGATAATAACAGAAATGTGTTCGTAATATCACAAACACATAATTACAACATAAAATGAAGAGAAACGATAAAAACGTTTATCAAAGACTTCTGTCCTGCTTCAACGATGTCATCCGGGCATGCATTTTCATCACTGAAAATGTTCCTAACTTGTTGCAGTACAGTACTGTTTAGAACTTTGACAAACTTTCTTTCCCTGTCTGAAGAGAGCGGATGTGGTATCGCAACCATTGAACGCATAAAGAAACAAAATGTTGTCCCTCGTGTGTGGAGCAATGTTCAGAGCTGCTGGATAATATAAAGCATCTTCTGCCTTATCTATCGCAGGCTTCAAGAAGAAAATGTTTTCGGAAGTAGTGGATCCTGCCAACCAAAGCACCTTGTGACCCTTTTTCCATTAACAAAACAGTTTTGATTATTAGACCGTCAGGATCTTCATCAGCTTGCTTCGCAACAAAATCTTCTTTTTTGATACTTTACACATAACATACTTATAAGCCGTTGATAGAAATGTCTCTTGAAACATATTGGGTGACAACGACTCATCACATATAGCATGGCCAGCTATGTGTTTCTTTGTTCGTCTAATACGTTCTGCTGATTTGTACCTTTTACGGCAATATCTTCAGGGTAACCATCAAAAACTATTATTGTCCCTGCATTGAAGTACCTTTTGGCGTATTCAACATATTTCTGCAAGATGGAGGAAAATGAATCCTTTGCCTAGCACACCATACTTTGCAACAGAAATCCACCATCAACCACACGACATGCCGACTTGAAAAGTACATCAGTCGTAGTAGAAAATAAGTCATAAAATACTGACTTGCTGCTCTTGCGCAGTTCTCCTCTATCATACAGTGACAATGAAAAAGGAGCTAACTCATATTCACAATATTTTTGTAACTCTGCATCAGACCTTTTCAGGAGAAAGATTCTTCTGAAAATTGTGTCAGGATTTACAGGAATAAATTCATCATGAAGTTTCACTTTGGAACTGGAATCACGAATAGGCATTACTCGGTTTGTCCGTTTAAATTTAACGTCCGCAAACTCATTACCAACAATTTTTGACGAAGAATCTCCGATTGCAATTGACATGAGATGTTCACAATTTGGAAACGGGTAGTGGAATGAGAACCAGTCCACCAGTTTTTGAACAACTCCCTTGTCTTTTGAAATTCGTGAATCCCTAGCATCCACATGCTGTTCAGTTGAAGCAAATGATAAATTACAAAACTCCTCAATTTTCTGAGCAACCTCTACAAGAATAGGCATGCTGGCCTTTGTATTGTCGAAAGTGCCTCGTTGTTGGGTCAATCCTTCTGTAGTCTTCATGCTTCTCATGAGGCTCTGCTCTATCTTATTGTGAAAAACCCTTCAGTGACAAACTTGTTGTATTCATTCGAATCAAGTTTGTCTTTCAGATCAATCATATCTTGCAGATAAAGGTGGCGCGATTTGGCGGATAAGAAATGACCACTGGAATGAAAGTAGGAGAGCGTTATTTGTATCCATTTCATATGCAAATCCCAATTGCCACTTCTTTATGCATGTACAAATTGCTTCATTATGGTAACCACAGTTTAGATGTGGATCCATTTTGATCAAGTTCACTCAATCTTTGTTTAAACTCTTCCATCAAACTTTTGATAGTTGAGTCTGATTCGTAAGTGGTTTCGATGTCGCAAAGAACGTTTGCAATTGTTCTTCTGTAGTTATAATCATTTGGAAGAGGATTATTTTGGTCATTGCCAGGCACTCTAATAGCTCTTGAATAAGCATGT
The DNA here is from genome assembly GCA_011009095.1 of Ignelater luminosus. Taxonomy (NCBI): domain Eukaryota; kingdom Metazoa; phylum Arthropoda; class Insecta; order Coleoptera; family Elateridae; genus Ignelater; species Ignelater luminosus. The sequence goes on from VTPC01090614.1 coordinate 332,240, forward strand.
CCTGACAAAATTTTGTCAGTAGACTCAGCTGCATACATGACGTTGAACACATCTTGTAAGTCGCTACCATCCATTACATAACCAATGGTACCCGAATAAGGACATGATTAGGTGGAAACCACCGAGCCTCACCACAACTGAACTTAGCTCAGGATTAAAAGCAGCAATTTCTCGACCTCTGATGTTGATCAAATGTTACAATACAACATTTTTGATTCAAAGACTTAGATTACTCGTTTGCAGTGAGGAGTGAATGGTCTCATAGCTGCTTGGTGGAGCATTGATGAAGGACAAATACAAAATACGTGATTTTGAGTAAGTATTGGCAGAAGTGATTTTCTCCATGAAGCCACTCTATTCTACAACATTCAATATTTTCCATTTTGCAAGCAACCATGCAAAGTCACTTGGCAAAACTGTGACAGGGTGTGAGATAGGGTTTTGTTTATCTAGATCCTGAATCGCTTCATTTTTAAGTCCATGTGTTTTCTGGCATGATATGAGTAGGATAGCAGCGAATTCCCCGATGAATTTAGTTGTCAGAATTCTTTTAGCCTTTTAGATTTTTGGTCTGAATAAGCAGTCACGCACTTAATTCTTCCCATTGCATGCAAAGTGTTTGACCCATCTTAAGTGTCAACATTCACATCTGCACTATTATAGATGAACTGTGAAAGTGATCCCAACAGAAATGGCTCTGGTAAGACAGTTCAAACAATCTCACTTCTTCATAATTAATGCAAAATTTCATGGCGTAAAGTACATTTATAAAGTCTTTTAATTGGTAATTTTTGGAAAAAAAGCACTAAGATCAACCTGTAAGGAGAATATGAAAGATTTAGGCCTTGTAGCTGCAGTTATAGGATGAGCAATTGAAATCATTTTGACACGCCATTTTTCCTCATTTTCCCGCTTACCTAGAAGAAGCATTGAAAATTTGGGAACTACCTCTGTCACATTACTGAGGAAACTGCCTGTTTCTGGGTAATCATCTATTCAATGTACCATGGACCTCATGTCTTTCAATATAATGCCAGCAACTTCTTCTTTTTGTTTATTTTTTTTCATGATTCGTACCACCTATCTGAAAGAATTGTGTATCCCGTATTGCGGAAGCAGATGATTGATCCTCTATTATTTCCTTCAGTTAAGATGACTCATGACGATATTTGTCTTGCATCCTTTTATTCAATGCCTTTTCACCTTTCAAAATCCTTTAATATGTCTTTCAAGGAAAACTGGCATTCCTCTTCATTTTTCTCCAAATGTCGGCAATATATTCAAAAGCAGCTGTCACTTTATCGTCTTCAAGACGGTCAGGAGTCCCATCCGGTGAAATTTTCAAAAACTTTTCAACACCTTCCTTCTACTTTAACTAGTTCACTTACAGACGTAATTCGAAAAATAACCTGTTCGCTCCACTTATCACCTCTTAACTGTGCAGCTTTTAGGACTTGATTCCTAAATTCTGTGGATTCAACACGATGAATTTTTTTACGTCTGAGCTTTCTGAACTTAGTGTGCTTTCCATCTCCCCTTCTCTGGCTGCTTTCAACAAATTTAATGATTCCATGTTCTTTCTTTTCAATAATCTTTCCTACACTCAACGATTTATTGCAAATTATGAATTACTTCGTGCCATTCAAAACTCAAAAGAATCTTTAGGTAATCTGGGACGCTAAGCTAATTGTACAAAAAAATTTGTCCGGAATTTGCGAAATTGTAAAATCTATGACTTTATCTTGTACTCGATTAGCAGACATCATGTTAATTGTTCGGTATTCGAGGACGTTAATAGCGTAATAGGTTGTTCGTAAAGTTGAAAATAAGCAGTTTTAGTTTTCTTAATTTACCTTTTTATTGGTTTATTTTTTATGTAGTTACGACCCCGGGGAAAGCTGGATTAGGTTTCCCATTACGCGTAAGGCGTTACAGTACCTACTCTGTAGAAGTTAGTTATGATACTAGTTACGTCATATAGCAAAGCTTATCTTTGGATAGGTGTAAAGTCACTCTGTAAATCTACTCCCAATCATGGGTTGCGACTTTAATGTTTTTTCATGTTGCCGTTATCAAGCAATTTCTATCGTTGAATTAGTACAAATCCGTTAGTTTCGAACACTAAGTAACTACATACAACTCTGTACCACAGTAAACGTACATATAAATACATAAATATCTACATACCTTCCGAATGAGTATTTATTAAGCTTTAAATATCATATCAGCTGTATGTCACAACCTGGAACTGTTCACAAGTTGTATCTAAGAACGTATCTAACAATAAGAAAAACTGCGTAGTAATTGTGTGAAAACTTCAGTTACCTTAATAGCGACAAGCAACAAAATTAATATTTTCAAATAATGAAAAAAGTGAAATTAGCAAAATTAAAATTGATGAGAGGTCTGTATGTGAAAAATTTAAGTTTTTAATGGCACAGCACGTAAAGTTACAAATGATCCAATATGTATGTATATGAAGGGAACTACGTAGATTAATTAACCACCTACATGTTATAGAAATACCGCAAAGCAATAAAATATTTTAATTACTCGATGCATCAATCTTCTCTTAATTACATGCAACTGCGTCACTACCACTGAAGATACAAGACTTAATTTTTAAGAATATACTTGAATATTGGTATTTTTTTCTTTTTTGTGAGTAATGAAAGACTTATTATTATTATCTGAGAGTTGTATTAAAACGTTTAAGTTTACTACGTAGAAAATTTATAGAGAATGCTGTTGGTATTGCAAATATTTCTAATGTGACCGCAAAAAGTATTGTAACGCGCCACCGATCAAATATTCCAGAGAAGGCGCGAACTTTCTAGGCGTTACGACCGTCGAATATGCGAGAAAAGGCGCGAAACTTCTAGGTTCATCGAAAGAAACAAGGAAACGATATATAAAGGCAAGCGGAAATGGAGAGAGCAGTTACGCAATGAATGGGCTCGGATCCACGTCTAGTAGATGTAGTAACGAACAGAAATAAATATGTAACCAGTGATATAATTTTAGTAAAAATAAATAAACGTTTTATTAAAACGTTACAGTATGATTGAATGTACGATTAAATTTTCTATAAACCTAACTTTTGATAGTCCAATGTTGGAATTGACAATTTTTTTGATTTGTTGTTTTAGAAAACACTGATATAGATTCTTTAAAAAATGTCTTTTTTATTCCCTATTATTGCGTTATCAGGGAAGATAGTTTTTCTACTAAGTTGAGGGTAGTTCTCGACGCTTCTATAAAATCTTCTAGTGGAAAGTTATTAAATGACACTGTTTGTAGGTCCTAGACTTCACTCAGATATAGATCCAGTCGAATTAAACTTTCCTTTGCTCATGGATGATTTCAAATCAGCAAGGGGCACACCAATTTAGAGAGTAGGAGCACTTAAGCTAGAACTTCTTATGTTGCCATTTGTCAAATTGCATCCGGTCGTTCGATGCACATTAATTTTTGAAATAGCTTTTAGTAATTGTAAATATTGTAATACTTTAATTAGAAATCGAGCTAAAGTTTTCTCAAATCTCATTAGTAAACCAGAAAATGAAAGATGCAGCTCAAAATCTACTCCGAGATCAAATCCATTTGTTGATGATTCTTTCGCTCTGGTTTACAGACTTTGCAATTCTTAATTGCACAACAATTTTGGATTTTATTTGCTGGAAATGCGATTAAACACTGTCTATTCCACTGTTTTTATTCTTCAGGATAAATCCAAAACCAAAGCACCAAACATGGTTGACCTACCTGGTCATTTAATTCGAGTGATAGCTCCGCAATGCTCGACTTTTCAAAAGTTTTGATAGCGGTCTTGTGCAAATTGAATCTGTTTTATATTCTATAAACAGTGATTGTAATGATATTTCTGCACTTACTCCAGGTCATCTCCTAACTTGAGAGTCACTTATTTCATTGTCTTTACGAAATTATACAAATCAAAATATTAATGCACTTCAACGTTGGAATCTTGAATATTTAAATACACTCCAACAACGTTCTAAATGGACAAAAAGGAGTGCAAATATTAAAGTAGGCGATCTGATAATTATAAAAAATGAGTAACGTTGACCTTTAAGTTGCAAAAGTCTTTGGTACAAACGGATATAATTGCCTGAGGTAACCACTGATGGAGGTCGGTTCCGTTTAAAAACAGGATGAGTCTCGTCTTTCAATAAACTTCACAAAGACATAATTATAAAGACGGGTTGCATCACGCCATCCAACGCAGCCTTCGTCGACCATCAACCTTCTAAAAAAGTTGAAAAATTCAATTAAAAACGATCCCTGACTCTGAACAATTGCAGATGGCATAGCTTGACCTGCTGTACTTCAAGGCTAGGCTTCGCTCTTCATCAAACCTCCATGAGAGTTAGAAAAATCAATGAAAAGCAAAATTCGACAACGTTTTATGAAAAGCGTATTTTGACCTGCGTCGAAGCAAGGTTTGGTTTTCTCAACTTATGTTAAAAGCTAATGGAGGTGGCCTGCAGGCTCGATCCGATCAAGAGGGAAGTCCAACATTGTGCTACCGTGGATTAGACTATGTCCATCAACCTTCTAAAAGAGCAACGAAGATCAGTTAAGGTCTAAACTCAACTTTGAACCACCACAGATGGCGTAGACCAGTCTGTTATGTCTCAAGGTTAGGATTCATCTTTTTTTAACTTTCTGACAGAATTAAAAAAGCCAATGATGATCAAAAACCTGACAACGGGCCACCGCAAATGGCTTTATGGAAAGCGTATTTCGACCTGAGTTGAACCAAGGCGGGGCTTCGCCTTCGATTGGTTTTGTCAACCTTTTAAAAGAGTAAAGAAGATCAATTAAGGTCGAATCCTAACTTAGGTTAGGTTAGTCTCAAGGTTAGGCTTCATCTTTTCTTAGTCTTCTAATTAAAAAAAGGCCAGTGGAGAGCAAAGTCTAAGAATGGACCACCGTAGGTGTCCATATGGAAAGCGTATCTCGACCTCAGTTGACCCAAAGTCGGGCTTTGCCCTCAATTGGTTTTTTCAACTTTCTTATGAGGCTAATGGAGGGCAAAGCCTGACTGGGCCACTATAGGTGGCCTATTAGAAGAGTAAAGAATATCAATTAGGGTCGAACCTCGACTTTAAACCACCACAGATGGCGTAGCGCAATCTATTGTTCTTCAAAGGCTTTACTCTTTATTAATCGTTTACCAGAATCTGATAACGGGCCACTGCAAGTGGCCTTATGGAAAACGTATTTTGATCTGAGTTGACCTAAGGTCGGCTTTCGCCCTCGATTGGTTTTTGCAAATTTCTTACAAAGCGAATGGAGGGCAAAACCCGACCTTGGGATACCATAGATAGCCTGTCAGACAACATGATTTGACACGACCGAGAGGGAAGCCCGACATTGTGCTACCGCGGATTGAACTACGCCACCTTCCTCCATCAATCTTCTAGAAGAGTAAAGATCAATTAAAATCGAATCTCGACTTTGAACTATCACAGATGGCGTAGCTTAGCCTATTATTCCTCAAGGACAGGCTTCACCCTTTATTATCTTTCTTTGAAATTAAGCAGATCAACAAAAAGAGAAATGCGACAATGCGCAGGTAGTTCGCTGGAGGCCGTAGTTTCATCTGAGGTGACCTAGGGTAGGTCTTTGGTTTTCTCAACTCTTTTAGAAAGCTAACAAAGGGCCAAAGCCCGACCTTGGGCATAGCTCGACGCGATCTAGGAAAGTCTAACATTGCGCTACCGCGGATTGGACTAAGCCACCTTCCTCCGGCAACTTTCTAGAAGACTAAAGATGTCTAATGGTGAGCAAAAGTCTGACAACGGGCCACTGCAAGTGGTTTTATGGAAAGCGTATCTCGACCTAAGTTGACCAATTGGTTTTAAACTCTCTTTTAAGGCTAATGGAGGACATAGCCTGACTTGGCTACCATAGGTGGTCTGCCGGACGGCATGGCCCTACGCGATTGAGAGAAAATCCCGACATTGTGCTACCGCGGATTTAACTACGCCATCCTCCTCCATCAACCTTCTAGAAGAGTAAAGAAGATCGATTAAGGTCCAACCTCGATCTTGAGCCACCGCAATTGACGTAGCGCTGTCTATTATGCCTCAAAGTCAGGCTTCACTCTTTATTAACCTTCTAACAGAATTAAGGAGATCAATGGAAAGCAAAGTTCGACAACGAGCCACCGCAGCTAGTTTGCTGGAAGCCGTAGCTCTACCCGAGGTTACCCAAGGTCGGGTTTCTTGACTCGCCTAGAAAGAAGAGGGTAAAACTCGATCATGAGCCACCACAGGTGTCCTATCGCATGGCGTAGCTTAACTCAATCGAGGAGGAAGCCCAACATTGTACTATGGCATCTACAATCAGGTTCCGTCTTCCATTGTCTTTCTTAAGAATTTTAAATACGGACACGGGCTAGGCTACTGCCATCAAGACATCCAGTGAACTACATTCTTTAGTGCCAAGACCGATTTTGAGCCACTCAAAGACCTGCGAGATATTTAGCTCCCTTGCAAGGTTTGGCTTTTTAAATGAAAACTAATAAACACATAGATCATCTGTGGTGGCTAAAGGTTGGCTTCGCCCCCCTTTGCCCTTTCTAATAACGCTAAATTCAAACACGGACAGGGTTACGTCCACCAACAGTTACGCATATAGTGATTTGGCCAGGCTTTGTTTTCCATCAACTTTTTAAGGTCCGGTTGTACAAAACACAGTTAATAAAATGCTCAATGTAGTAAAATTCAAACGTAAACTTAAATTAACCAATCAGATAGGCTAATCATGTGATTAATTTGATCACTTGATTAACTGCGTTTTGTGCAACGGGGTCTAAAAGAGCGAAATATGCAATAGGTAGCCGCAGGCGACCATCTCAGGCTTTTCCTTCCTTTGTTTCCTATAGAAATGCTAAATACAAATACACAGGCTGGGCTATGTTAACCAAGAGGGAACTTATAGTGGCCCAAGGTCGAGCATCGCTCCCCATCAACCTCATAAAAGAGCTAAATATGCAACGAGTCACCTGCGCTGCCTCAAGTAGAGCTTTGTTCTACATTGTTTTTTAGGAATGCTAAATACAAGCACGGTCATAGTCATGTTCACTAGCTGCAGGCCACCTATGGTGTCCCAATGTCGGGATTTGCTCTCTATCAACCGTCTAAGAAAGCTAGTAAATCCAACATGTCACCTGCGGTAGTCAAAGCTCGGGTTTTTCCATCCTTTGTTTTTCTTAAAAATGCTAAATACAAATACAGGCTGGGCTACGTTCACCAACAGCTAACCTATGGTGACCAAACGTCAGGCATCGCTTCATCAACTTTCTAAAAGAGCTAAATATGAACCAGTTACCTGCTCTGGTCTCAAGTACGGTGTATTCCTACATTGTTTTTTATTGCTAAATACGAATTCGAACTGGGCTATGCCCACCAACAGATTACATATGGTGGCTCAAGGTGAAGTCTAGCCCTTTATTAATTATTTAAGAGAGCTAAATATCCACAAAGCCACTTATGGTGGCCTTAAGTCTGGCGCTGTTCTACATTGTTCTATTTAAGGATACTAAATGCAAGTACGTACTGCGTTATGCTCATCAACAGATTATATGCAGAGGCTTAAAGTCAGGTTTCGCCCTTTATCAATTATTTAAAAGAGCTAAGTATTCAAGAAACCACCTACAGTGGCCTCAAATGTGGCTCTGTTCTGAATTGTTTTTTTAAAAACTGTTAAATACAAATTTGGGCTGGGCTATGCCTACCAACAGATCACGTATGGTAGCCCAGGGTTAGATTTCGCCTTTTATCAATTATTTAAAAGAGCTAAATATTTAACAAGGCACCTATGGTGACTTCAAGTCTGGCTCTGTCCTGCATTGTTTTTTTTAAGAGTCCTCAATACAAATACCGGCGGGGCTACGTTTACCAACAAGCAAACTATGGTGACCCAACGTCAGGTATCGCCCTCCATCAACCTCCTAAAAGAGCTCAATTTACCACAAGCCACTTGCGGTGGTCTCACGTACGGCGTATCTCTGAATTGTTTTTCTTAAGACTACTGGATCAAGAATTACGCATCTTAAGATTGTATCTGAATATGGAGAATTCTAAGCCGAATGAAAGTTAAATAAACAAACATTAGCAACAACAATAATAAATAAGTAGTAAAAGCACAGACAAAGTTCTCCGTGTGAAAATGATGTAATGGATTGAAAACTCCGACTAGGAAACGTTAAATTCGACACAAGCACCATGAACTGGTATCCCAACTTGAAGAAATAAAGAATCTCTCAACGTGTACGTCTAACGTATTGCTGCCGGAGTAACCAAAAAAACTACATCCGAATGAAGCAGCACATTAGCAATCGGAAAGTAAAAAATTAATAAAGAGCTACCTTCTTAACGATGAAGAGGCCCAAAAAATGAAACTGAATCAATAATATGAAAACCGCAATCCACAAGGCACCACTACGCATAACTTTGTAAATTTCAAAAGGAAGACAATGCACGTGCACAATAGCACCAGATTCAAGAGGAAACTTCCCGAGTCGGCAGTACGAAGAATGTTCCTCGACCGTAGTGGAGAGCCAATCAGAAGCGCATGTATTCAAAGAACAAACAGGGATTAACTTAAATAAAAGTTCAACAGTGGCTTGACTGCTACAGAAGTGGTCCAAGATCATCGAAGGACGTAAACAGATGTCTAACTTTCAAGTATTCAAGGATGTCTACATCAAGCTGATTATATAAAAACGGTTTATAAAAGAAAAGAAACTTTAGATATTAACAAAGGAATAATTCTTAAGACTAGCTTTAATTGGATGGAATAAAATTTGTAAAAGGCCAAAAAAGTATCAGAAGCAAGAATTATAACATCTAAGAGAAAAGTGATATTACGACAAGCAATATTAAAAGGCCTTTTCTGCAACAATTCAATATAATAGAAACTGTCTAGAATTAAAAAATCTGTTATACAAATAAAAAAAGGGTTTTAGAAAGATCGGATTCTAAGAAAATCCCTCTTATTTCAGCGTAAGGCCAAACAAAAATGAAGTTGTTTACGTTCTTCAATGATCTTGGACTACTTCTGTAGCAGTCAAGCCACTGTTGAACTTTTATTTAAGTCGATAATCCAGTAAATACATGCTTTAACTCATACGATCTAACACAAATACTAAATGAACCTACTCGAATAACAAATACGTCCAGCACCCTTATAGACCCTATTTTGGTTAGCGGTAATTTAGTTATTAGTAATTCAGGTACAATCGAAGCTAATGAAATTTCTGATCATAGAGCAGTTTTCTGTAATTTGAAAATAGAGACAAACAAATTTAAACCTAAAATTGTAAAATTTAGATGTTTTCGTAGCTTTAATTACAATCTATTTTTATCAGATCTACAGTCTCTGCCATGGCATCAAATGATTCGCGAGAATGATATTGATAATAAAATCTCCATTTTCATTGTCTTTATCTTAGCTGTTTTTGATAAACATGCACCTGTTAAGGAGGCACGGGTCACTAAACCTAGGGCCCTTTGGCTAACAGATAATTTAAAGGCAATCATGAAGGAGCGTGACAGTGCATTGAGGAAATATAAGCGTACTAAGCTCTCTTCGGACTGGAATCGGTACAAAGAACTTCGGAATTTTACGGTATCATCCATTCGTCGTGAAAAAAGGGCTTATCTTAATTCACTCGCAACGGAAAATAATTCGCGTAAGATGTGGTCTGCCTTATCTGATTTAAATATTCGTTTTTCACGGCAACGTACAGTGCCAAGTAATTTAGCTGACCCTAACTCGATCGGAAATTATTTTAGCTCTTTTGTTCAATCTTCAACTTTCAACTGCGATACACAAATACAGTATTATCAAAATATTCGGCACTTCAGCAACCAACCTTTTGATTTCTCTCTTACCTCAATAGAAGAGGTGCATGAAACTCTGTTTAGTCTTAAATCTAACGCTCTTGATTCAGATAACATTACGCTCATAATGCTAAAATATTGTAGCCCTTTTATCGATAAATATATTACTTACATCATTAATTGTTGCATTGAGTTCTGTTACTTTCCGTCGGCGTGGAAGGAGGCCATTGGTCTTCCACTACCTAAAGTTTCTAATCCAAGTAGTTACTCTGACTTAAGAATAATTAGCATTTTACCGTGTATCTCTAAAATTTTTGAAAAGATACTATATAAACAAATATATGCCTTTTCTAACAACAACAATATACTATCCGTATGTCAATCCGGTTTTAGGAAGGGTCTTAGTACTGCTAGTTCTCTCACCACTGTCACGGATGATATTATAAGCGCAACTGATAGGCACATGATAACCGTTCTCGTACTGCTCGATTTCTCTAAAGCTTTTGATACAATAAGTCATAATCTTCTGTGTGCAAAACTTCAGTACTACGGGTTCGTCAATAATGCAGTCAACTTAATAAAGTCCTATCTATCCGACAGGAGTCTGATAATTAAAATTAACGAGCAACTGTCACAATCATATTCATTAACTTCCGGTGTTTCTCAAGGATCTATTCTAGGGCCTCTGTTATTTATTATATATATACCTCTGATATTTTAAATTCCTTGAAGCATTGTAATGTTCAGGCGTATGCTGATAACACGCAAATATATAAATCATTTAACTTTTCTGATAGAACTCAAGCTTATGAAGACATCAACAGTGATCTTACTCTTATTAAACACCTTTCAATGCAACACAACCTAAAACTTAACACGAGTAAATCAAAACTATTAGTGTTTAGTAACAAAAAAAATATTACAGCACCAGATTTAAATCTCAACATAAATATAGATAACGAACTTTTACCAGTAATCGACTCTGCAAGAAATCTCGGTATTGTATTAGACACTAAACTACGTTTTAGGCTACACGTTACAAAACTATTGCAAAAAACCTATTCTTCGTTAAAATTACTATACGCAAATCGTGATATTTTAAACTCTGCTCAAAAGAAAATGCTTACAGAATCTTTAGTCTTATCGCACTTTAATTACTGCGGTTTTATTTATGGTCCTTGCTTAGAAATGTATGATAAAAATCGCATACAGAAGGTTCAAAACTGGTGTTGTCGATTCATCTGCAATCTACGGAAATATGATCATGTATCTAATAGCATTAGCGAGCTCAAATGGCTGAAAATGGAAAATCGTTGGAAATACCAGTTGGGTTCGTATACACATGCTCTATTAACTTCCATGCAGCCATCTGCTAGCCTTTCTGATAGATTGGTCATTAGGTCTCAAATTCATTCTGCAAACATTCGTAATAAAGGTATGCTCACAATACCGCAGCATTCAACAACCTTGTTTCGCAGAGGATTTACTTATAATGCTGTCTCAGTATATAACTCGATTCCCCCTCACAAAAAAAATCTTGGTCTAAATAGATTTAAAAGCTCTTTGAAAAATCATTTTTTGAGTCTGCAATAACCACCATGCGTATGTCTAACTACCTAAATCAGAACAAATTAATTTAATCTTTATGTGCTATTTTTATATATTTTGCGTAGTCTCCTGGTTAAATAGAGTAGCCAGTGGCTAGATTTCGCTAGGAGGCTACAGATATTGTATTTTTCTTTTTATATTATTTTTAATAAAGGCGATTATATTATTATTATTATAAGTAGCCCTTAATTAACGAGAATCTGCTTAAATAAAATAATAATTTACAATATCAAGAATAAAGGAAATAAATTCTAACAAAACCCAACGCACACCAACTATTCTTAGGAACAATAGTCAAATCTAACAATTTGGAATACTAGAAATGAAATCGTATAAAACAAATGTTAATGAGAATCTCAAAACTAGGGCTAATTAGCGCAGATAAAAATAAGAGGATAAAATATAAACATTCATAAAATCACCACACCCTGTGTAAGATGACCATTAAGATTAAGATCTTCTGTGAGTTTGTTTTCTTAATAATAAAAATTAAATGAAGCGGAAATCTTTATACCCCGCGTCCCGCTTAAAACAAGGAAAATAATCAATGTCACCAAATCTACTAATTAATAAAACTGATTAATCAGAAAACCAATTGATGATAACAATCTCTAGGCCTAAAAACGCAAACAGGAGTCAAAAGATGACATTTCGCAACAGGAAAGCTATAAGAACCACAACCGCACGGACAAAGGATTAATCACAGAGTACGGATTACGCTGATTAACAAATTGAAACTTTTTTTTTTGGTTCCTAGTTACCAATAGGTGATCTTGAATCATTTTTTCATGCTGAATCCAAATCTGCTTTTGGCTTTTCCCTAGCACTTATAGTTTCCGAAAAAAACATGATTTTGTTTAGAAATAAAACGCTAAAGTAATTAGATGCATTTTATATTACAAAATGTACATAAAACCCATTAAAATATTCTATTTGGCGGTTTTCTTTTGTGTAATGATGTATTAGGGTCTTCTCTAATCAGTAACCAATAGTATCACCCGACATGTTCGAATTCCATCTTCCCTGGTATCGGTTTCCCAACGTTGAAAGGTCTTGATGGAAACGCTCTCCATGCCCATCACTTACATTTCCCAAATTGTCTGAGAAAAAATCCAAATGGGAATGTAAATAATGCATCTTTAGCGACATATTACATCCGATTTTACGGTAAGCTGTCAACATTTTGTCGACAAGGTTTTTGAAATATTCCGCTTTGTTGTTGCCCAGAAAGCCCTTTACGACAGATTTGAAACAATTCCACGCCACCTTTTCTTTTCCTTATAGAACCTCATCGAATCCGTTGTCATTCATTAATTGCCGAATTTGGGACCCACAAATATGCCCTCCTTTATCTTAGCTTCGCTGATTTCTAGAAATATTTCTTTTATTTACTGAAAAACCTCTTCCGCCACGGTCCATACCTTTTAAAAAATTCTTTATCAGCCCTAACTGTATATGCCAAGGGGGCAAATAGATATTGTTTCTATCCACAAGGCTTTCATGTAAAATGTTTTTTTCTCCCACAACTATATGCTTACTTGGCCAACTCTTCACAATATAATGCTGCGATTTAGCACGACTGTCCCACTCGCACAAAAAGCAACCGTATTTTGTAAATCCCAGTTGCATTCCTAATAACAAAGCTATAACTTTTAAATCTTTACAGATTCTCCACTCCCATCGTTTATAGTCTACGCCTGTTAAAAGGCATTTCATAGTTTCATAAGATTCCTTTAGGTGAACTGAATGTGCAATGGGAACTGAAGGCAATGCATTGCCATTGTGCAATAGAACTGCTTTACGAACTAAATTTAGATGCATGAATGAACAGTTGCCATTCTTCTGGTTTGTGTTTACGTCCAAGGGTTTGCATCAAACCGTCAACATCACTGCAGTAGGTAAGATTATCGTCCATAGAATAAAACTCAGAAACTTCTTTTCGTGGTTACGGAAATGACTAATTTTGGCACTGTATTCCAATAAATCCCAACTTTTCAATCGGGAGCCAAGCAACTCGGTTTTGCTTTTGCTGAAGTTTAGTGGTGCCTGTGTGATCAAATGTGACTCAGTGGGATCTGGAGGAATAAACTCTGGATCATTGCTATGTCGACATTTTCTTTATCTGATGCTTCAAATGTTTCTGGTGGCACAGGAACTAGAACGGGTCTTATCGCCGATGTTAAATTAGGATACACAACAGATTTTTTATTTTTCTCAAAGAAGCCTGGTATCTTTGTTATGCAGAAGTAACAATCGGTTAGATGATCCTTTTGCTACCTCCGTATCATAGGTACTGTAAAGGGCATACATACACGGGAACCTTTTATCCACTATCGAAGGTGATTTGCACAAGAAACACAACAAATATGTGGTGCCCATTGCTTATCTTGATCTCCAACTTGACATCCAAAGTACAGACGATAAGCTCTCCTTATTAGCGCAGTAAAACATCATTTTTGGTGTTTAGCAGTAAACTCTCCACAAACGTAACAAAAACTGTCCGGATCATTCGCACATTTACGGGACATTATTAATGTTTCTGTAGTTATCACTCAAAACACAAGAGATTTTCTTCGTTAAGCAGTGATAATGTAACTTTATAAAACTTCACTCGCTTCACAAAACAGTACTAACACTGAACAGGTTCATACATAAGTGATCTCACTTATGGAAAGTTAAAATAATGTTTACAAATATTTAACAAAGTGACATACCTGTTGATGACATGTTAATAGCTTTCTAATATTTATATGCGGAATGCAATTACCTCATTTCCAAAACTTCTTATTGCTAATACGTAATTACCTAATGTAATTATAATATTACACTGTCCACTGGAACTTCAAATGCATATATTTCAAAAATTACACATGATAGAAAAAATCTGAAAGCAGATTTGAATTCAGAATGAAAAGTTACATAAGGATTGCCTAGTTTTGTTTAAGAAACAAAAGCTCTGTTAATCAGTGTTATGTACTGAGCGTAGAATGCCCATTGTAAACAGCGTTCTAAATACTAAAAATCGTATCCTTGGTTCTGCTGCGTGAAAGGAATACACCGCCTTTTCGTTGGAAACTTGGCAGAGCAACACAACTTCATCCAGGAAAGGATGATGTTATTTGTGTTGTCATAATCAAGACTTTTAGTATTGAATTCAGAAGATCAGTGCAAAAATATTTGTCGGTTTTTTTTTTGTTGAAAGCTTGACCTTTTAAGGTGTGCGGTAATGTTTAGTTTCAAATCAGTTTCTATTAGGTCCATTCAACTTACCTAGCATTCTGTTACTATAGCGTGTTGATGTAAATCTTGTAATTTGTTAATAAAATCTAAATAAAATACTGGCAATTTCGAATTGCATAAATTTAGTACAGATAGATCATTAAAGAAGAAAATAAAGACTATTTGAGTCTCCACAGAATCTATACATCTTTTACAAGAAATTGAAAAGTTGGTATCTCATTTTTCGCTTCTAGTATCTAAAAATATCTTATATCAATAATTTTCCCATTAGTATTTTTCCGATTACTCACTAAATTCATATTATTTGCTTATTTAAATATCTACGTATTAACTAACCGAATAATTACGTTAAAACTACATAGCTATTAGTTTAGCTGTAAACTATTTAATCTGTTTAATCTAGAATTTTTTTATTATTATTATTAATTATAATAAAACGATAATCGTGTTAAAACAGATTATTTCTCATTCTTTCAGATCGATCTTTTTTGGTGGCAAATAGTAGAAGTGGACAATGTCACATAATTTATTGTTCCGATGGTTTTTGCCGGCTTACAGGATATTCAAGGGCAGAAGTTATGCAAAAAACCGCGTCATGCGAATTTCTTTGTGGGCCTCTGACATCTCAACAGTCCGTTTCTGGTCTCCGAGACGCTCTCGCCGAAGGCAACGAGAAACACGCTGAAATTTTGTATTATAGAAAAGACGGTAAGTTGTGTTATTTTATAATTTAAGGTATTTAAGTGATATCGCGATTCCCATAAAAATTAACTCGAAGTTTTATCAAGGCCAATTTAAATATTGTTGGGATCGATCTGAGGACTTTTTTCTTAGAACTTTAGGTCAATCAGAACAAATTCAATTCGTGACCATCCTTTCATGTATTCCGTGCCCTTTCAAAAGTCACAAGGGATAGGATTCCGAAGATTGACCAGAAGCTCTCAAAGTTATACCTTTGAGAATAATTTTTGATGCATTACCAAGAATTGTTATTTTCGCTCTCCGTCGTGACCTCTATCGTTTTTTAATGAACTTGTATGTTAAACGTTTTTCGTTTCGAAAACGAGTCAAGTCTAATTTGAAAATTTGATTCTTAGACAAAAGCAAAGGTTTACACTGTTTTAATGTTATTAATTTATTGCAAGTTAATAAAAATGAAACCTGTCCATAAATATCTTAATATTAATCGTTTTATGTCCGAAATCTATTTTTCCGAACTCGTTTTTTTTTAGGTGCGCTATTCAAAAACATATTAATATTCAGCGCAAAAAGCCAAGCACCAACTCCTCGTAACTAGAAACATCTTGGCAAAATTCAATTAAACATTAGTAATGTTATCTCAAGCAGCATACGAATCTAGTTGGCGCATTGTTTTTGTGTACAACACGCTGGTTTATTGTCGATAAATTATGTACCTCTATTTAGTACATTGCATTGTAAGGATGATACTGACAATGACAATGGGGAAAAACAAATTGTTATTCTGTTAGAAATTTAGTAGTGGTGTTGTGTTTATACTGAATTGTATTTGATGACTAAATTTGGGTAGTAATATGATTGAATTAAATTGAAGTGACAAGACCACATCTATTTACATCTCAACTTGGCGTCTAAAGATCAATCACAAAATTTTGCAAATAATTTTTTATTTAAAATTTCAATTTGCATTTTTCTTATTGGTTACCTATTACACCAAAAACTTATATTCAACTGCAGCCTATCTAGATAGCAGCAAATCTCTTAAGATTACAATGCCAAATACTTTTTTATTTTAATGATTTGTCAGCGAGATGTTTACGATTACAGATGACGTGCTCAAAAATTTATAATAAGAATTTTTGATACAATTTACGTTATGTTTAATACAAGCAAATATAAAATAAACAATCCATATCGATAGCAGAACTCTTCCTCTTTAAGACGGTTTTCTTTTTATTTTCATAAGATAATTATATCCAACGTTATTAAACTTTCTGCGTAGTAGTGCTTGCGAAAAGTTTGAAAATCAGTTCTTCCCGCCAAAACTCGCCGTGCGACTTTTGCATAATCTTATAATTTAATTTAATTGGAAACGGTTGTAGATAAAAAAAACTTCAAGAATACTTTTCTTTGTAAAATTTCATGCTCGTTCTTTTTTGTTTGGGACCTTTTTTTGTAACTATCACAGTTATCGAGATATTTTTAAAAATACATCTTTGGATTTTCTGAGCCCATTTCTATTTTAACAACGACTAACAATCAATATTAGTTGGGGTTTTAATGAAGTTTATGCAAATGATTTCTACAAATACGAGCCCATCATTTAATCAATCAACCTTCAAGAGTCACTTAGTGCATCAGCAGCAGTATTATCTTATTGATTATGTAGTAACTAACCAATCTAACGTAATGTAGATTAGAGGTCTGCACGGGACCTTTGCGCGACCTGGCCCGAAGCTCGAATCTAGGTTGTTTCCGACCTACCGGGCTTGTCGGACCTGTCAGATCGCGCTTTGCAGGCCGTTATTTCCGTACTGATCCGAAGCAGATTGGATTGAGACCTTTTTTGTACTGAATGAAAGCGGTAAATTTTGGTACTGTACCGTAGAAGGCTGCACGGGCCGGGTATTTTGTTCGGGCCTCTTGAGCCGTTCAGAGTTCTCGGACCTGCCCGGCTTCCTGGCCTTGTCGGGTCGTTCGGGCCTCTTAAATCATTCAGGGGTCTCGGGCCGTCTGGACCTTTCGGCTCTGTGTTGGGTCGTTTAGGGTTCTCTGATCTGTCTGTAAGGTCATTCAGGCTTCTTGAGTCATTCAGGGGTCTTGGACCTTCAGGTCTGTATGGTCGTCGAGTCGTTCAGGGGCCTTGGGCTTCTCGAACTTTTCCGGACGATCAAACAGTTACCGGGTTTTTTTCGGGCCGCGTCAAGTTTACTCCTAGTCGGACTGGGCCGGACCAAGCCTGGAAATCTCGGCTTGTGCGGGGTTTTAATGCTGATTGTTTCGAATATTTCAAGGATTGCAAATCATAATGTTTTATCAATTTCTTTTTATTCTAGAAACAGAGTCTCAAAACACCTGAGACCAGATCATTTCAAAATTAACTGTACTTCTAATATGAATAACATTTGTGAAGGTTAAAACTACTTTAATAACAAACAAGAATTGACAAGAAAAAAAAAGTCCAAGAGATATACTTTTCGAGGTACACCCATGGCTAAAATGACGTTGATATCAAAATTTAAGGTTAATTGATGAACATACGACTATCCTTCAAAAATGACATTGACAAGTGTTGTTTTTTTTTCAAGAAATAGATGTCTATTTGATTTCAGAAATAGTACAAGTTGTAAAATGGCATTATTTGAAAAATTCCTATCGTGACATAATCAATTTAGTTGTTAATGTGTTTGAAAACCGACCTCCACCATCAGTTACAAATATTAAGTTTTTTGTACCTATTGGGTGTGGATTGTCCTCTTTCTTAATGCATTTGGTGTTCCCATTCCAAGATTATGAGGAAATCGTATCCCATTGTTATTAACCTTAGTGCATTTGCATTTCTAGTTCCTTTAGTGTGAGATCGCACTCAATATGTACTCTGTTTCCTTTCTTGCTTTTTAATTTGTTTTTAATTTTTAAGACTTTGATTTTATTCTCGAAAATTTTCATCTACATGTTTTTGTCGTTTATTTATACAAAGACTTTGATTCCAATTTTTTTATTTAAAAAGTTGTTTATGGTATTTCTAATAGCGAGCTGAGTGAGATTGATATAAATTCAACAGCGTCTAACGTAACCACCCAACTCTAAACGTACCTATGTAGACATTCTCTTAATCCACTTAAAGTTACATTACTAGAATTTTAAAATTGCAGCAGATGCTGGAGTCACATTGAAATAAAATAGATATTTCGAAATTTTTTTTTTAGTATCCAGAAATTCGCACAAATAATGACAGGCAGAATCAAAATCAACTAATTTTAAAGCGCGCAAAAATTAATTTGAATTGCTCATTCAATAGCAAACATGCTTAAGAAACACAAAAAAACCGCCAACCTGAAGTTCAGTTTTCAAGAAGAAGCAATGATAATGTTAATAGAAAAAGTGCCAAGGTGCTTTTCTCCCTACTTTTACTTTACGTAAGAAAAATTGAAAAAGCTCTTAATACTCGCTTAAAAAGTAAACTGCCGAGTACACGTGCTACAGCCAGCAGTGCGCTTTACAATTAGTTATTGAAAATACCGATTTTTAATTTAGATTAACTAACATTTAGATTTTTGAGAAATTCTTTAAGGTCGACGGAAGAATCATAATATGTGAAATTTAGGAAGAAAGTGTCTTTTTTCCCTTGTGTGCTTTATTTTCCTTGCTTTCGGCTCGTGAAATAAACGATACACACGGGACAACAAGCATGACTTTCTTTTTTTGTAACATAAATAACTAATAGAAGTTTATTTTCTTATTTTGTTAATTTAATTAAATCTAATTTACATTAATTGCGCCTACCTTGCTTGTAACTCCGAAAGCACTACGAGAATTAGTAATTGAAATTACCAAATGGTGATATGTAATAGTAACTTTTTGTAACAATTTAAAATAGTATCTAACTATATCGTTTTATTCAAATCAGGAATCCATAAATCAGTTATCGACCACTCTTCGTTATTATGCAACTTTGTGCGGCAGATTTCGTAGATTATAGTAAATCTACTGAAACGGAATTATTCATTGAGTGAGTGTCTCTGTAGCACGCCTTAGCCGTCAATTATAACTTTTCCAGACGCACAACAAACTTTGAAAGAAACTCAGCTAAAGTTTTGTAAAATTATATTTCCAAAAGCTGTGAGTGCGATGGATTGCACCCATGTTAAAATACCTGAGGGCCCTAGAAGAATATTCCGAGTTACATAGGAATTGGAAAGGATATTTTTCAATCAATGTTCAGGCGATTTGTAGTACGAATTTCGAGTCTCCTAACATTGTTGCAAGATGGCTCAGAAGCACCCATGATAGTGTTATTTTTATTGAAAAGGTCAAGACGTTTATAGAGATGGTTTGCACTCACCACCAGAGAATTTGTATACTGAGTCGCAAATACTGATTTATCTTGAAAACAATAATCAGATCACATTCTGTTACACGTTTTTGTAGCTGTTTGCTACAAACGTCTGGAGCTTCCTTTTCGTGCGTTATAATTGTGAAACATGCAAAGAATTGCCAGGTAAAGAACGGGAAAATATATGATCAAGTTATTAAAAATATATTAATAGAAAAAAAAAATATATCACAGGCTATCCCTGAACTTAGGGTCTGCGCCGGCTTAAATTCTTGGTACTTCCAGAGCGGGGTCGATCGGTTGCTCCACGAGATGGAAAATGTCTGGATGTGGCGGCAGAAGCTCGACCTGAACCCCTAGCGACCTACAGTTTTTGATTGTCTTGGTGTCCTCAGGTCCGGGAATGATTACCTTATCCTCAGCGGTCGGAACTGTGTCTACTACAGCGGTGGACTCTCCTGGTCTCGGAAAAACTGTTAAAGGTTGGCTATCTTTCAGTCACGCTGCCTCCATGGTGGTACGTTTCTGGCTACGTTTACTTGATAGGCTCGGTGACTTTATACTGGTTCGTCCTTGCCTATCTTTTCGCGTTGTTCGACGTCGAGGATTGGTCAATGGTCTGACGGCAGGCAAGATTGTTCCGGGCGCTTACTCTCTGAAGCGGAGAGAACTTGACGGTTGTCCAAAAATAGGTTCCTAATGGTCTTCAGGCTGGACAGGAAATCCATTCCCAAAATGACTTCGTGCACGAGGTAGGAATAGAGAACCTTGATCCGGACTTGGAATGCTTTGGTCACTCGGACGGATTCCTGATTTGTAATGGTGGCACTTGTGAACTTAGGTAGTCGGCTGTAGCTCTTTGGCAGACGGCCAACTTTGTCTCCCACGAAAGTTGCAACGAAACCGGTGTCTACTAAACCTTTAAGCTGGCGTCCGTTAATACCAACGAAAATGAATGGTCTGGTGACCAATACATCGAAGGCGGCGGTTAGGGAACGGACTTCAGACTATCTGGTCGAGATCGATCGCTTCCGGCATTCGGTTCGGAAATGTCCACTCTGCCCTCATTTCCAACAAACAGCTCCTGCCTTTGACATCTGGTCGACGTACCTGACTGAGTATTTCTGATTGCCGGCGGTTGGGACCGGCTCGCTGATTCCAACGTATCTTGGTTCCGGACCACAGACGGCTGACTTACTTTCGTATCGGGCTGGCCTGACTTGGTCGTGGCCGTAGTTGATTCATGGGTTCTCGAGGCCGGAGCCACAAGCTTTGCCTCACGCTTCGGTCTCAGCTCACCATGAAGGTCTTCGTATTCCTATACAGTGCGGAGCAAGTCCGAAATTTTGCTGTAATCACCAGGACAAAGGTACAGGCGGTACTACAGGTGAAAACAGAACAATTCTTGTTCCTTGGTCATATCTGCTAATAGAAAATATATTCCATAGCCGACTTGTTCTTGCGTTCATCCGGACTGGTTATTCATATACCAGTACAGTGCCCTTCCGGACGTCAGTTCGGGAATGTTGTGGCTGGCAATTACTTTGTCCAACCTTTTTAAAAAGGCGAAGGGGTCCGTTTTCCCGGTGAAGATAATCCTCCAGTCGCGGATTCTGATGTTGGTAGTGGATAGACGTAGTTCCGGTACGGTCACTGTCGGCGGTTGTCGGATTAATATAGGGACGGTGGTGTAATATAAGGGAAATTGGGAATGGTGGGCGGTTGGGCAGTTTTAAACAAGTTAATTAGACCAGTAGTTGATTTCAGTTAGTCACGTTGCTCTTACAAAAAAACTCGTGTTCAAAGTGGACACGCTAGAGTGATCGTTTTGCAAGTGCACAACAGTTGCCGGAATACATGGTTGCTGTATATCAATGTACACACAGAAGATCATAATTTCGTTCCTTATTGTCATCTATATTGTTTTACATAAGTTGATATTTTTTATTCTTACAGTTACTTCCTCCTACTAATCGATCCCTAGCCAACTACAAAAAAAACTTTTAAACACCACAATCTGAAAACCCAATACGTCAAAGAAGGAGACATTAGTCCTGCAAACAAGACTTTCCAAGTAAAGTCAAAATCAATACTTCTGCAAGTGTAGACTTAAACTTTAAGATTCATTTGCTTCTATTGCAATTTAACAAGCGTCAAGACTGGTACTGAAACGTTCTGAAATTGACAGATACTTTACGAATATATAAAACTAGCTGCCCGCCCCGGCTTCGCACGGGTGGACTACCTAATGAAAAAAATAAGACAATTTTCCATTTCGAAATTAAATTACGATTAAAATAAAAGAAAAATCTTAAGAATTTATATACTTTATTGTAAAGCTTTGTAATAAACCACATTTTTCGTTTTTCCATTTGGACAGTACAAAAACAGCGCCGATGGTTTGCCGACTCCGAATGTTGAAGTGTTGCAAGTTTCATAATTTGAATTACCTACACATTTTATGTTTTATTCAAATTCTTCTTTGATTTGGTACTTTAGAAGAATGTACTCGGAAAAATATGTAATGTACGACTTGTTTTGTGACTAAAGATCATAATAAATAAACACGTAGTATGATTTTTGTATTATTCAAAAGGAGTTTTTGACCATTACATTTTTCAAATCACCTCAAAGTTAGGGAAAACTTCCTTACATACACTTCGACACTTTCGCCACCCTGCCGGCGGCGCCATCTATTGTATACTTCGGGAACCACTCGAAATGACGTATACGAGAAAAAATGTTTTTTTACGTCTTTCCGTACATTTTTTTGGAAATTTTCTTTTATACAAACCTTCTCCTGATAATAACAAACACAACAAAAAAAGAATTATCCAATTTGGTTCAGTCGTTGTGAAGTGATACGCCTTCATACATTTTTGCGATTCATTTTTATTTATATAGAAGAAGATAGATAGATTAAGCTGCCAACATTTAACAAACAATTGCGGCTCCTAGCCTCCTACCGATCTATAATACCCGTCATCGTCAGTAGTAGTCAAAACACCAATTAAGTTAACTAACCCACTCTTGCGGTTAAATCTTGATTTACCAGTCCTCTTTACAAATTAGAAAAGACTACAAAACGGCTGCAATGCAACGAACACACAAGCACACCGTCCCGTTCGCCGTTCGTTAGACAACAAACTGTTGACACAGCATGACGATTCACACCTTTTCTATCTAACGTGTAACGATCTTGTTGGCTCACTAATTTAAAATTTATTTATAATTTTTTGTAATTCATATAAAATAACAAAACAAAAGTAACATTCTTTGTTGGTTTTGGGTGTTGCAGCAACTTGAAAAACGATCGTTCCACCGCTCCCATTTAAAAAGTAATTAACTTAATAATTTCATTAAATGAAATAGACTATCATGCGGATGATTGGAGTACGGAGCAACAAGCAAAGAGATGTGAGTTTCTGTGGAGATTATTGACGCCAAAGCATAATGTAAACATTGAACAAAAACAACTCAGTGTTGACCACCCGTTTCACAACTGCAAATTAATACCTACCTTTATTCAAGAGACTCCATCAACTTCACTTTCAAATCGAATGGTGTGGTTGAATGTGACATGTAATTTGTGTTACTTATTAAAAGCTCAAACATGCTTCTGCTTTTCATTATTTTTTTCTTCTAAAAGCGTAGTTGCAAGTAATGTGTGTCGACTAATATGAATTAATGCATAAATGTCTGATTTTATTTTTAAGAGCGTAACTGGTCGCGAACTGTAAAATGTGTTGCCTAATCAATGGTAAGTGTGTAATGTGTTGCCTAATTAATCCTTGCATAAATACTTGATTTTAGGCTTGCCTATTTCCAAATGCATAGTAGACTGTGGATTAATCAATGTATGGATAATTAATATACAAGTTCAGTAGTTCTAGTTATAAATCGCCACCAACAAGATTCAAAGATTTTAAAGTTTAAATAAATGCAAACAAACTTTTCAGATAACAGTATTAATATTTTATCCCTTGTGAAAGAATAAATACATTTTAAAAAATCTTTGAAAAGGTCTTATCAACTCACACAACTCTTCTAATCCCACAAGACTGAAATATTAAACAAAATTTGGGAAAAACCAGAAAATTTAAAATTTTAACACAAAAATGTAATAAATGACTAACAATAGTCATAAAACAGTAATTAAACTTTTATCAGCAAAGCCTTTTTAGACAACGATATAAATTTAATATCATAGAACAAGAATTTCTAAATACCATGAATGCTTTATCACATAAACTTAAGAACCGCAGCTCAAGAAGTAAGAAAAATTATAAATCACAGGCCTGTGTTTTACTGATGAAAACCATGCTGTAACAAACTTATAATACGGCAACAAAACATCTTAAGACTAACGTCTGCCTAAGTTTTTAATTCTAACAGTAATATTAAAAAAATTAAAAAAACTTGAGGCTTATGAGTTAGATAATGATTTTCCGCTAAAAATCAAGAAATTTTAAAATATAACAAAATTTTTTTAATTAAAAAAAGATTATAAAAAGTCCTGATGTCGGTGACCTACCAGATTTGAGGCTGATGAGAAAGACCAGCATCGACTGCAATTGATATTACACCTGGACAGTCGTGATCTCAGCTTTCATTTCTGTGTCCGCAGGATGTAATGATTATACAATAACATTTACGAAACTGTTATACACACCAATCCAGTTTAAAAATGAAGGATCGTGATTCTCGTGATGAGAGCGCCTAGCAAGTCTTTAATAGGGTGCAATTCTCAACCGTAGTAGTTAAATTCAGACGAAAGAGTGAGTTTTGAAGCTAAATATTAATACAACTTATATAAGACCAACAATGCATCGGGAAGAAATAAAACTTACCCTCACGCTACTGACGCTTCACAAAATATTCCAAAAAAATGTATCACTAAGGAACACCCTATTCCCTACTAGCGTCCACCCTAACGAGTTCTCTTGTCAACCACGCTTCAATGCCTCTCGGAGGAGCAAGCAAGATTTTGACAAGCGATCGCCATTTGGCTAGCCAATCACATAAGTCTGCATTCATCCGTGGAGAATTAGTACCAAGTTTTATCTCGCACACATCTTCTCCAAGCCTTTTCTCCACCGTACCTGCCTACTAAAGTTCCACCTCTATAGGATCAACCGTTTCGTTTCGGAGATATGGAATGTATCTAAACTATTATGGCTTGGGCTGTGCCCTCAAATGAGACACCTACGATGGCCCCAGCTTTGCCTCGAAAAAAGCGAAAGACGCCCGCAACGCGTTTGCAAAAATTACAGCTTTAAAATATCCGTATACCTGTTCAGGAAACATCTTTTGGCAAACGTTTGAAGTCTTTTTTCAATTGCTATTGTTACTAACCATGTTTTAGAAACATAGAGTAGAACAGCCTTTACCATGAAGTTATGCACTCTGATCTTTGTTGTCAGTTTCAACTCTTTTGGACGCCAGATACCTCTCATTTTTATAAACACACCGCATGATTTGCTTATTCTTCTCTGGATGTCTGCCATTGTTCCTCCGTCTTTGGAGACGGTGCTACTCAGGTATGAAAATCCTTTCATTGTTTCTAAGGGTACGTTGTTTATTTTTAGTATTATATTCTCTTAGTAGCTTAGACGTGACTTTATTTATCTTCATTCCGACTTTCTTTGACTCATTTACTAAATCATTAAGTTTTGATTGCATATATATAAATAATCAAACATTGTTGGGAATAGATTTAATGTATAAATGCTTCTGGACGTTCCGAATGATGAGTAGTGGAACCTCGCAGATACTCCAAGCTGTAAGTACAAACTCTCTTTTGAAAATAATACATGCAAACTAATTACTTTGACCTTTCTGGATGTGTTACGTGAAAGTGAAGCTGATTATCACCCTATAACTAGTTCACCTTATTTGATGATTCCAGCTAAAAAATAAGTTCTGAAGAACTGGATCAACTATTAGAAGAAGATTTAATGAGTTACCTTGGGCCGTTGGTCCCCAAGAAAAATGGTGGAACGTGTTTGTGTTATCGATTACCGACGCTTGAATGCAGTTACCGTCCCGGACACATATCCATTGACAAGACTAGATGCATAATACTAAGAAATCCGTGTTTATGTCAACACTAGACTTACATCATCAGATTACTGCCCGAGACATTGATTGGGATAAAACCGCGTTTGTATGCCAGTGTTCTTCAATTCTTTGAAAGAATTTAACATTACAGTAGACGCATTAAATCTTACCATAGTTGCAGTTCTTAGTCAAGGTTTCACTGGTAAAGATAAACCTATCGCCTTAAAAATAAATTCAGAGTTCAAGAAACAGAAATGGTAGTGGTAAATTTACACCTATTGATGTTGTTGCAAATCATAAAAAAAGAAATCATTATAAATATTTCTGAACAAGAAAAATATACAGTGTGTTCAGGATAAAATGGGATATATGGGGATATTGGAAACGGTAATAGACACAAGATCGTTCAAATGGGGAAAAAGTTGCGCATTTACGTGCTCATTAACAATCCGAATTTACATTTTCAAAAATTAATCGCGTTACTGAGATATAGGGCGAAAACAAAAAATGTACGTTTCTTAAAAACCTCCATATTTATTTATTGTAAGAGATACATTCACAATATTGTTAAGGCAGGAGTACTGGGTAATAAGGACTTCAAAAGTGACCTTGAAAACATTCTAGACCTACTAAGAATTGCGCAATTGTATCAAATTTTTGTTTTTCTTATGGACGTCATATTGGATTTCTACATTTTTGAAATTGTCATAAAAAGAGCTTTTCAAGCAAGTACATCATCCCTATGTTGTGTAAAAGAAATGATCACAAATAGCGACATTGCAATTTGACCGAAGTAGGCGTTTATTTAGGGGATTGTTCAAGAATTGAATGTCGTCTTATTAACAAACAAACATGCTACTGTGTGAGCAATCCTCTAAATCAACGCCATTTCTAAGAGAATTAGTGGATTCAATTATTCGGTTAGTCAAATCTTTGCGTGTATCTGATTTACCATTACTATACATACGAGATTTGAGGCAACCCCACAGAAAAAAATTTAGAGGCAATAAATCAGGTGACCGAGCCGGCCAACGTATAGGACCACCTCGTCCTATCCACCTTTTTGGAAAATTTTCATTAAGAAACACCACCACTTGCCTCCCAAAATGTGATGGTGCTCCATCTTGCTGGGATCATATGTCATGCCGAGCTTCCAGAAGAATATCTTAAATGTAAATCGGCAGTTCTTCTTCCAAAAAGTGAAGGTAATTTTCTGCCTTAAGAGGTCCTTTAATTAAATGAGGCCCAATAAGATGGTTATTTAACACGCCACACCACACGTTGACGGAAAAGGGATGTTGATTGTTAATTACCATTGCGGCATGTGGTTTTGCTCCCCCAGATGTGATAATTACATGTGTTCTTAATACCATTCCTTGTAAATTAAGCCTCATCCGTAAAAAGTATGTGTGGAATAACCTCCAATTAATTTTGTAGCACTGATAATACCGTACTCGATTTCATAAGTCTTCAGGAACCAAATGAGTTTAGGGAGCCTAATCAAGTTTGTTACCGGAAACCCAGATGTTAATGATGCCGAGCATTATGATAAAACCATCTACAAATTAAATGAAAACCAAAAACACTTAATTGTCTATGAAAGCCAAGTTATTTCAATTAATATTTATAACTTTATTAGTTAGTACTTCCAGAAATCATCAGTATCAAAATTGGAACATGAAAATGACAAATAAATTTTTTTCAATATTATTTATTTTATAAACTATTTTACCTTTAAATTAATAAAAAATAACAAACGTATTTAAATATCAAGGTGTGGTATGCGAAAGATGCACTTAAATAGATAGGTACTGTTTAAACAAGATTACTTTTTAACAAAACACACAATGTTTCCAGGTACAAAATAATAAAAACAGCATAAAGTAGTCAGCAGAGGATTATAATTAGTGCTTAAAATTGTCGCTCTGCT
Source organism: Ignelater luminosus (assembly GCA_011009095.1). Taxonomy (NCBI): domain Eukaryota; kingdom Metazoa; phylum Arthropoda; class Insecta; order Coleoptera; family Elateridae; genus Ignelater; species Ignelater luminosus. Next base: position 359,988 of record VTPC01090614.1, read on the forward strand.
GTAATCATAACAAACAGCGTATCAATAATTAAATTTCGTAATTAAAAGGGTTGACCTCAAAAATTTGGTTGTTTTTATCGCCGTCGACAGATTATGCGTTACAAAGCTATAAAATTTTTATAACGCTGTAGGTCTTTTAAAATATACATTTTTGTTTTTATTTATACGTGCAGCTACTTTATGAATAAGTAATTAAATAAATTAGCATTCTGCCTGATACATACATACATACATATAAAAAGGAAAAACCGGCGACAAAACAGTAGTTTAAACGTTTATTGCCTCCTTAGGTGCTAATAAATGTTCGGAAATTCTAGTAAAGTGTAATTACCTATCTGTGAGACTTCTATATAATTAATTGTATTGACATTTACTGAACTAATAACCAATCCTTTATCGGTTTTCTAGTCCAATATGTATTCAGATTAAAGTTGGATGGTATCTTTCTGACGTGATAAATGTGTTTAACGTTTTAGATTTCTGGTAATTGTTAATTTATGATACTTGTTAGTATTGATATATTATATTCTTATTTCTAAATGTTGCCTACCTCAATTATTTATCGATGTAGGTATATTTTTAATAACAAGCCGTTAATGCATTATAAGGTACTAACATTAACTTACGTAAAAGTAATCATAACTCATACGAAAAGTATAAGACGTTATCAATATAACTAACATTAGGAGTATAGTAATAAAAAAGGTACCGGAAAGGGAAGCAAAATCAAAAATGAAATTAAAACTTTCAAAGGTTACCACACCACATTCATTGAACTCCAAGGAATGAAATTTAAAATTTGTTCGTTGTAATCTTGACTCATTTGCCACAGGTGTGTCAGTGATTTACTTGTTGATTTGTTAATCAAATGATTTATTTTTGCAAAAAAAATTATAAAGCAATGAACAACTTTGCAACGCGCTTTTTAGGCTTGTTGAAATTTTCACAACCGATCTGTACTGATTTTGTTCGTTGTCTCTTCTAAACGCGCCTCTGGTAGCCTGGTATTACCCCAAAATATTTAAAAAAGAAAAACTGGATAATTGTCTCACGAAATTAGAGTACTAGTAGTATCACGGGTTATCCTGTTAGTATGTCAAAGGTGAACTACTTGATTATGGAAAGAGAAGATGAAGATTTCTTTAGAATTAGTCCGTTCCTACATCAAAGGGATTAGAGAAGATTTTTTAATAGAAACAAACAAAAAACTTACTCAAAGCGACGGTCTTGAATAAATTTAAAGTTAGGGTTTACGCCCATAGAGTGCTTAACTTTAGTAAAGGCGTTACAACATGTAAGGACCACAATGACTGTAATTTTGACGAAATCAAAGTTGAACTGAAAGAGTCAAAATGCTTAACAATTATAAGACAAGAAACAACATATAAAACGTCATCGTATGTATTAACCTTCATAGGTATCGTGCTTGCAGAAAGGACTAAAGTTTGGGCATACTGCCACTAATTGCAAACCTGCACATTTAAAAAAGGTATAGTTACGGTAGTTCAAAATGTGTTAATCTTGATGGTAACCACTCTACAAGGTGTCTCTAGCAAACAAACAGAAAGTCGCAATTCAAAAGATAAAAGTTTGATAAAGGCTGTCATACGTTGATACCAATCTGAGTGGCACAAAAGCCGATGGTGCAATCTCTTTCTGTTACCACAGACGACATGATCTGCGCACTTCTACCAGAGCTAAAGAAAAGGCAGAAGCAATTCAAATTTCTCAGAAAACTAATGCAATTGTCCTCTTATGTACTGATGGAGCTCTTACGCAATCGACTACTGCAGTTACTGCTGCGCAGAAACTAACTACAAGGATTCATTCTTTACCGACTGCCATTTCTAACGAGAGTTACACCTTGCTCTTTTCCTTGCCTATTCCATCAAAGCCCAATTCTCAGTCAAAATTCTGTCTTTTGTGACTCATACGCTGCCAAAAAGAAAAAGAATTTACCAAAAGACAGGCCTAGGAGAAACAGAAAAGAATCATCGTATATACTCGTAAAGTAATCCATCCAACCATATTTTTAAATCAATATATACTACAGTGGAATTGTAAAGGATATCTTAACAATTCTGGTGAGCTGACCTTGCTAATTAGCTATGCATTTGCCTCCAAGAAACGCATCTAAGACCTAACCAGCATATCTCTAAGAGAGGATACAAAATTTGTAGAAGTGACTTACACTTGAAGGACAAAGTTAGAGGTAGAGTAAGACTAGGTAGACCACTACTTACCGGACTTTAATTGGGAGGTAGCTGATCTAATTAATATAGTCAACGAGTTACTCAAACCTTTTGTTGGTCGGTGATTTAAACGTGCATAACCCTTTGTGAGATTCTAAGCGTTTAAATCCTAGAGGTTTTTCGAGAAGTTCATCGATGAAATGAACCTATGCCTTCTTAATACAGGCAAGGACACATTTCTGAATTCAATGTCTAATGAATTTTCTGCGATACATCTAAGTTTTGTTTGCCCAACCTGGTAACATCTTTGCAGGATAATTGCTTATCCTCAGACCATCTTATACAAATATCTTTTTCGTTCTTGAATTTGTTTGGTTTTAGGTACCCTAAGCGCTCTCTTGAAAGCAACGCAAATTGGCAAGGTTTCGCTTATCATTTACAGCCACATCGTTTACTGGAAGATGTAGAACTTACTTAAACGATTACTGAAACTGATGTAGCGAGTATCCCTGAAGGTGGCGACAGAGTCTCCCATAAAAAGCAATTTCCGGGGTGGAATCAACAGGTTGAACTCGCTATTAAAAATAAAAAGTGGCTTTTGAGGATATTCTACGCCAACTCAACCAAAGTTGTAAAGTTGAAGTTGACTCACGAATATCCTTCTGTCAGGAAGAAGGCCATTATTTTCTCAACCCAAAAGCAGATGAAGATCTTAGCTTGGCAGTTAGTTACCCGTCTTTCTTTCCTGTTGCTTGGGTAAACTTCTTGAGAGGATGGAGAACTCGAGGTTTTCTATCCTCTTTCTTAATGGATTCTAGGCTAACTACCATAGATAGACTAGATGGTTGAAATAGAAGACTGTATTGTAAGAAGCTTCGAGTAGCCCCAGCACACTGTTGCAGTCTTCTTCGCTCTGAAGAAAACGTATGATACCATTAGTAGAAACGCCGTCTTTCAACAACTCCAGGATTGGAATATGGTAGGCAATTTACAGCTTTTTGTGCAGAGCTTTTTATCTGACCACCGATTCACTGTGTATATTAGTGATACAGTTTCAACAAGCCGCGGTGCAGCAAAAGATATTTCTCAGGGATCAGTGCTAAGTTAATAAAATAATTGAATCCATTGACGATCAGTTAGCGAAAAGTATGGAGGTAGATGACTTGGCAACCTTTTACTCTACCAGCAGTATGGTAATTATCGAGAAAAAGCTACAACCCGTCACTAATCGGATAGCTTCGGTTAATTAGTATTTCTATCTTTAAAACGCATTCTATGTACTGCTGTAGGTTACAAATATTCTATGAGGATCCTTCATTGAAAATCGGAGAAGTAGCTATAGAATGTCCGCAAACGTCAAGGCTTCTCGGACTTGTTTTTAAAAGTGAGCCTTGTTGGGTTGCTTATATTGACGAGTTGCAACTAAGGTGTAAGAAAGTTGTAACAGTTTTCAGTATTAATTGGAGTGCAGAAGGGAAATGACAAAATAAATGGGATCTTATCAAAGCCAGATCGAAAACGATTAAACCCTTTGTAAAAGCATGGACAAACGCCAAAAATTATTTTTTTGCAAACGTACAAATAAAAGAAAGAGAACTAGAACTTGAATTACTTTGGTACAACTCAATTCCGTTTTAAATGAAAAGCTGTGTCTAGTCAGTTGTTACATCTTATTTTCTGTAAAGCTCGTGACACTGACAAGATTAGGTTTACAAATAATGGTCCCAACAACACACATAATTTTCATCACTGGACAAATGAGAATTCCCAGAACATCAAGGAATCAAAGTTTCAAAAAAAATCAGTCCAAATGGTTCTATACGTTGCCCTCCATCGTTCCTCAGATTTGACATACATGGAGGTTCTCGTGTAGAATTACGTATAAGATCTAGTGTGGCTTGATAAAGTACTGGAAATGTCTTTAAAAGATGTTGTCCAACTAAAGAACTCGTTAAATAAGTAGTTAGTCGTTATTGCTTCTCAGTAAAATGTCATGAAAGCATTGTTCTTTTGTTTCATCAATCGTTCCATAACAAATGCAATCTATTTAACAGAAAACTACGTTTGTCATATGTTTAACGTCATGATAAGTCGTAATGCACGACCATTACTTACATGAAAAATAGTTTTCATTCCATAACTTTGCAAAAGTCAAACTTTATATAAAATGAAATATGATAATCAAGTAGGCGTTCCATTCAAGAAAATTCATGTTTACTTCATTTTTGCTTTTTTTTCTGCCTTTGTTCCTTTCCGAAGTATTCTATTCTAAAGAAAATTGGATATTTTCGTTTTCAGGGAATATCTAGGCAAGGTGTGAATATTTCTTGAAAAAACAAACATAGCAATAAATTGATCTGAACATTGGCCAACTTTTTTCCAATTTAACCGACCTTGTATCTCTGATGGTTTTCGAGATCTCAATAGTGAGCCACGAATCTGGGACACACTGTATACTTGATTAACTGTTTATTTGAAAATTGAACTGTGACATTATTTATGGAAAAAGTTGTACAGACTTGCTAAGTTGCAACGTAAAGCTATGAACTTGTCCATATGGGTTCATATAATGCTGTTAAATGTCTGAAGATTTCAAAAAGAAAAAGAGTAAAATTTTACACATAAAAAATGTTAAAAAAATGTACAAAAGGCACCTCTAGAATTCACAAAACTGTAAAATTAAAATTCGAATTTAGGAATTTACAGATATGTATTTGCATATAATGTTATTAAATATCTGAATTCTGAGAAACACTTTGGAAATCTATCCTAAACACTCGTGGACACTATATATCCAACAGATCATTCGTTGAAAATTACGAATATCGTCATACCTATTGAGATGTAGAAGAATCTTTAAATAAGACCAAGCGTTAGCGTATTTGGCGCCCGGTTTTTTGAGGAATTTCTGAAGATAGCTTTCTGTGGTAATCATGATAGTGCATGGTTTAATGTCAGTTTCAATTCATTCTCAGATACAAGTTTTTATGTTATTAAATATCTAAATAAACTACACTGAAGAGTAGGTTATTAATAGAAAATTGCAAATTAAGTCATCTCATTTGAGACATAGAAGAATGTTTAGATCAGCAGCGGGATTTGAAATGCTCGACAAGTATCGTCAGCGACAGCCGACTCGACATCAAATTTGACATTGGCTGATGTTGATTCTGAAGTGCGATCGAGTTGACTGTCATCGTAGTCACTCGTAGTAACCATAGCAGCTAATTTCAAAATATTTTCATCGATTCGAAATTTAATTATAATGACAAGTAACCCATTTGCACTACTTGACACAAGTTTTTTGAATTACTTAGATTAAACAAGAATTTAGTACAAAACTTAATCAGGAATTTAATACCTCATTTAAAGAGAAGACTAGAGGTGGCGCAGGTGGACCTCCACAAGAGCGCTCTAGGCCTTTGCTCAGCCGCTTCGTGGCTCCGTTAAGTCTTTTGAAATAATACGAGGTGTGACCGCCTTGGCGGCTACCGGCCGGATTCGCTTTTGTTTACAGACGCCTCGTGCACGGTACTAGATTACGACAATATTGGCGGCGGAAGATGCGACTGAAATATGGATACCTGCCAAGAAAAATCAAAATACTATCGATCCTGCACCCATTTTCTGTAGGCCTTTCCCCTACCGCACCTATCTTCCAATGTCCCATATCTACAGGATCAGCCGTTCCTGAAGCACCGGATGTCTGCAAAAAAAAAGCAAAACACTGTCGGTCCCGTACACATGTTCTGCAAGCCTTGCTCCCACCGTACCTACCTATCAAACTCCCATCTCTATAGAATCAGCCGTTCCTGCGATCAGGATGTCTGCCAAAAAAAACAAAATGCGCTCGGTCTCGCACTTATATTCTGCAAGCATTTCCCCCACCGCACCTGCCTAGCAAAGTTCCATCTCTATAAAATGGGCTGTTTCTGAGATGTATCTAAACTATTATGACTCAGACTACGCCCTCAAGTGGGCCATCGTTTCTGAGATGCAGGATGTCTGAGAAAACAAACAACGGTCGTCGGTGCCCGAATTGTTTAGAAGGCATTCCTCTGCCGCACCTAACGACCAAAGTCCTATTTCGATAGAACCGGCCGTTCTTAAGATAGAGGATATCTGTCGAAAAAGCAAAAAACTGTTAATTTCTCACACATCTTTTAAAAGTCATTCCCGCACCGCACCTAAGTGTTCAAGTCCCCATCTTGACAGGATCGAACGGGCCGTCGTTAGGAAACGATGTTCGAAAGACGCAACGACGCGTTTCTTTTGTAAAGAAAGCAAAACGCTAGCACTTCCACCGTCGTGTTTCCAGTTTGAAAATATTTTCTGGGTACGCGTAAAGTTAAACGTCCCGAGAATGAAGGGCTGCGACGCGCGTGACGACGCCGATGCCTGCTTCGTCTCTAAAAATGCAAAAGACGTCCGCAAAATGAGTGCAAAATTACGGCTTCAAAATATTTCGTAAATCTACTCGGGAAATTGAAAAAAACCGGGTCGCTCTTTGTCTTGCGCTCCTGTCCCATTTGAAGAATTTAAAATTTTCGAGTTTTGCAACGAACTTCACGCGGGCGTCGGCGTAAGCCGGATGTTAATAGAAATAACGTTTATCGCTTTATAAGCAAAGGTCTCGTATAGCGCATTGCGCTAAAACCTAACTACGCGGACGCCGACGTTCGCAGTGAGCGGAGAAACATTTCCCGCTTCCCGACGGACGCTGCCGCCCGTCCGGCACGGTCTGGCCGCCCCCGTCCCGCTCCATAATCCTCCGCGTAACACAAACTGAGAACGCGTTATATAAGCGCAATGCGTTAAAGAGAGATTTTCACCGTTCGTTCGCGAAAGCCCGCAACACACGCGCCGCGACGGCGCCCTCTCGTTTGGCGCAGAAGCTCCTGCGAGAGCTAGTTCTCTGTACAACTTTTAATACATAACTATATGAAAGGTATTAGTCAGGAATAACAAATGACACAGATATATTTGTCGCTTTACGTTTTTATGTCACCGGGTGTTATCAACATCCTGTAAGAGAAGAGTATCACTTGGGCGTTAGTCAGACTGCTGTGCATAGGTATATGCAAGTTGTTTTAATCCCTGTATTGTAGATGTATTCGTGAAGTTACTGACCGCATTGATGCTCATATAGTCAATCAATGGATAAAATTCTCTGCCACACACAGGCAGTACAATGCTAACAAGGAATTGTTTATGCAGATATTTCAGTTTCCAGGTGCCATTGAAGCAATTAACTGCACGCATATAGATATTTTGAAACCAGCGATAGAGGAGCGCGGTTTTATTTACAGAGAAGGATTTTACTCCTTGAATGTGACAGGAACCTAAACATTGTAAATATTAATGCTAGTTATCCTGGGTTCAACCCATGATGCAACAATCACATATTAGAAGAAGACTGCAGCAGTTATACCTCAATGTAAATAGGAGCGTTTGGCTTGTTCTGACTTATTCTGGCTTCTGGGTATCCACTAAAACCTTTTATATTGACTCCATTTAACTATCCTGAAGAAAATACACCCGAGTCTAGGTAGAATTCTGGGTATACTAGTGCAAGAAATTGGTGGAAGGATGCACTGGATTGTTAAAAATGCGGTTTCAATACCTTTTTAAGGGTGCACGATTCAGTTTGTTGGTAGATTGGCAAGCGTTTGTGCTGATCTGCACAACATTTGCATTGGACAAATATACCATTCCTTCAGTTAGCAAATAATGTACAATATAAAGAAGTTAACGTTTTTAATAATAATGAATTAGGAGGTAATATTAACATGTTGAACGACGGACAACAGAATAGGGCTGGAGTTGTAAATAGGTACCTACCTTAGGTGGATATTCTTTTAGTTTTAATTATTTCTTGGTTCAGCGATTCTCAATCTTTCTTTCTACCTTGAATAATACTGCACCCCTTGCTTAATATGAAATAACCCAATACGCGTGAATTTAAACTTAATTTGGCAAATGCTGGGTATTACTGCCGATGTAGTGCAGTCGCGCCGTACTATTACGTGATTTAACTGTTATCCGAATGTTCGTGGCAGATACCGATGAGTCTCGAACTTTCTGGATTAAAAATATGCGACTATAAGAATAGTACGCCTGCTCGTGAGTTGTTAGTTGTTCCATAGCAACTGGGTTACATAAGACTTTGTCACTTGGAGTTCCAATGCTGAGGAAAATTGTATATTTACACGTATAGTAAATACGGATAGACTTTTAACCGAAGGCAAACGTAAGCTTGAGGACGAAAAAGCTTCTACTTCATCAACAACGCCCAGTACCAGTGTTAATCCTATTACAAAATCAAAAACAGAAAAATATGACCAAGCGTAGTTATACTTTAATTTTACAATCACTGAAATAAGTGGTGAAGAAAATCTCAATGTGTTATTTGTTTTAAAATTTTGGCTACAGACAATACGAAACCGAATAAATTGAACAGACATTTAGAAACCCTGAACAAAGAATAAATTGGTAAGTTTTGTGAATCTTTTGCAGAGAAACTTAGATTTTTCGAGAACCAGAAGTCAAATTTTCAAGAAGTTTTGAAGCAAATAAAGAGCTTTACAGAATGGCTTATAAAATAGCCAAATCGAAAAGCCACATACGATTGCAGAGCTACTTATTCTACCAGCTGCTGTAGACAATGCAGAAACAACGTTTGGTGAAAGCTACGCTAAACAACTTAAGAAGATTCCTCTGTCAGACGATACAATTTGCCGAAGAATTAATGATATATCTGTAGATATTCGGCAACAGCTTGAATCTGAATTAGTTGGAAAATAATTTGCCATACAACTTGATGAAGCAGCAGACTGCAGTAACGATTCCCATTTGATCTGCTACATCAGATTCTGTCAGGATACTACAATAGTTGAAGACTTGCCATTTTGCAAACTTATAAAGGAACGGGCAACTGGTATCGAGACGATTGGAATTACAAATGATGCTTTTATCGGGAAAAATTTGCAGTGGAAAGATTGTGTTGGAGTTTGCACCGATGATGGAGCTCAAGTCATGTCTGGTAGATATAACAGTTTACAAGCACTTGTGATGAAGGAATTTCCAGGAGTAGTCTGGACATACTGCACGATTCACCGGGAAGCTTTTGAATCAAGATTGTTCAGTCCTGGACTAAATATTGTTTTGACAGTAGTTTCCATAAACTCGATTAATATCTCCCAATAAGTATAAATTACTTTGAAAGACCTAAATTAACAGTTATAATAAACCAAACGTTTCAATTGCCAGTGATTATGAAAAGAGAAGTATTGTAGGTATACTGACATTTCTTAGGTTTGCTACTTTCAATTATTGAATGCATAACAAAATTGCGTCATAAAAAATTATTTTAAACAAAAAGGTGATTTTAACAGAGAGAGCTCACCTTTTTCCACATACACCACCTGTCTTTAATCCACTGGTATATTTTAAGCAACTTATCTGAATTATTTTTAGAAGTTACTTAAGTTGCCATGCCCCTTAATTTGAAAACATGTAAATAAATGTTTTTGGCTGCACGTTCTCAAATTGAGCGACATACTCAATTTTATTTATAAAAAAATTTACGTGTTGTCGAATTAGCGAGTCATATTGGATTGTAGTACACTATGCAGTAGTTAGCTTAGGAAAATCAAGAAACAAAAGATAATGTGTGTGTGAAGTTACAGAATCGATATTAATGGATAAGACAACAAAACAAGTTACAAAAATCGAAATTAAATCGGAATTATAAATTTGTTGGCAATCGACTATTATGTCAGGGGAAATATGAAAGCATAAATCTTCTTTAATAGTTTATTTTGTTGGACTCCGAGAAAAATTTGATTTTGTTTAAAGATGCAAGATAGAAATTGCTCTGATATTTCAAAGTTCAAAACTAATTCCATCGTTGTCTGAAAAAATGCACAGAATATGAAGCGCAGCTTATAAAAAAGTCAGTGATAATGTGAAAAGTAATCTCAACAGGAAAGTTTATCGACGGCTTGAATGATTCTTCTTCCTTCTTTCATTTCACATTCACGGCACGTTACAGTTAACTGAATGTTATACATCTACCTAACGCGTTTTCGTGTAGGATAACAAGAATTAATGTCAAAAAAATTGTTTTTGAAAAATCCAGATTTAAATTTAATTTTTTTACGCTAAAAAAATTGTCGTGTTCTTCTTTTATCACTATTTCATCCGCGAATTAAACTAAAGCTTTGTCGTAGACAGTATAATCCTCGAAAGGAGCTTTAGAAACAATTCGTTTTTCCTTTCCGCCAGAATAACGCGTACGAGTGAAACATTACCTAATGGGTTGGCGATTTTACTGGTACGGTTATAAGCTTTCGTGCTGGCTACTCCCCTATTATAATGTGATTTGAAACTAATATATACATGTACTTTTTGATAGTTCAACAGCAATGAAACATTATGCAATTATATTTTCGAGAATGTAACAAACAGCACGAAGAAAAACTTTGCGGTAACACTGCGGACATATAAATTGATTCGCTCGAGAATGTCAGTTTGCTTATTAAAAGTGGAAAGAATTCTAACCCCACGTAAATGTTTCTCTTCCTAAAAAAGAAAGCATTTGCATAATAAACGCCTTGGTTTATATTCTGCATTAAAACTATTGCTTTCACTACGTTAATATTCACTTATTATGATGATTAGGTCGAGGAAACGCCTGGAGAATGCGGACATACGATTTTCAGAATACGTCGTCGTGGAATACATGCGTTTCTTACAATACATCAAGGTCAATGTTAACACTAATACGTACACATTATACTGCAGTGTCATAAATTATTTAGTGGGCACGCTTACCGTTCCGGAACTCGATCTTAAATCTTAACAAAAATTGAATAGAAGCTTTGGCTTATCATGTTTAGCCATTAAGGTTTTTATATTTATGCTTTATTTTAAATAACATATGTAGGTAATTGGAAAACTTACGGTTACTATTTGTATCAGTCAGAAACGATGTCAGTTTTTATGTAGTAGCATGGAGAAACAATGACCCCTTAAAAAATACCAAAAACAAAAACTGTTGTTGTTTTGCATGTATTGATTAACGAAGTTGCCATGTTATACATCATTAGGAAGGAAAATGGTGAAAATATACATTTCGTATACAGGGTGCATGGCGACCTCATTCTGTAGATTTAAAGATTGATATTATTACTAATGTTTTGTGATTATCGAAGAAAGTAAATGTTGAAACGATTATACAGGGTGTATCGTAACGTACTGTACAATCTTCAGAAAGTATTTCTGAGCATATTTTAAGAAAAAAATTACACAGTGTTAAAAATCTTTTAACAATTGCCGTTTTTAAACATTTTCATTTAAAGAAAGGCTTAAAACTACAGAAATAAAGTAATTCGTTACAACAGTTGGGCTTTTCTTTTAGTTGAACTCGTCATACTTTTATATTATATTATATCCTGGTATCTCATGTTTAAATTTGATTTATCTCAAAAACGGCTAGAAATATCAAAGATATTAATTAAGAACGTTTCAAACTTTCTAACTGTCAAATTAAAAGTTGTAGGACTGCGCCAAATTTTAATTGAAGCTCTTGGAGCAAGAAGGTGTTAACTCAAATGTATTAGTTTTGAGAAAAATCGAACAGAATATTGAATTTTAGTAAATTTTACATGTCATACTACTTTGAGATATATTCAAAAATCATGCATGGCAAAAACATGAATTAACGCCTTTTTCGGAAAGCAATTTTTCAAACTGGACTAAATTACGTAAAAAAAATTTTTTGTTATTTAACACTACTTTTCCTAACTTGGCTTACAAAGATATAAGCTTAACATAAAGAATATTTAAAATAAAGCAGTCAATTTTTGAATGTTGTCAAATTTCCTGCCTGCAATAGCCCGACTTCTATCAATGTTAATTAAATCAAATTACTAATTTCTTGTTCCTGTTCGTCCATTTGTTCTTTCTGATGTCAACAATGATCCATTCTTTCGCTTCATCAAAAAAGTATCTGTATTTTGTTAAACATAACTCCTCAATCTAAATCCATTTTACGTCTCTAAATGATAATATGAATAATTGAAAAGCTATTTCTTTTTCTTGCGTCCGTCATAATTGCCTGATATTGGTCCACAGTATACGGGGTGTTACAAATTCGACTAGTTGTATGGGGATCTCAAAAACCGTAAAAGATAAGAATTTGTTTAAAGTATTGCAAAGTTGCGCATTTATGTGCCTAACAACATGTCGTTTAAAAAGCTTAAAAACTTTGAATATTTCCGAGGATATCCGAAAAAAAACCGAAATAATAATTTTTCGTTTTTAATTTCTTACGCCTATGTTTTCAAATTTATTTAAAAACTAATAACACGTCATTAGAGCACTTTTTTATGTTCTTTAAAAGTGTGTAATCATTTTTTAAATACGACGTTTTGTTTTCCAGATGTCATCATCATCAGATCAATTTTTTCAATACGGACTCGGATATTTTTTACGTTTTTGTCAAAAACTGGTTTTCAAATGTATAATCCCATATTATTTAAAAAAAATTGCGTTTTGTAGTAAAGCAAATGATGCTTTTTTATCGTCCAATTTCTTGCTAGTACGGTCCTGGATATTTTAATCAGGATTCATGTGCTAAGACAAATTAACACAACTGTAAAACTCAGTTTGATAAACATACTCAGTCTAAGTTTATTTAAATCTAGTCACCTTCGTCTTAAAACAATTTTCTTTGTTATGTCATTTAAGACAATTATTGTCAGTTTGACAAGATCTAAATCAAACACATTGTTTCAAAATGCCGGTTAGTAACGAAGAAAAGAGTGATATGTTGCATTTTTTTTATCAATGTCATAAGAGCATCTAAACCAGTGGTTTCCAAACGTTTTTGTCAAAGAATTCCTCTGGCAAGAATTTTGTTCGCGACCCCCTTCACGCCTCTTGTCGTACTTTTATTTCTAACAAACCAGCGACTGTTAGCAGTTACGCTAATGTCACTGGCAATTTTTCCTAGTTGTAAGCACCAAGTTTAAAAATATTATAATTCATTTGGTTTTCATGTTTTGACATTGATTTTCAAATATAATTATACAGTGTGGAAAGTACGTACGGAACAAATTATATAATTTTAGTACCAATGATATTTTGCAAAAACGCCGAGACAGGTAAACTAGTATTCTTAATCTTGCTCATTCTGACTTGCATGTTCGTGACGTCATCAGTTTCCGAGTGATGACATCATATGCAGGTTTTTTACATGGAATGGTACATTTTTAATTTTATTTTTGAATAGTACTCTAGAAAAACTGTGCAACTGTGTAATATGACCTATTGTAATGACGTCATTAATAGTTTAATGTCTCTCATGAGTGAGTAACTCAAGAAAATTATTAAATTTAATATCTAGACAGATTCGAGCCTAATAAACCAACTAGAATACCTACCTCAGTAGCGCAGTTGGTTAGTGCACCTTACGCGAGATAAGGGTACGTAGGTTCGAATCCTACCTGCGGTAAAGATTTTTAAATTAATTAAATTAATTTAAATTGTAATGTAAACAATACCTCTTTACAACAGCACAAGATGATCCTGCAGTTTACTACAGTTGTTGTCCCATCTATTGTAACTGTGTAGAGAATAAATAATAAGTATTGATTAATAATGTTTTCATACATATGTTCCCGAGTTCTGGTCGGACCGGGCCTTGGTTTAAAAATTTGTCGGGGTTTTCGGGCCTGTTGAGCTGTTGGAGCCTGTTGGAGCCTGTTGGACCTCTCGGGCCATACGGGTCTGCCGGGGCTTTTAGGCTTCTCAGCACTTCGGGTCTGTTGGGCCGTTCGGCCCTATCGGGCTTTTTGGACTTCTAGCCCTTCGGGTTTCTTCGTCGGTCGATTGGAGTTTTATCGGTTAAAATTTCATCTATACTTGACAGTGATAACGTGCAGTCCTGGTTACTATGGTTACTCTTGTGGAGTATGTTCATTTGGTTGTGAATTCTTAGGCATCTTAGATAAAAGGAACGCTTCAACATTTCTACAGTTATGCCTGTTATAAAAATCTAAAGGGGCTTGTATCTCTCAAAGGAATTATTAGAGGCAAAAATATTATTATACCTTTTTACCCATTTTTCATCGTAGAATGTCATGGAGCAGAGCTTTAACAATTTATTGTATATCAAACCTATATTGTTGAAAAGCCGCTGGAATTCTTTTTTCGATGGTCACTAGCGCCAGGATTTAAAGAAAATCCTCTAATCTATGGATTCCGGGATTTATTTGGCTTACCGCCCCCTATTCAGAAAAAAAAACTCAGCACCCTTTTAAAGATCTGCCTTCTTTAAGCAAACAAACAGAAAGATGTAATGATAAGTTTATATATATATCTGTATTTCTACTTGCGTTTCACCTCCAACCATAGCAAAGAAAGTTGTAAATTTTATATATGTAGCACTGGACATCGATTTGTCTTTCGAGATAGTTGCGACGTCCATGGGCCTAAATTGGACGCTTACTAAATGTCCGTTTTCAGGTACACATTGCGTTCAGATTACGTCCCGTAACGGACATTCGTTAAATGTCTAATCTCATTTTGTTTAATGCTCCATTTTGCTTAATGCAATGCATTTTTGGTATGTTTTGATGTTTAGTACTTTTTTTTAGCGTAGGAGGCTAACCCATCTCCAATTCTCTGCTTTTTACAGGGATATCAATAGCAGAACTACGTAAAGTAGTAGACACCTTAGATTAACAAACATGTAGTATCATCCCGATACCTCACTTTATTCTTAAACTATTGAGAAAACAAATAATCTTAAATGAAACTTTGACATCCTGTATCTCGAAAACAGTGCACTTTAGAAAAAATATGAAAAAATGACAAAAAGTCTTAATTTTTATTAAGCAGTGCCTTAGCCAAATATCTGCACTCATTTTTAAAACACCCTGTATACTGTACAAGGTACATGCATGCGGACTGACTTTGGAAATTATATCAAAAAGAAGAAAATCAACCAATCTAAGCAAAAGTAAATTATACATATGGGTTAACTGACATTTACTGAACATATGGGTAACTATGGTTAGACAATGACAATAATTTAAATCATTAAGAGCAACAAAAATGCAAAACAGCTTTAATCAGTTTTTGTTACTTGTTGCTTTGAAACGGTGACAATTATTATTTTAAAATCTGCTACTAATAAAAATGAATTGAAAGTACTGTTTGTTTTTGTTGCTGTTATACAGAGTGATTGAGAGCGTTAGGTATCAACTTTTAGAGAGTAAACTAGGTTTAGTTTTATAACTAAAAGCTCCTAAGTTTGTACCTAACTCTCTGAATCACCCTGTATAAAATAATATGCTATCATAGTATAAGCACAGAAATAATCATATTCGGTAAAATTCTAGACGACGACTTATATATCGCGTTAGTTTATAGCATCAGGGATGGGCAAACAAGGCCCCCCCAATGCCGCATTGCTTTTTTATCGGACCACTGTTCACATCTGTTTGTAGCGAAGTAGATTGCGAATAAACTTAACGCGACCCTAAAAAAGCTTGGTAACTTCTTGATCAGCCCGAAAAGCCCGACAGGGCCGAAAAACCGATAAATTTATAAATCCCAACCTGAGGGTCAAATCGGGCCGTGCAAAGACCCGACCAAAAAGCCCGGTCCGTGCAGGTCTCCACAGCAAAGCATAATCTTATTCGCAATCGCTGTTTCTTCGTACGAAATGGTTTATGCTATAGTAACTTTGAACTAGGGTTGTAAGGGATGTGGTTTAGCAGATACGAATGAGAATACGGATGTTAAAGGAATTAAACTTGCGGATACGGATTAGGATGCGGATTTAAAAAAAAGGTAAGTGCTCAAATTCATGCGGATACGGATATCTGTGACACCGCTAGACACATCAAGTAAAATAAACTAATAAATCAATGCGACGGCGACGACAAGACGCCGTTAAGTCAATTAATCAAAAAGTATTCTTGCATGTTTGCATATTATCGCCTGACCATCTTCGATGTATCTATAAATATCCTCATATAAATCATAATAATTTTTATATTAGTTATAAAACAAGATGCTTGCCAATAATTATTAAATTTGACATAAAATTAAAACTTTCTTTTTATAGGTAAGCTGATCTGTTTATGGTAATCGTAATAATTATTTTAAGACTACATTTAAGATTTATTAATAAAAATATTTACGATCTTCATCATAAAAATTAATTATTAGTATTATTATTTTTATTATTATGATTGCAGTTAATTATTACAAAAAGCAGGGGTAAAATAAAAATTTGAAAAAATAAAAATAATAATAAGGTGTCTTTGGCGGGAATTGAACACTCGTTTTCTCGGATGCCACGCGGTCTTTTCCACCGCTCGACCAACACGCTCGTTTGTTTAAACTGCGCAATTGTGACATGTACATTACACCACTTCTTACATTTTATTAAAAATTACTAATAAAATGTAGTAATACAAGCATAAGTAGAAATTAACATTGAAATTCCTGCTACACCATAATTACCAAGGGAACATCGTCTAATAAGTCTGTAAGAGTTTTTTTTTAGAAATTGCAAATAACTTTCAGTATTCAGTCAATTTAGGAGAATATAATGACTAATAAGTCTCCCCACAATAATTCGTTGTCGATGATGGTGCTTCTTAATGCGTGAAGGTTTTCTTCAGCCCACTGATGAACATTGTGCATATTAAGTACACTATCAGGTGTGAATATCGCTTCATCGGTTCAAACAATGCATGAAATAAAATCGGGATCATTCTTATGTTGACTTAATATCCTTTCGCTAAATTGAGTCCTTTGTTTTCTATCTTCAGGCATACGTTCTTGTACACTAGTAATATAATAAGGATATAGGCATTCTTCTTGAAGAATCCTGCGAACAGTTCCATGGTATAGACCTAATTCTAGCGCTACACTTTGTATAATTTTTCAAGGATTGTCTTCGACTGATTAAACAACAGCACCTTCTGTTTTAGGTGCCCTAACTGTTCATGATCTGCCCCAATCATTAGATGAAGTAGGTGCTTAGTTATCTGCTTTCCTCTATGTTCTCTCCAAACTTCGAAGTACATTTGCACTTGGATGCCGTCGTGCTGAATATTAAAGAGCAGCTTCTGCTGTATTCCTATTGCAATCACCATAAGTTACAATCAGTATACTCATCCAAGGTGTAATTGATAATCGAACGATTCTAACTTTTATCAAATAGCGCAATCTTTACAATATTGACAAATAAATAAACAAAAGTATAATAATCTGATTGTGAGTCAAAGTGTAGAGGCGTCAATTGCGGGAGTCTTGTCGAGGCGGGGGAGGTTCCGTAATCAACCTACCTGGCTTGACTTCGAGATAGTTTTCTGTCTAGATAATCTACAATATTAGTTATGCTTCGTTTTGCGTGGGTAGTAATTGCATATAAATTAACAATAGTTGCAAAAAGAACTGTAGAAATGACACGAATTCATTCCTAAGCTTTAAATGATCCACAGTGCACAAGCACCAATTTATTCTGGGGAATGGAATGGAAAGTTGCAATATTGCGCAATTGAAGAATTCCAATCTTAAAATCCTCAAGCATTTTGCGACTTCTCGAATTCCAACAAGATTTTCCCAAGGTTTTGTATCTTTCGGGACGTCCCTGATAGTTTGATAAACGAATCGGCATTAATTTTAGACGATTTAATTCAAAATGAGTATCTTACTCTTTTTATAGGTGCGGGGAATTACCGGAATAATTCCAAACAAATACGAGGCAAATAAAACAAAAAATGTTTTCTTATAGAACAATTCCAATATTTTTAATACCAGGTAGTTAATTTCATAAAAAATTTCAATTTTACCTTCAAATTTTTCAAGGGAATTTACCAAAATCTTACACAGAACAAACGAACAATAACGCACAACCATTTGCTTTGAGATTCTCTAATTGAATGATGAATGTCAAACCACAAGGAACACAATACAACAATGACAAAAAATATATCTTGCGCGGGAATTCAAATGGATGGCATTATCTGTAGATTTAAAATATAACTGACGATTTTATACGAGACAACAGAGAAGTCTAAAAAGCCTAACAGGACCGAACGGTCCGACAGACCCGTATGGGCCAACAGACCCATGTGGTCTGACAAGCCTGATAGATCCGAAAGACCCAAAGAGCCGAGAAATTCAAAAGGCCCAACGGCTCGCGAGATCCAAACGGCACGAGAAACCTGAAGGGTTGAGAAGTCCAAAAAGACCCGCTGACCAGAAAAGTCTAAAAAGCCCGACAAGACCAAACGGTTTAGCAGACCCAAGAAGCCCGAAGAGCCGAGAAGTCTAAAAAGCCTGACAGGACCAAACGGCTCGACAAACCCGTATGGGCTAACAGACCCGTATGGTCTGACAGGCTCAATAGATTTGTTCGACCCAAAAGGCCGAGAAATCCAAAAGACCCGACGGCTCGCGAGATACAAACGGCCCAATAGATTCCAGAGACGGAAAGAGTCGAGGAGTTTAAAGATCCTTACACTCGCGAGATCTAAACGGCACGATAGATCTGAAAGACCCGAAGGGTCGAGAAGTCCAAAAGGCCCGACGACCCGCTACATCCAAACGGCTCAATAGAGCAGAAAGACTGGAAGGGCCGAGAAGTACAAAAAGGCCCGATGGCCAGAAAAGCCTAAAACGCTCGACAGGCTTGAACGGCCCGACAAACAGTATGAGCCAACAGATCCGTAGATTTAAAAGACCCAAAGGACCGAGAAATCCAAAAGGCTTGACGGCTTACCCGATCCAAACGGCATGATAGATTCGAGAAACCCAAAAGGACGAGGAGTTTAAAAATCTTGACGGTTTTTGGGATCCAAACGATGCGACAGATCTGAGAGGCCCGAAGGGCCGACATGTCCAAAAGTCCTAACGATCTGGAAGATTTAAACGTCACGACAGATCCGAAGGGCAAGGAGTCCAAAAGTTCCGACGGTTCGCGGCATTCAAACGGGCCAATTGACCCGAGAAACTTGAAGGCCTAAAATGTTCAAAAGTCTTGACGGCCTGGGAGATTTAAACGTCACGATAGACCCAAATGGCGAAGAGTCCAAAAGTCCCGACGGTCCACGGGATCCAAGCGGCACGACAGATCTGAGAGATTCGAAGTGCCGAGAAGTCCTTCTGGCAAAAATAATAATTATGTTTATGAATTTAGTGTTTCTGGAACTAGGTAGGTAGGTAACTGACAAACTGTTTCATAGGTAAATTGAACAAAAGCTAGGAAAGTAAGAATCTCACTTTTTTTCCGGTGACATAGTGGAACAAAAGAGGAACTTTGACAAACCAAATGCACCCCTATCAGAAGGTGCAAAGAATACAAGGTGTACTCAAAAGTATGTCACATGTAAGACATAGAAGACTTGTCATAGGAGAAGTCACAAGATAATGAATTAATCAAAATAAACAAGTCTACAAATTGAAATTTTAAATTCTTTGAATCTAATCTTAGCATGGTTAAAGAGCATTTTGCTGTTTATACGCATTATTACTAGACGACTATGCAGCTACAGAGAACTAAAAGAGAATTTTGCAGTTTTCTGATACTAAACTGGACGTCATCTAGAATCTTCTGAAGTGTAGGCGATATTTGAGTTTTAGAATTCTGATGATGTCAGCAGGATAAAAAGGTGGATACAAAATTCAAAAACGGGTAATTTTATGTTAACTTAAAGGAAGTTGCCTTTGTTTTATAAACATCTTGCATAAAAGTAAGCTTCGAGGTTTGCCAAACTGAGCCCAAAAGAATTAATTCTTCTTGCAGCTCATGGGACACATTCTGTTCGTTCTTGAGTCTATACTCAGTACAAAAACAAAAAAGAAATACTTAATCAATTTGTGTTTCCTGGAGAAGATGATGAAAATGATGCTGGGTGGCACTTTTTTGCAACATCACTTGAAAAGGTGTCTTGCCATAGAATTGGAAGTGCTACTAAAAGATTAACGATAGAAGTTAGTTTTCAACCAAGACAGGACCCAATCAACGCCCAAAAAGTTATTTAAGTTTGCTCAGAATGCTAATATTAATTTTGAATTTTATTTTTGATAACCAGCGTAAAGCTAACCGTTGTTATATGCTTTGTCCCATTTAAAAAAAATAAGGGTCAGTTTATAAAAGGCGAATTAAATATTTAATTGAGATTCAAATTTAATTCTAATTAAATGTCAATTCTGATAATCTGATTGGTCAGAATTTGACTGTGTCCTAATAACATTAAATTTAATCCTCCATTAACTCTTAATTCAGCTAATAACCGTAACATTGTATTATGTGCGTTAGTAAGAGAGCTCTGTAACAATTTTAGCTGCTATTCAATACCTTCTTGTAGTGGCTAATATTAACTTTCAAGATTAATATTTATGTTTACTTAAGTTGCACGTAAACTCGTTCTTTTTGCTATTATCGGCTGGAAATTATTTCACGACTTTGCACTTTGTCTTTTCCTTTGAAAGTAAAACACCAGAAGTCCCGATCTCACTTGAGAATTTGATAACTTGTCATCTCCAGTAGAGCTCTGGTATTTTATAATAATTTCTGTTCTGTTAAAACTGAATTAAACTGTCATGAGTAATAAACATTAACAAAGCTGCTTGTTTTATTACAGTACACTCACACACACTTTACAATTATTTTGAATTCGTTGTAACATTCATTTAGGGCTTTATTAAATATGTATCTACTATGAAAAAAATTGAAAATAACACCATCAGTGAGAATATCTCGAGTTGAAACGTAACTTTTATCCTGTTGCTCGTTGCCGACTACTAAATCCATTTCAGCTAAACAGTACTTATTAGCTTTACAAAACTAAACCAGTATTTGAAAGCTTTCATGCTACATTTCATGATCTGTTTTCCTCAAACTAAACCAAATTCTCGGAAATGGTGTGGAATGGTTTCAACCCACGTTAAGCTTGAACTAGACTTTAATTGTTTTTATTTAAATAGGAAGTGAAAAGCTTATGTTGAACCATTTTAACACTTTTTTTTGTTTGCGTATTTCCAAATGATCGTTTGCAAAACTTTACATCTGTGTTTACGTTTTTGTACAGAAAGAATAATTAAGTTAAGTATGCATGAAAATAACAAAGTTTAAGTAAATAATAGATTTATTACTTTATTCAAGATTAAATCTGGTGTACCATAGGATTTAAATGAGAAAATTATTTAGTTTGCCTAAAGGCATTTACGTATGTATACCGAAATAGATTATTTTGTTCTTTCAGCATTAAAACTCGCGAACAATAACAATAATTATATTTACATACCGCAAACACTCGACAAACTGAAAGTTCTGGAGTGAACTCTAATAATTTGTGCTAGATAAGGGAACTGAAGTAGGTAAAGTATAAATCGATTAACAAGGCTAAACGGTTTTTAGAGATATATCGCGTTATTGGCCTGGAAAGATGGTTTCGTGACACGATAAGTTTCTTCACAGAAAGTTGAGCTCGTATCGGTTGTTATGATCAAAATATTAGAAGTTATAATTCCCGAGAAGTTACTTAAATATCTATTTATCTAGACATATTAGAAGATAAAACGTGTATCCGTAAAATAGAGAAGTCCTAAACTAATAAAATTAAAATTAGTTACAGTTAAACATCGGTCGTGATTAATGAAATTGTAATTGTATCGAACATTCAATAAAGACTAGATATTTCCTTTTCGTGGGTTAATATGTAAATTAGTATGCAGTGCAAACCGTTGCAAATTACGCAAATTAAGAGTAATCGGCAAAACCATTAGAGAAGGGAGCGATTTAGATGTTACGAACTTTCAGCACTGTGCTTTGTTTTCTAATAGAGAGGGAAAATTAGTTTGGATGGTTTTTTGAAAAACGATCTTTCAACCAAGGGTAACTGGCAACGTTAAAAATAAATAGAAAACTGTACACACTGCTGGTAAATTACAGGCTGTGCAATAGTCTTCTATTATTAACAAATGAGCTATTTCTGTTATACTAGTTTTCTAGATTATTTTAGTTTTTAGGACATTCCCGAAACAAAGACAATCAGATAAGTCATCTGAATTGCTTAATCTGTAGCTTCCGTCTTAAGCTCTTTAAAACATGAACGTAAATTTTGCATGTCATTAAATACGTTTTCTAATACTGCTTCTGCCTGAATTAAGTTCATATTTTGAGATCGTAAAACTTTTGAAGCTAGGTTGTAGAATTTTATTTTCCAAAATTAATATAAAAGCAAAATTAAAACTTTCCATTTTTTTCTTTAATGTTAAAGCATCATTGCGCTCTATTTTTTTATTTTTCAACCGCGCGTTTGATTTTTTCATCCTTTGATAAACCTGTAATGACTGCTATCTTTCAATACTATTTCCAAAAACGCGTAAATTGATTGAACTATTTTGTAAAACCTTTGAAATCCGCTACCTCTATACAACCATCGTTCAAAATTAAGTTTAAATTCTGAGATGCACAGTGAATATAATGAGCACTTGACAGTTTATTCTTGATTCGTTGTTGCAGCCCACAATATACAGTGTGTCCCTAATCGAGTAGGATTGCATGGGTAACTTTCTTATTATTATAGTTCGAGATTTGGTTGAACGGACAATGTTGTGCAATTTTGTATGCTGATTCAGATACAGGTTAGAAAAGTTTAAAATTCATAACCGATTAGCAATTATTCCAAAAAAACAAAAATCTCTAAAAAGTCAAATATCTCCGTAATTTAAAAAGCTATGTAAAAAGTTTTAATATAAAAGTTGCTTGCTTCGATTAGATACACTTAAAGATTATGCTAAAACAAAATTCAAGATAGCAGTTTCCGACATATTAATGACAACTTTCTTTTTTTAAATGGGCGTCATATTGGATTTTTACATGATTAAATAGAATTTTGTTTTCTCTTTTCAACTATGTATAACAACTTACGTTCAAATTAAAAAATACCGACAATATTCATTGTTTTCATCTTAAATCAAGTAGGCACGAAAACAATTGAAGAGTAATAAAACAAAATTTGTTATAACATGTCAGAATATCTCGTTGCATTAGTTTAACAGTTCTATAAATAATAATATTGGTCCATTTCGTTGTAAAGTGCTGAATTGCGATATTTGTTTTATAAATTACTTACTTAGTTAAAATGACGAATTTTCGAACAAACCAACAATATGACATGTTTTGTACATACATCAAATGCTACAAAAACTTCCGCATTGCTGCTAAAACATACCTAACCAACTTTCCTAAAAGAAGACAACCAGACATTAAGGTATTTAACAGATTAGACAGAAATAATATGCAGCAGTAGGAATGTTTAAGAAAACCCAGTAGAAACATAAATGTGGGCTGTTGATGCTGAGGAATTAATACTGGCCTGCGTGGCAGCTAATCCGAACATTTCGACTCGGGAAATAGAAACCCCAGTTAATGTATCTAAATCTAAAGCCTCTCGAATTTTAAAAAAGCCCAACTTTCACCCCTATAAAATGAATGTTGCCCAAACTCTACGACCAAATGATAATATTCGCAAATCAACATTTTGCAGATGTTTTATCAATAAATGTACAGAAAATGATGATTTTATCAATTTGGTTTTATGGACAGATGAATCTTACTTTTCTAACGTTGGAGCTTTTAATCGGCATAACGAGCACTACTGGGCACAGGACAATCCACACATAGTGGTTCCACGGCGAAATCAAGTTCGGTTTAGCTTTAATGTTTTTTGTGGCATATTGGGAAATCGTTTAATTGGACCTACAATATTTGATGGAACTTAACTGCTCGACATTATCTGGAAATTCTCAGAACATCTTTAGAAGATTTCTTAGATGATTTGTCTTTGGCACAAAATATCCGAATATGGTATCAGCAAGATGGCGCTCCTGCTCACAATGATAAAGCTGTATTTACTCTGATTTGTCGTCATTTTAATACTTAGTGGTATTACATTGTTTTGTTTTCTTTACATTTTATTAAAAAATAATTTTCACCTTCATTAATTATTGTGCTTACTTGATTTAAAATGAAAACACTTAATATATTGTCGGTATTTTTAAATTTAAACATAGGTTGTTATACATCGTTAAAAAGAGAAAACAAAATTCTATTTAATCCTGTAAAAATCCAATGTGGCGCGCATTTAAAAAAGAAAGTTGTTATTAACATGTCGAAATACGCCATCTTGAATTTAGTTTCGCATCATTTTTAAGTGTATCTCATCGAAGCAGGCAATTTTCACATTAAAACTTTTTACGTAGTTTGTATACTACTTATATTGGCAGCCCCATCATAACCCTGCCCCCTGCATTTATTACATCAATACCAATTTTCGATAAACTATTTTAAATAACATTTTGATATTCTCCGGCCATTTGATCTTTCACAACTTTAAAACCAGCGAATGATTCTTATATTTCTGTAGAAATTGGAACTGAATTAGGACTTTTAATAATTTTTACATATCGAATAATTTGACTTGATTGATCTTGAATACTATCCATAATGACTGAAAAAATGGTGCTTTTATAATTTCAGCTTTTATGATATTAATTATAGTCAAACCTATTAATTCAACGACTTCATTCTGGATTTTAGGACTTAAATATTTCTTTTTACTGCCATCCTCTAAATAATTTTTAAAAATAGGATCATAATTAACCAACAAATA
This sequence comes from Ignelater luminosus, assembly GCA_011009095.1. Taxonomy (NCBI): domain Eukaryota; kingdom Metazoa; phylum Arthropoda; class Insecta; order Coleoptera; family Elateridae; genus Ignelater; species Ignelater luminosus. The sequence continues at coordinate 384,889 of VTPC01090614.1, forward strand.
CGACATAACATAACAATTTGCCTCTTCTACCGTTAGGTGTCGAGGTTGATGTATGTTTTATTTCTTCAGAAATTTTTCCCCTCTTTCCTATTTCTTTCATTTTTGTGGCTTCCTGTCAAGTCTTTTCCCTTTTCCCTGAGTATTTCTGTCATTTTCTGGTTCCATGTTTATCCCGGCCTACCTCTTCTGTTTCTTCCCATCGGTTTTGCCTCCCAGACTCTTTTCACCTGCCTCTCATTGTCCATCTTTATCAAGTGTCCGAGTCGTGTCATCTTTTTTTCCTTTATTATTTTGAGTAGGCGTCTGCTCTGTTTCTATCTGTTTTTTTTACTCCTATAATTCTTCTTAAAAATCTCATTTCGGCCGCCTGTAGCCTGCTTCGATGTGTTTTACATAAAATCCAGTTTTCTACTCCATATGTAAGCGTTGGTACGTATATTGTTTTGTATACTGTCATTTTGGTTTCGATCGAGATTTGTTTGTTGTTAAAAAATCCCATATTTAGTGCCTCGTATACTTTCCCTGTACTTGCCAGTCTATTGTTTATATCATCCTCTATGTCTCCTCTATATACATATCCTGTTTTTTTATAGCGTCCTTTGCCGCCCTCTGGTTCCCAGTCTCCACCGCTGCCTATCTTCCCAGTCCCCTTGGTGTAGATTTCTCTTGGACATAGTTCTCTCTATTCCCTGATTCCAGGTGCATTTTGGTTGTCCTTGTTTCCTTCTATCTTGAGGAGTTCATTGTAATACTTGCTTTGGAATTCTTCTCTGGTCCATTAATTGAACATGGCCATACCAACATAATTGTTTCTCCTGTATGTCTTGAACTTATATCTTTGTGCAATTCCATTTTTTTCCTTGATCGTCTCGTTTCTTATTCTGTCCATACGGGATATTCTGGCTGATCGTCGCCAGTAGTTCATTTCTATTGTCCTCGGCTTGTTCTTCTGGCTTTCATTTATGTAGTTGACACACTTGACATTCATATAACACTATGGCAAAATGGCGTTGTATATTTGTCGCTTTCTGTTATTGGATATATCCTTAGACCAGAAGATAGAGTTTAGAGCTCCAATTACTTTTTTCTTTTTCTTATTCTTTTATCGACTTCCTTTTCACTCCGATCTTTACTTGACAATTTCACTCCCAAATATGTGTATTCTTCGCATCCCTTAAATGTTTTGTTGTTTTCTAATTCTAAGTCTTCCCACTCGCTTCCCACGCACATATATTTTGTTTTGTTGTATTCACTTCTAGACCCCAACGCTCATACTCTTCGATCAGTTTTCTCGTCATATTCTCCAAGTCTTTTTTATCATGTGCCAGAACTACCTGATCATTAGCGAAGTGTAATGTATATAGCGTAAAATCATCAGAGATTGGTATTCCCATATTGGAACATTTCTTACGTCAATTTCCAAGTGCTTGGGAGAGATAGATTTTAAAAAGTGTGGGAGATATGCAATAACCCTGCTTGAGTTCTTTCGTTACTGAAAATGGGCTAGAGAGTGTTGAACCGATTTTTATCCTAGTGTAACATTCATTATGCAGCTGTTTAACTGCGTTTATTAAAGTAATATTAGTTGGACTTTTCTCCAGCACTTTCCATAGCTTTTTTACAGCTGCAGTATCATAGGCCTGTGTGAAGTCTACTAATAGAAAGTGGATTTTATTATTTGTGTGTTGCCGACTTTTTCTCAATGATCTGAGTGATCGAGAATATATTGTCGATGCATGAGCGGCCCGCCCTAAAGCCAGCTTGTTCCTCGAGATCCTTTTCAATCAAGTTCTTTAGGATCTTTCCATATAGTCTGCTAAGGGTATCTAAGACTGATATACATCTGTAATTTAAACAGACGTCTTTTCGTTCTTTTTTATGGATAGAAGTAACCCAGGCTACTTTCCATTGCGTCGGTGTATCTTTCCCATTGATATATGATGTGAACAAGGAGGCCAGCATATTTGTCAACTTGGTTGGGCCATATTTGATAAGTTCCGCTAGTATTCCTTCCGGCTCACTAGCCGTTTTGTTTTTCCTTGATTTTAGGGCGTCTTCTGCTTTATTATTATTTGTGTTCCGCACGTTCTACTATATGTAATAGGCGAGAGAGTTGCATACTGGGGTTTACTTTCAAATTAGGTCGTTGGCATAATGATCATAAAATTATCGGTAGATTGACTTTTTCCACCTTGTCTGATCATAATGTCTTTGTTAATTTCCACGCTTCCGATGACCGAGTGCCTCCCTACAAGCAGTCAATTTCAAAGCACTTCTTATCCTACGAATTATTTTTTTTTCTTTTGTTAGCAGTCTTTTAAATATTGCCAATTCTCTTCTACATAGGTGTATACCTATGAAATGAGACTTTTTTTTTCAATTTTAAACTTTTATTAACAAAAAATGGTTACAAATTTAATCTTCAAAATAATAGCCATCGCTAGCGACACATTTTACCCATCTCTCAGGCAATTTGTGAATGCCGCGCCAAAAAATTGGCCGTCTTTGGCCGCAAACCAATCATCGAGCCATTTTTTGGCTTCTTCGTGAGAATTGAAGCGCTGCTCGGAAAGTGCGTGGCCCATCGATGCAAACAAATGATAATCGGAAGGCCGCATGCACCAGCGGTTCCCAATCGTACGTCTCCACCAATTCACGGGTCGCTTTTGTTCGATGTGGTGGTGCATTGTCATCAAGAAAAATTACTTTGTGACATCAATCGGCATATTCTGGGCGTTTTCGGTGTATAGCGCTGTTCAAATCGGCCAATTGTCGTTGGTAGCGTGCACCGTCAACTTTTTCACCTGGTTTTAATAGCTCGTACCAAATCATACCATGCTGATCCCAGAAAACACACAGCATTGCCTTGCGGCCGAAGCGATTTGGTTTGGCCGTTGATTTTGGCTTGTGGCCGGGCAGACCATACGATCGTTTACGCTTGGGATTGGAGAAATACACCCGTAACGATTCGATGCAAAAAAGACTTCCTTTTGAACCGGGAGAGCAGCATTTCACAAGTGGTTTTTCGGTTCTCTTGCTGCCTTTCAGTCAGTTCATGCGGTACCCATCTTCCGACCTTTAAAATCATGCCCATGTCTTTCAAACGTTTGCAAATGGTTTTCTGGGTCACTCCCAACTGCTCTGCCATCATTTCTTGCGTTTGACCATCATCTTCATTCAACAATGCTTGCAATTCGGTGTCCTCAAACTTTTTCGGTGGCCGGCCACGTTCCTCGTTCTCCACGCTAAAATCACCACTTCGGAATTTTTCAAACCACCTGAAGCACTGTGCTCTGCTTAGAGCATGTCCACCGTAAGCTTCTATAAGCATTTGATGAGCTTGAGAAGCGTTTTTCTTCAATTGATAACAGAAAATCAACGATGTCCGCAAATCGTAGTTTGAAGGCACGAAATTCGACATTTTTAAGAGCGAAAAAAATGCGTTGTTGTATGAAACATCACAAACAATGAATTGAATATTGTTGACAGATGACAGACGAAAAAAATAAGACATTTGGGACAGTTTAAAAATACTCCTAGCGACATCTGTGGTCTAATAGCTGAAAGTCTCATTTCATAGGTATACACCTGGTATATGCCATTCTGTCTTTGGTGTCTTTGTATGTAGCCAATTTTTATATGCTCTTTGCTTTTTGTCCTTTTGTTCTTCCAAGGCTTTGCTCCAACCAATCTCTCGGTACCGCTTTCTAGGGTCTATTTCGCCTAATGCTTCCTTTTCTACGACTTTTATGGCATTAATTAAATGTTAGTATAAATCATCGGTGGACATATACTTGTATTGGTCCTCTAGTAATGCCTCTAGCTGCCTCTGGTATAGTGTGTGAATGCTGGGCTCTCTGAGTAAGTATGTTTTGAATCTGGTGCTATTTACTCGTTCCGTGTTTGCTATCGTGTCTTTTCTTGTATTATTAAACTTGTAACAAATCTTCATTCTGGATTTCACCAAAAAATGATCGCTACCGCATTCCACACCCCTGTATACTATGACGTCTTCAACCTTTCAACTCGTATTTTGCCTGGTGCCATGTGTATCTGTGTATATTTCTGTGTTTGAAGAATCCATTTAAGATTCTCAGCTTATTCTCGGTACATAGGTCGATCAATCTTTCTCTGTTATTATTTATGGTGACTTTTCCATATTTCTTTATTATTGGACTATTTATTTTGCTTCCCGTTCTTCCGTTTAGATCCCCTATGAGAACTATCTCCCTCTGACGTGTCAAAGTAGTTGTTTTTTTTTTCTATGGCAGGCGAGTCGTCAGTGCCGATTATTGTCATTTTATGTACAAGATTATTAATATTTAAGGTTACCAGTCGTTCGTTGTGGGCTTCCCAGTTTGTGATTTTTGACTTAAATTTTTCTTTTATTAAGATTGATATTCCCTTGGCCGCCCGCACATTTTTAGGAACCCCACTATATATATGTAGATAATTGCCAATTTGTTCTATGCCGGAGCCTTTCTTTTCGGTCTCTGTTAGTACGATGTAGTCTAGGTTCATTTTTTTTTTGGTCTCCCCGACGATATCTTCGCCTAAATCCCCAACCTGGAAGACTAGTCAATTTTTGCTCAAGGTTTTCTTCCTCTAGCCTTGGATGAACCAACATCTTACTGCAAGGCAGCAGCTTTACCGTACCCTGGTAAGGTCCCTTACAGGGTGCTATCATCCGGAACAGATGAATCCTGTTTTTTTTAACAAAGTTGTTACTCCTTCCTCGCACCCTTCTTCCACCTGGCTTGGGAGAGTCTTTGGCGGGTTTCTCTGTCTCCTTTGCTGTTTATTACCGTTCCCAGGTATTTGTATTTATTTATTTGTGTTATCTTTTGGTGATCTAATTCTATTTCTATTGTTTCTTCCTTCTTTCATGATCTGAGTTTTTTCTTTGTTTATTTTTAGATTATATTTCTTTGCTTCCTCATTCCATATGTACTTCTATGTTGTGTCGGAGTTTTTCTTTTGTGTCTGCCATCAGCACTATGCAGTCCGCAAATGTACGTATTTCTGCGCTTATCGGTTGCATTTTGTTCCATCCAATATAGTATTTTTTGAATGTCTTTGTACTTTTCTTCACTATTTACATTTATTAAAAGCATTGGGCTTAAGTTTCCTTCTTGCCTTACTCCTTCTGTTTCGAATTTTTCCGATAACATGCTGCACGTTCTTACTTAGTTCTGTATATACTTTTTGCTTTTTCGATCATTTCTTTCTTCACTTGTTTATTCCGTTTTTTATATATCTATAAAGCTCATGTATATTTCTTTGCCCTTCTTTATTGCTTTTTCTATTATTTGCTGCATTGTGAATATATGGTCTTGTGTATTGTATCCCTTTCTTAAGTCGTTCTGTATGTCACCTAGTTTGTGTTCTATTTCCGATCTTATTCTTCTTTCTATTGTTGTTTCATACATTTTTGAGACCACACATAGCGATATGCCTCTATAGTTTTTGCATTCCCTTTTTTTTGTGTATTGGTACTATTGTTGCGTTTATCCATTCCTGTGGTATTTTATTTTCTTTTCATATCAAGTTAAAGGTCTGTAGCAATTTTTCTTTAGCTTTACTTCCCATATTTTAGCATTTCGGGATTTACTTCATCGCTTCCCGGTGCTTTCCTTAAACTTATTTTCCTTATCGCTTCATCTACTTAGTTCTTCTTCTTTTATGACTTCTGAGTTTCCGTCCTCTTTTCTTGTTGCTTCCTTCTCTTTTTTCCTGTTTGTTATAGTATTTTCTGGTTTTCCATTTAGTAGTAGCGAGAAGTGTTTTCTCTACCTTTCAATTATTTTGTTTTTGTCCGTTATTATTTTGCTTTCTTTATTTAATATGTTTTAAGTTTATTTCTTTGTTGTTTCTCATGTTTTTTTAGTGTTCTATATAATAGTTTTGCATTTTCTTTGCTGTTTTCCTCCATTTTTTCTCCGAACCTGTCCCAACTTTCCTTTTTCTCTTTTTTTGACTATTTCCTTGACTTTTGTTTTCTGTTTCTTGTAGGTATCGCATTTTTATTGAGTTTTGTCTTTTAAATATTTTTTCCATAACTCTTTCATTTCTTTGATTTCTCTTTTTACCTTTTCGTTCCACCATGCTGTGTGTTTTTTCGTTTGATTGCTTTTTATGGTTCCACATACTTTGTTTGCTGTTTTGATCATTGCCCTTTTGAATAACCCCCATTTTTCCTCTATATTTCCTGTTGTTTCCTCTTCATTTCCCATTTTGTTTTCCAATTCCTCCTTATATGTTTTTCTCATTTCTACTTGTCTTAATTTATGTATTTTTATTTTTTCTTTGAATTTCTCAGCAGTGCTTTCCTTGTGTTTCTTTTCTTTCCATTTCCGATCCATTGTTGTTTTTAGCAAGTATTGGTCACATACACGATGCGTAAAGTTTCCTACGGTCGTTTTTAAGCCAGATTGCGTTTTATTTTATTTGTTGCGTTTGTGACATCAGCCCAGCGGTTTTGATTCTCTACGTGAGCTCACGCGAATCCGAACACTTGCAGGTTTATGGTACCTTTTGACTTGACATGTTACAAAGGGATTTGCTACCTTCTTACCTTCCTTATCTTCTCCCACTGGGTCAAACCTGACAGTAAACAAAGACCGCGTGAGTAAATACAACTTGGTTATTCTAGCTGTAAGCTGTTGGTAACGCGATGATCCCTTCTCTTTCGTTCCGGGCTTAAGAGCAACATTCGTAGGAAGAACCGAGAAGTATGATTAATAGTTAATATTTAATTTGGAAATTATTATTAAATCTTGTATTTCTATAACTGTGCGCTTTGATGCAGTTGACTTGCCATGTATAAAGTAAAATGACGATGGCACTTTAAGGAAACAAATAAAGATTCTTTCACGTCTTGAATGCTAAGTCGCAATTTGTAATTTTGAACTAATAATCTGCTGTTTATTTAGTATCTACGGGTGTTCAGAGTAGATTTCCAGCATTTTTTCATGCCTGTAAGTCCCTAAATCTGATTTGTTATACCATTTTGTGAATTCTAGACTTACTTGTTGCACGATCAGTGTCGAGGTATTAATTATCTTGTGTGTCGATCGTTACTTTGATAATAATTTTCTTATTATTTTAGAAAATACGAATAGGGGTGAGTAGTGATTCGGATAAAAGTAAACTATTAAATCTTTCTGAATACTGGCATTTTCTTTCAAGTTGTTTAGATTAGTTTGTTTTATTTTGATAGGAAAGGATGTTGAAAATTTTTTATCCTAGTTCATCAGTTAAAATCACGTACAGGGTTTAGCATTTCAAGACGGAAATGGAAAATAGAACAAACCATTAATACGACGCACCCTGATTAAATAAACGTTACAAATACAAAATATTTGAGAATCCCAGAAATCCCATTCCTTGTCATAATTATACTGAATTAGAAACAACATGCGTGGCAAAATAATTCCGGTAAATCTCAATTCTCAAAACAGCACCGCAAATCAATACAAGCACTTTTCTTGGAATTCATTTAAGAACTGAGCAGCTATTACGGCAAACAACCCAAAAAAGCAGCTTTGTAACATTTTGTTTCCCGTTTCTATTTGTTCTTTTCATGCAACCCACTCTAAACGATTTATCTTAAACGTTATTTTCTAAAGAGATCAGTGGTATGATAAAAGTGTCATGTAAAAATTGCAGCATTGACGACGCATGCTATTTTAAAAATGTGTTATTAGAGGTCGGATAATTCAAACAAAAGATGGGTTTTGCCGTGTTGACAACTTTTCTCATTTAATTATAAAAAACGGGGAGCGAAATAATTTAATAAAATTTTTCTATAGGGTAAGCTACTTTAAAATTTATATTAATTAATAAAAAGGTCTAGTGTTAGGCAACTTACCGAATTAATTCTATTAAGTAAATATTAACAAGCCTAAAATTTATTTTGGATTGAGATTAAGATCAACAGACTAAGCCTTCTAAACCGGTCAAATATTATTTAACATTTGAATGGATCCTTTTAACACTGTAGACAATAACTGACGAAAACTATTAGCACGTTCTGAATATATGTAAATCAGCATCCAATCAATTAAACCGTCCAATGTAGGAAGTGGATTTCAACACCGTTGCGTCATTATATTTTCCGGTATATCCCATTTTCAAACCTACACCGAAAAGTAATTTGTTCTGGGCTTTCTAATACCAGAGGAAAAAATGTAATATCCCGAATTCTATATTTGAAACAGCCGAATAAAATAGGCGGATGCATTTGTTACTTTATTATTAATGTTGGAGTGTATAAAACTTACGAAACCTAACTTCATTCAACGATAAATTATTATTTAATTGTATGATTTAGTAATATATTAAAGTTGCAAAACCGCAGCTCTTATGTGTAAAAAATTATTTCAACCCAGCGGTCGGCAGAAATGAATAATTCCAGCAGTTCAATTACAACTGAGTCCTTTAGTTGACAAGCAAGGGTTATTCAGAGAGGGAAAATGTCACGGTATAAAAAATACTCTTTCAGCACCGAAATCCAATCACTTTCTAGCAAGATTTTAATTAATTTATCTCACCTTAAACAATGGAATCTTTAATAGTTGAACAGGATAATATTCAATAGCTTTTATGCGCAGGTATATTTGTTTACATTGTTGATTTTACTAATGCAAAGATAAAAATACCAAAGCATTTTTGGATTCATCTACAGTAAAAACAAAATATTAAAGTTTTGAGTTATTTTGGCCTTTCAACGACAAAACTAATTAATTCAAGAATACAACTCATCAGTTGGAATTCCAGCAAATGAAATAAAATTAATTTTTTCATGTTCTACAAACCAATTAGTAAAGATTTACTAGTCACACTCTTCAGAACTACAAAGCTTCTGTAAATTGTAAATATTGAAAGTGTTTTTGTAACTAAGCCATAGCTTAAACGCGTGCTAGTCAAATCGTTTAAAATCAAAAATGTCTCATAAACATTCGTTACAACAATTTAAATCTACGAAACCTTGTCGACGTCGATTTTTTGACACAAGATGTGGGTAGGGTCATGTCTGTAATAGGTTAATGCAATTAAAAATTTTGATAAGTAAAATTGCGTTCTTTATACTTTTCAGTCTATAACTAAAAATGTTAACAACCTCTTTAATATCAAAAATGATTAAAATGGCACTTTTTATTTTTGACTTGTAATGACCTAAGCTATACATTGATCATGAAATCCGCTACTCAATATAATTTCTAACTTAGCAAACTAATTATGAATCGGTTCTAAGTATTTTCCAAAGAAATGATCTAATTCGTACTACAAAATAATTCTGAACTTACGTTGTCAGTTGTATCTACTAACTTCTTAGCATTCTGTTGGCATTTCACAAATAATTTAATTTGGTTCGCGAACAGTTTACTTTAATAAATAAATGCAGGATTTTTTTTACAAATAAAGACGAATAACTCTGGTGCAGTTGATCTCGGCTGAATAAACAAATAAATTAGTGGGTTACCTTTAGAGTTCACTATAGATGTCTTCAGTTTTACACCAGCTAAGTTAACAATAACTAAATATCAGTACAGTAACATTACCGGTTTACGGACGAGATTTAGTAGCCAAATAATCTAAACATAACATGATTTGTGACTCAAACTAACGAGATTTGATCATAATAAGATCACCGGGCCAGCCTTTGGAGGATGAAAAGGTAGATTTGACTTTGTTGGATTCGGAGTGCAGCAGCAAGTGGATCGACGGTCGTTGCACCATTGGTGGTAGTGATAAAGGTATTCGGTGAAGGCGATTGATGTTGTAGAGCAAGCGGCGTTTGATGTAGGTACCTGAAGTTGGTGTTTCGTGGACAGTCCCCAGTGAGCGTGGCGTAAGTGCAATTTATTTACGAAGTTGTAATAAATATTTTTGGAGTGATAGGGTCTTCGGTTCACTAGCGGAGGCTTCTATTGTTGGGTGGACGCTGATAAGATCTTTTCCAGATGTTGATGGTGTTCCAAGAGAAGTTGTAAGTTTAGAGGTCATTCACCTGGATGTGTTATAGGTGCCCACGTGCCTAGCGGATGGCGGAGGCTGTTGTTGAAGCCCACGACAGGGGCAATGGATGTGGTTAGATATCCATTAGCTGTCGCGGGCGGTGTTGGTCCGTGATAATGATGGTGAAGAAACGAACAACGTACGCTGCAGGAGAACTTGAACTCGCGATAAACAGGTGAATGCGGCATATAAATGTATGCATCCCCACTCGCGCAAGGTAGGGGGTGAGTTCGGTAGCGGTGGCTAGGCGCAAACGGTGACAGTGGCAAAATGAGACTTTGGGGCCGTCAAAGCTACTAGTACTTCGGTCCGCGACGCATTCGAAAGTCAACACCCGCGGCAATAGTCGCGCCTGTCCCATAAGGCAACGATGTATGGGAATCGAAAGGGACACCGGCCCCGGGAGCCTAAGCCGGACATCGCAGGAGGGACCTGGGATTGAAGACTCGCACTGGCGAAGGTTGCCAGGAGACAGCAGGTAAGCAGGATCACCACCCAGGGGAACATCGGGGACCGAGCGCGTCTAACACGCACAACAAAGGAAAAGTACGATGGAACCACTGCCGATGTCTACCTCGAACAGAAAGTACATGGAACTGCATCGAATGAAGTTCTCATGCTGAGGAGGGCGAGCGGGCAGCAGCTCAAGGGCAACCAAAGCTTAAAACCAAGAAGTATGAAGTCAGAGCGATAGTGTCATGTAGTTCTGATAGGAATGTTAATAAAAAGCAAAACCCGACCAGGGGTTCTAAAGATGGCCCGTGCTACGGTGTAACCCGAGCCCAAGTGTCGTTTAGCTACCTTAAGAAGGTTAATGGAGGACGAAGTTCGACCAGGAGCCATCAGAAGTCGTCCGTTCGAGAGCGTAGACCAAGTCGTAGTGACGTTGGGAGTCGAAACTTGAGCAAAGGCCATCGTAGGTGGCCTGTACAAGGTCGGAGCTCAAACTGTAGTGACATTTAGTTCTTTTAAAAAGCTTATTGAAGAGCAAGGGCTGACCTAGGGCCACAGTAGGTGACCTCAAGCTGTAGGGACATTTACCTTTCTTAAGTAGGTTAATAAGGTTGAAGAGCAAGTGGAGATCATCGTAGGTGGCTAGTACGAAGGCGGAGCTTAAACCGCAGTGACATTTACTTCCTTTTAGACAGTTAATGAAGGGCAAAGCCTGACCAGGGATCACTGTAGGTAACCCCAAGCCGTAGTGACATTTAGCTCTCATAATTAGGTTAATGGGGTTAAAGAGCGAGGGGGGGCCACCGTAGGTGGCCAGTATGCCAGCTATAGTTTCCAATAGCCACGATTTCCGTGTCGTCTGCAAAGGCAGCAATTGTGCTGTCCAATGTTTTTGGTACATCGTTGGTGTAGAGAAGGTACAACACTGACCTTGGGACAATCCCCTTTTAGTTCTTTCAGTTGAGAGTATGCGTCGTCACACTTGATGCGAGATTTACGTTCTCTTAGACACGATTTTGGTAGTTGGTACTATTTGTCCGGGAGCATAGATTTTACCTTGTGTATCAGGCCTAGAAGCCTTACTCTATCAAACGCAGAACAGACTTTCCCATGATTAAGCGTTTTTTTGACTATATTTGTTATCCTGTATATTTGATCGATTGTTGTGTGGTTGTTGCGTTCTCGGTTCGTGTTCGCCAGCGGCGGCAGGGTAGGAGGACGGACCGAACTGGGCGGCGGCGTCGGTTGCGGAGCAGGAAATGTTTTTCCGCTCGCCCTAGACGTAGGCGTGCACGTAGACAGGGGATACGAAACGGTCGCGCGACTTTTCTTCCGAAGCGCGCACTGCTGCCGTTAGGCGTATGAGAAAGTTAGATCTTTGCACGAGGTGCTACAGGGGACCTTCACCTTTAAAGCCCAAAAGTTTCGCATCGATCATTTGGTAGGTAAAAAAGCTATTTCGATTAACGTCCGGCTTATACGCGAACGCGCGTGGAATTCGTTGAAAAATTTAAAATTCTTCAAATGGATAGGGATAACTATATACAAATTGTCGCGTGTTAAACACAGAGGAAACTAACTTTTTTCAATTTTGAAACCATTGCACAAGTGTCGGGGACGTCTTTGGCTTATTTCGAGATGAAGTGGGCGTCGGGACCGACGCATCTTTGCGCGTTGCGGCCTGATATTTTCGGGTTTTGTCTCGTTTTGTACCGGAAACGCCCGAAGGGCGCCGACGTCGCAGGGTGCGAAAGAGCAAGCGTCGCTACTTGGAAGCAGCTTCTTTCCGTGTTCGCCGCGCGAGGCGTCCATCGTGCGATAAGTAAAAGAGTTATTTTGATTAACGTCTGGCTTACGCCGACGCCCGAGTGAAATTCGTTGAAAAACTCATACTCAGCTCGAGCTGTGGTCACCGCAAGTAACCTGTTCAAGGGTACAGCCCGACCCATGTTAGTTTGAATACAGCCCACATCTCAGAAACGGCAACTACTATAAATATGGGACTTTGATAGACAGCTGCAGAGGGAGAGAAAGGCTTGCAAAAGATGTTTGCGGGACCGACCGTATTTTGTTTTTTTTTGGGACATAAGATAGGACTTTTGTAGGCATGCGCAGTAGGGGAAAGGCTCGCAGAAGATGCGTATGAGACTGACTGCATTTTGTGTTCCTTTTTGGCAGACATCCCGTACCTCAGAAACGGCTGATGGGACTGCAAACAAAAACGAGTCCGATCAGTGGCTGGCAAAAGCAGTCACACCTCTTGTTATTCCAAAAAACCTAGAACCAGAGCACCGTAGGCGCAACAAAGCGACGTTGCAGGTGTTGATCGCGAGCGCAACCGCGAAGCTGCTGAGCAAGGACCTAAAGCGTTAGACCTTTGCGAAGTCGGAGGTCCGCCTACGCCACTTCTAGTCTAAATATTAATTCCTGATAATTCCACAAATTATATATATAGGCCTAGCATCATGATATTAAAGTGAAAAAGACCCGATAAAGATTTTAATCCTGCTTAGGTATGGTGACACAACCCGCAGTCGAGCAGAAATGTTACAGGTTTTCACTTTTAGGGTCGATTTTGCCAACGATTTGATTGCCATTTAATTCTATTGATGATCGAAAGCTCATAAATGAAGTATGGATGTTAACATAATAACAGCCACGGATAAAATTAACGGATTTATAAAAAAACTTGATTTATGATCGACTTGAATTGGGAAAAAGAAGTTTTATTTATTCCAATGCATTCAAGAACTCATAGAAGATTTTGCTAAATTCGGAGCATGTTTTTGCAAATATGCAAAGCAGTTTGCAGAAGTTAAAGCAAAAACTCTTTGACTATTTTCAAAAAGAAATTCGAAACAGCTATGATAATTACAGATGGATACTGAATCCGTTCTTAGACAATTCTTTTCAACACGCTGATATTGCAATAAACATGACAGAACAACTTATTGAAATATCAAGTGATGGAATGTTAAAACTAATTTTTTTCTCAGAATCCAGATCAGTTTTGGACCAAAAGGAAGCAAGAATACCCCCAGCTCGTTAATGAAGCTATAAAGTGTTTGGTTCCATTTGCAACATCATATTTATGTTGAGTTTCTCGTCTATGACTGTCATCGAAATAAAAGTGAGAAATCGCCAAATGATATCATTGTGTGTGTATCAAATACAGAGCCCAGATTTGAGAAGCTCGTTTCTGAAAAACAGGCACATACATCACATTAAGATTCTTTTACTTTGTTATTTTTTAGTGTTTGAAAGTGTTATGGTTTTCCTTTATGTTCCACAAGTCACATTTATGTTTCTAAATATACGATAAAACCTAGGTTAATTAAGTGTTAAGGCATTGTTTTTGTTTCATATGTTTTTATTTTTATTTGCGTTGGAAATAAATGTCCTAGTAAGGCGTTTTTCTTTTATTCTCTCGCGACCCCCTCAGATCTTTAACGCGACCCACCGGAGGATTGCGACCCACACTTTGGGAACCGCTGTAGTTAACAGAAATACTAAAAAATTAACGTTTAATAATAGTGTGCCATGAATCGAAATATGTTTCATTGCTTCATTCAGAATTTACATTCTCGTACTATAATGCGATAATTATATTTTCAGGTTCGAAGTTCCTATGCTCCGAAGTGATAGCACCAATAAAGAGCGATATAGATGATATCAGTTTAATAATAATTAATTTTGAAGATTTGACTACGAAGCCTACTCCATCTTTAGAAAGTAGTCCCGTCGGAAAGGGCCGATTTAGCAAATGTAAGTAAACTACTTTTTTTAAAATTTAATTAAAGGTCTAAACTAAATTTGAAATAAACACATGTTGCAAACTTTAGAATGATAACAAAGATTCCTACTATAAATTTTGTTCTGACAATAATAGGATGTAAAAAATTGGTAACTTAAAAATCTTATTAGGCTAAAATAAGCAATCTATGTATTTAAAGAGAGACACAAGTAAGTAGTCCCTTAGGATTGTTTTAAGTTTTAGTTTGTTTTTGCATTAGTTTAGCAATTCTGAATGATGTACGAACTAGAATTTTTTGAATTTTCGAGGTAGTTTTTATTAATATATTAGTAGTCTAGTAGAGTTTGTCTTTTTTTAATTTTTTTATAAAATTATTCATTTTTTAGTTCTCGGTTTACTCTTAATGATTCTTACTATAGTAGATAGATGGCAAAACTTATTATTTCTCTTCTTTAAACCATGCTTCCAATATTTCACATGTTGGATATTATTTCACATGTTGGATATTTTATGAAATTCCGAATACAGTGATATGAATACATATTGCTTTATTCGAATATTTTCTTGTTTGTTGAGTATCCATTCCTTTACATAAACACACCTGATGACATGCGACACATGTTCTACACAAGCTTGTTTGTTTGTTTGATCTTGTGGAAGAGAAAAACATGATCCCTAAATTTTGTTTTCTTAATAAAACCCAAATCTCAAGCAGCTGATCGAATAAATAGATTCTTTTTTTGTTACGTAACGGAGACTAATTTAGGATTGATTTTTAGCATTCTCTTAATTTTGTGCTTTAACACTTACTCGTATCTGATTTTCAGATATATCAACACTTGCTTGGTTATAATCAAATCAGCGTTGCTTAGTTACGAAAGCAAATACGGTCTTTCTGCTTCCGAAATAAAATTATCTTGTATTATACCGTCAAAGGTATTTCACACAGACAAAGGCGGTGGTGTACTTTCAACTTTTGGCATTTTAATATTAACCGTTCTTGAAAAAATTCCAGAAGGCGGTAGGGTAATTCAATCTTGTTTTGAATCCATATTTTAAAAAATGTAGTTTCCGATTCTTTGAAAGTTATTTTAGGGAAAATACCAACGTAATATCCGACAGGTGATTGTTAAAAAATTTGTTATAATTTGCTGAAATTACAGCTAGTAAAATCATTTAATTCCAAACATAAGATGCACATAGAAAATTAACCTTGGAAGGTACCTGACTTGCTAATTGGTAGTCTTTTATCTGTAGTAAAGTGAAATAAAAGCAAAAAAAGGAAATTCAGAGATCTGTCACATACATATATAGCGTGTTCATTTTAAAATGATACATCCTTAATATTTCGTAAACAAATGGAGATATGATATCAAAATAATAAATTAGTGTTGTTGAAAAGGATATAAGGATGACAATTTTTACATTTTTTACAGATACATGAAAACATTTTTTTCTAACACCGTAGTTAAAAGTAGACTTTCCTTTTCCTGACTAGTCCTGTAAAGTATACTTTCCCAACTCAAAAAAATCAAGAAACCAATTCTTTATTTTTTTATTGCATCTTGCTGTATTCCTTGTTAAAATCTCATCCCAGTTTTCTTTTCCATGTTATATGCTCGATGTTTCAGAACAGCTGCAATTTGTAGGAAGATTGTAATTGTTTTCAATGCACAATATTTCTTTTTGTGAAATTTCTAGAATTTCTTCCATCATACAGTCTGTTTCGTTTATATTGAATAAAATACGTTGTTTTGCAGTGGTATAATAAAGGATGTGAACGTGAACTGCTTTTTGCACATTAACTTAACGTGACTAACAGACAGTGCTGCCACCTTTTATTTTTACATTTCGGAAGATTACTATCAAAGAAATCTGGAGATTCCGCTATAAAACCAAGAGACTTTAAAATCTAAAACAAGAGAAACCCAAGAATTGATATGACACGGTTAAAAACTTTTTAAGATCCATATTGGAAAATTGCGATAACAGCTTATGCTACGCGACAAAATTATTAGTTAATTGTAGACCATAAATTAGAGCCCTTCACGGGCCGAAATTTTCAGGCCCGGCCTGACTGGGGGCAAACCGGCCCAATAGACCCGAAGAGCCGAAAAGTCCATCCGACAGGCCCGACGACCCTAACGGTCCAAAAGACCGTGCGATAGGACTGAGAAAAGCTCGAAGAGCCGAGGAGTTCATGAAGCTTGACAAGCCCGACAGACCCGTATGACCTGACAGACCAGAGATGTCCGACAGACCCAAGAGATCCAAACGGCTCCATAGACCGGAGAAGTCCAAAAGGCCCAAGAGGTCTGAATAGTACGATAGATCGGAGAAGCTCGAAGGGCCGAGAAATTCAAGAAAGCACAAACCCTTACGGGCCGACAGCTTCGAGAGGTCCGACAGGCCCCAACAGATCGACAGGTCCGACAAGACCGAATTGACCGGATAAATGTTTAGATTATCAATTGTGCCACAATTTTAGTTTATCAACATCTATTACCACATTTGCTTCGAGACTGCATGTGGTGCAAATTATTTTCTGTACGCACTGCAGACGCAACCAGGCTGTCATTCTCATAAGCAGAGGCATATTTATTTATTTTTTTAAACAATTTTCATGCCTTTGCTTGTTACTACACCTTCATAGAAGAGATTTTTTCGAAGAACAGGTACACGCAAAACATTTAACATGATAGAATCACACCATGTGTTGTTCCCCTTCCTTTAATTTGTAAAACTTTGTTGTTTGCAAGTGTAACTTAGAAATATTCTCTGTTGATACACCACTATCCATTCTCCACACATCATCATTATAGATACTGAATCTTGACTTTCTTCTGGTGTAAAAGCTGTTACACTATCTTGGGGACCACCGGTTTTTGGTTTTGAATTTTTCTTATTCTTATCTTTTTTCGGAGCACAGCGTTCCCCTGCAAAATGACCCTTCTTGGAACAATTATAACAGATCACGGACCTTTTGATTCTTTTAATTTTTAATCAATTCTGAGTTTGTGTAACAAAAGCATTTTTCATTCTCTTCCATGAAAATAAAGTTTGTCTCTTCATCCAGCAATCGTGTTGCGAGATTCTGCAACATTTGACGCTGTTCATCAACTTTCTACACTTTAGGGGCAAAGAACTTAAAATCTTTGTCATTATCCTGAATTGCGCGGTTCTATCAATCAGTGGAAAGAGGTCACTCTGCGATCTTAAGTCGTTTTCACGACGAGCTAACCGACGGTCATCTTGTCGTAAGAAAGACTTTTCAACCCGTCGCTCGATTTTTTACTGGCCGCGTCTTCGTTGTGACGTCCATCGTTACGTTACATTAACCGTTGTAATATCTGCATCATCCGGAAGCTCTAGCAGAATAAACTTGCTAGTTATATGCACTGGAGCCTCTACTCGTTCCGTTGGTACCCTGCCTAAGTCCTTTAGAGGTTTTACCTACGTATTATCTGTTGTGGATTGCTTTAGGAAATTCTTATTGTTATCCCTTCTCTATTCCGCTACGGCTTTATCTGTAAAACAGCGAATTGAAGAACATGTTTTCCTTATGTTTGGTGTCCTGCAATGTTTTCTTTGTGAAATACAGTTTAAAATTTAAAAAGACGACTCAAGCTTATAAAACCCAGATTATATTCAATGCCAGTTATCATCCGCAATCGAATCTCGTATATATAACAATAGGTAGTAAAGACCATGTTGTCTTCGTATATCACAGACAATCTGAGATCAATATTTGACCCAAGTACCATATATCATCCATACGGTTTCCCACGCACTACTTGGTAGTAAAATGATTTTTGATGGATCTTCCTACCCCCAACACTGATCGTCGAACGATTTGCAATTCTAGTTAAGGGTTCATAAGGACACCTTAGAGGTTCCTTGTAGAAATAGCAAGCAGAACTATTGTTTACAACGTAGATCCGCCATATTTTCACTTGGCGACACAGTGTGAGGCAAGACTTATGTATTGTCAGATAGTTTATCGGATGAATACAGTCAATCGAAAAGCATCTGGCGTGCCAAAAATCTTAAGGCAAGTCCAAATTCGGACTAAAAGCCGCATCACTTCGATCTTTGAGTGTTCTCCGGAATCCCGAGTTCTTCTGGTTGCCTCTAATCATTTGGGAGAACCGAATGATGTATAAATCTTGTACAACATAGAATGCCCTCTTCTGCATATGTGTTAGTAACTTTTATTATCTTTTGGGGAGGTTGGTAGGTGAAACATTTATATACAGGACATACATAATCGGAGAATGTAGAACTTTTAACAACGAACCAAGTTCATGAAGAGTAGAGTTCATGTGGTCAGTCTGCTTTACCAATGCGCTGAAGATGCCGTTTGAAGTCCCCGTGTCCGACGAAGACACTTCTCGTTGTAGGGTATAAGTTGACGACTCTTCACCAAGTTGCTTGGACATTTGGGAAGAACCAGTGGGTGATGAGTCTCTTTTCTGAAATATTTGGAAGGTGATTTCTTGGATGTGCTGTCGCCTGCCTTTAGGTGTGGGATAGCCTGCTCTGGTGACTTCTTCTCCCATATATTCCGTAGTTCTGGCGGAGCAATGCTGGGCCAAGACGAATTTCTTTTACGAGTAAGAGGTGGAGAGAACGATGACCCTGAACTGCTTCAGTAGACACCAAGCTGTATGTGCCTCTTGGCAGTTCCCCCCGTTTTCTTCTAATCTACTAATCTACTACCGTAGACTTTGTATTACATTCTTCGCCTTGTTGGTGACTTGGCGTACGTGATGGTCAAACCGAAGTTTGCTATCTTTATTGTCGTTACCCTGGTAATAGCTTTGCAGGCTAAGGTGTTTCTTTTGATAACCATATAGACAATCTTCTGAGCAGATATTTCCAGCTTTTGCTCTGTTATCCAGTCTTCGAAGGCACTGGCTACTACTTCTAGCTTTTGTTTAAGGTTTCTGCAGTTGTCGGACCAGACAATTGTTAGGACATTATTGTGCACTTTTCAGTTGGTCGCTGTAGAAAGGCATCTAAGGTTTCATAAAGTCAGTATTGAGTTGTCAAAAGCTCTTTTTATATCAGCGGAAAGGGCAGGTACAAATGTTGTGTTTTATCATCTACTCCATTGCCTGCACGGTGCTTTTACCTTTTTGAAAGCCAAATTGGTTGGAGTAATGTAGATTATTTCCGCCAACCTCAGTTATTATTGTCTTTTGGATGATTCTTTTAGAAACTTTAGCACGTTCAGGTGAACAGAAGTGTGATAAGTCGAAATAACTTCACATCGCACTTGTCTGTTTTGGGTGATTTCAGTATTGTAGCCAATCTGCTCTTCTTCACGGTTTGAGGGAAATATCGTTTAGAAGGCGCTTTCTTGTCTTTGATCTGGTTTAATGCCATTAATACATAATTGTCCGTGATTTTAAAGTCAATCTTTGACAAGCCCTCAGCCGCACGGGTAGCTTGTCTTAGCTCTTGATAGATTGAAAGATCTAATCTCTCAATATTGTTTGGGATTTCTGAATGCAGTCTTGTTGATCTGTGGTATAACCATTTTTTGTTTTGACTGTAGTTTCCAACATATCAGTTTTGAGTTTGGATTTTGCAATTTTATAGATAGTCCCCCAGAGGTTGGTTTCTTTACGAATTTTTACCATGGTGTGAAGCAGTCTATGTTTTAAATAAAGCTTTGGCCATACACTAGCTTTCAAGCAGGATATCGTGGTCTGAATATTACTTTACTTTTCCGTTACTCACCTTGAAATTTATCTTACTCAACAGTTTTTTCTTTTCAATCCTTTACAAAGGTTCATCGTTTGATGTTGATGCTGACGCATTTCTAAAGGCATCAGACTTTTCTACCGGGCGTACTATACCATAACAGGTACCAACGGCTCTCTGGGTTTTCTTACGTTTACGCTCTAGCTCTAGTTATCAGTTCAATTCGGTGATCAATATGAGCTATGGTGAGTTTCCAAAGCAGTCTTTCAAGATTTCTTAACAGCTCTTCTGCTTGTAGGACTAGAGCTTTTGTATTGATGTTTGTTAGGTTGTATTTGTGATTTTTGCTCGTCATAGAGGATGTTGTGGTCGCTTTCAAATTCATTTTTACAGACTTTTTGACCAAGGTTAGGTTGATGTTAGTTTGAGGATCGGAAGATTGGCCGGTTGTCTGGTTGGTGTTACCAGCTTGCTTAGGGGCTTAAGCACTTCAGGCGCGTGGCTTGTACATTCTCGGAGATGGAGGCGTTCGTTGGCAACGAAGACCCAGGTGACCTTGGCTTAATGGCGACGATGGACGGCTATTTGTTTGCTTTCGTCATAAAATTATCTCATGCTTTAGGATTGAGGGTGGTTTTAATAAATCAAACACAAAGTATTTTTTAGGTACAGATGAGGGGCCGAGGCAGGACTACGGTGAAGGCCGGAGAACGATCTGATGTTACTTCTTGGAGATGATTCTTCTTGGAAGGCTGGGATGTAAGAGAGAGTTTCTCACTCCAATTACAGTATTTACGTGTGTTGCCCCGCTACATCAAGGGCCTGGATTGATTCCGCCGATATCTAATGGTAGAAGAATGGGGATTGTGCATTCGGTGCTCCGGTATTGCTGATTTAGAAGGGTTATGAGGAACTTTAGCACGATATTTCCTTTTTTGTCTGTAATGGCATTGTGAGAGGCTGCTGCTTCGGTGTTAAAGTTGCTTAATCTCAGTTTACTTGTGTGTTTTGTGCGGATGCCAAAAACGTTTAGCAATTCGAGGAAGTTCTGACAACCCGACTGCGGGCTGATTTTGTTTGCCAATTATTCTGAGGTCGTTGGCATCCCAGTGTTCATCTTTGTCGAGGTTTTGTGCTATTAGAAGCTTTTCTAGTCCTTTTGTTTGTGTATTTTACTGGCATTCCATATAGAGCTAGTTTGGGGTTTAGCTTCGTTGACTTGTCGGTTACGAGGCGTCTCTTTCAATGTGTTTATCGATGCCTGTATTGTTTGATTGAAGAATTACTGCCTTATTTTTGAATTGAAGGACCCGACCCACTCGCAGTGAATATTTACATGTGTCGGTGGCTTTGACTAACTCTGCTTTAGTATCGTCATTTGTTTGGAAATTTGCAGTCCGATAAGAAACTTATATTTAGCTTGCACTTGTTTCGGCTAAATCTAGGAGACTCTATTTTGGGTTGTTTCTGTTTTTTGATAAGGCTGTCCAGATTTTAATTTATACTCTGCAACTTGACCTTTTATTTTACTCTTTTTTGCAGAATTTCAGTGTATTGATCTACCTTTACTAGTTTGGCTGAGATTTGTGCCAATTAGTTTTTAAGTGGTTTTTTTTTATTATTGTCGGAGTCTCTGCAGCTTTTCTTGCTTATTATTGTAGTGAGAATTTTGTTTGGGTAGGTGGAATCTTTTGCTTCGCTAACATGACTGACTCTTGTCGTATCATCTTCCTCATTGCCCGTAGTTCGATCTAATGGGGAGGGCGAGCCTTATAGTACATGTCGTATCCGCGCCTTACCGCCTGGAGGTTGAGGCGGACCTCTTATACACAGTATTATTTCTAGTTTTATTTTACTGCCACTGCTCCAGAGAAGTATCAAACTATATTGTGTAATTTTTAATTTTTCAGTTAAATCAGCTTTCTAAATTTTGCTTATATGCACACCAATGTCGGTGTGTCATTCTAATAGCAAGCCCTAGTACACTAGGTCTGTAGTCTATTAGATCCTGAGGGAAGAACGTCCATGTAGTAGAAAGAGAGAGAGAGACCACGACATATCGTTACTGGCACTCATTCCCTGATTTTTTCCATTTAAGAATATGTTGCGTCAAACCACCCCATCTCCGACCTGCTGGGCTAGCCATGTGGCAGTTTTATTTTGTTTTCTTCTAAGATCACAATTTTGATTTCTTGTGTAACAAATCGTATTATAAGAAAACCCAAAAGAAAACGTATTTACTTGGTACAACACAATCAAAGCAATTTTAATTTAAAATCTCGACATAAAAAACGGTGTTAGAAAAAATATTTTACGTAAGGTATCTTTAATGAACTCGCAGAAAAAGTAGTGAAATTTGTAAATACGTAATTCTCTATATTTATATTTATAATTTGGCTGCCTACGAACCGGAAGTTTTAAGAAGCATCACACTAAACTAAAAAAATCAAGCTAATTTCTCAGGGTTATAAACTTGAATAGAATTCCGAATGGGGCACAAAGGTGACGCTTTTTCTGAAAGCTTAATTGGCTCAAGAGTTTTTGAATTTCATGGTTTATGAATGATTACAAATATGATTCGCGTGTTGTAGCTTTTTGATCTGCCCACTTCAGTCCATGTAGAGTTACCAGCATTTATTTATTGTAATATGTTACTATCAAGGATTATTATTATTAGTGTTTCTTTACGTTATTAAGATTAACTTAGATATTTCGTTTTTAATTTGATATAAAAACTTTTGGGTTACTCGCTTTAAGGTTAATTATAAAAGTTTGTTGTGAACTCATCCTGTGCACGCAGTGTATCTACGCTATCAATAATAATATATCAAATACCCTCTTTTAACGTTATTGTTATCTAATCTAAACGTTTTTAATAAACAATAATAACGATGTTAAACAGCTAAAATTGAACACTTAATGTACCTGCAAATATAGGGAAAT
This sequence comes from Ignelater luminosus, assembly GCA_011009095.1. Lineage (NCBI taxonomy): Eukaryota > Metazoa > Arthropoda > Insecta > Coleoptera > Elateridae > Ignelater > Ignelater luminosus. The sequence goes on from VTPC01090614.1 coordinate 407,768, forward strand.
TTTAATATTTATAGCAGCATATTGACTTTCTGAATGATATCTTAATGTGTAACACCATAACGGTAGTTGTTATTTCTATTGATTTGATAGCATCGGCTGTCATTTGTGTCAAGAGCTGTTATAAGTTACCATTTTTATAGTAGCAATAAATATACAAGTTCGACAGCAAAAACTTGAACGTATTTTTTTGTGATTCATTCCAAAAGGAAATTTTTTCGAGGTAAAATCTTTCTTTTAAGCAATTCCTTTAAATTCTACATTATAAAAAATTACTACTTAAACATTTTACAAATTTTACAAAAATTAATGTGATTTTCAGTGCATTAAATTAAACTAAAATATAAAATAAATGTACTAATACTTTAATGTACAAAGAAAATATTTGATATAATCCAGAAAACGTTTAATTGTTTTTGTTTTCTAACTTTTTAATTGAAAAAGTTGCCGGAGTAAGTAGGAGCTATAAGGAATTTATATCCCCTTAAATAAAACTTTCAGTTTGTAAATCTAATACTAACGATAATTTCATTACGTAGTTGATCGTGCAAGAGCATCGTTTCGTCAGAGTTTGAGGATAGGTTCTAATCTTCGTGGACGTGGTTTAAGATTAGCTGGATATTTAACGCCTCCCAGTGATGTGACTGCGGCAGAGGAAGAAGCTGATACATTGGAACAATGGTAAATATGTATCTATTTAAAAAAAAATTCTAAATCTTTATGTACTTCTTTTTACTTATACCAAGCAATTAAAAAAATTATTTTAGATTTATTTAGATACTTGTATTGACTTACTAAAAAATTTATTAACACATACATACATACATACATACATACATACATACATACTTATATATCTTACAAGAAACAGGTTCAAATCTGCAGCTTTCGTTTGTTTTCTTTAATCTTTACATAATTCTCATTTTTACAAATTTGATTTTAGAAACGATTACTTCCTAAATGTTCAAGTATGGACTAATTAATGCGGCTGAGCTACTCCACGTGAAATCGAACAGTCATGAAACATCGATTTTTCGTAAATGTTCAAATTTCTTTTATATGTTGTACCAATGAAAACAAGAGACACAGATTTTTTGTTGCATGCACCCCTATCAGAAGCTACAAAGAATACAAAGTGCATTTAAAAAATGTCACATAGGAGAAATCACAAGACAGCGAAATAATACAGAACACTTGTAACGTAACCTGGCGTTACAGGTATTGAAAATTTGATTGAAACTAACTAAGACACTTTTGGTCTTAGGCCGACTAGTTCAGACCATGGCCTTGAGCGTGTGATAAGGGAATCGCGTGAAGAATAAAACACAAAAGAATATTTCATACATATATTTAAAAATCCAACAGGAAATAGGGCATCAATGTTTTTATCAAAAAAACATAAAAGTTCAAACATACATAATAAGTAAAGACCGGATTTATATGCACTAAGAATCATCAAATATTTAGACAAAATGTGCATTTCAATATGTACAAGAAATTTAAGATATTCCCGATAAAGTATGTGAATTGAAGCTTATTAATCTTCTATTTTTAGAAATTATCCATAATACAAATGGATATACATCTTTTATACTTGATATTGCTAAAACAACAATCAACTTAATTGATACATCTTTTTAAAATTACACACTAAGTATCTTTCTACGTTTTCGGCAGTGAAATTGTGTCTTCTATTGATTACTTCACGAGATGTGATGGAAGGAAAAATAAAAATTTAATTGGATTTTCTTGCATCTTTTCCCCATTTAAGAAAACCCCGTCACATTTCTCACGAGCAAGAGCCAATGGAAAATTCTTTTTAACTCGAAATTTCAGATGTTAATAGAAATTTCCAAATGACAACTGCAAAATCTCCAAATGACAAGTAAAAGCCTCCAGATGACAAATGAAGTTTCCAAATAGAAACTGCAATTTTCTATAAACTTTTATTTGTCACATCGGAGTTTCTTCAACTTTTTAGTTGCCATTTAGAAACCTTCTAGTAGAGGACATTGGAAATTTGCAACTGTCATTTCCACCTATCCACGAAACCCTCGAAGGGTCAATGTACAATCTTTCTTAACTGGGAATTTCCAATATTGATAACTGAACATTTCTAGAAGGCAATTGAAAATTTTCAAATGACAACTTAAAGTCTCCAGATGATATGAATTTTCCAGATTTTAGATTTTGTAGATAGGTGGAAATGACCATTGGAGATTTTCAATGTTTCAAGTAGAAATTTCCAAATAATAAATAGAACAACTAGAAAACAACTAGAAATTATCTATGAAAGTCCCAAAGGGTCAAACTAAATTTGCTTGTAACCGCAAATTTTTAAATGATAACTGGATATTTCCAACTGATAACTGGACGTTTCCAGATGAAACTAGAGAATTCTCCAGATAATAAGTGGAAATAACAACTGTAAATTTTTAAAATTTTCTAATAGGTAGTTTCCAAATGGTAACGGGAAATTTTCCGAAAACAGCTAGACGTTTTCAGATAACAACTGAAAATTACGGGTTAACAAGTGAGATTTCCATTTCCAATTTCTAGTATTCATTTGAAAATCTGCAGTTGCAATTTGGGAATTCCCAGTTAAAAAGAGTTTAGATTTCGTAGATGAGTTGAAATGCCAATTGCAAATTTGTAATATTTTCTAGTAGGAAGTTTCCAAATAACAAAGTGAAAGTTTTCAGAAAACAACTACTTGTTTTCAGATAACAACTGGAAATTACCTACAAAAGCTCGGAAAGGCCAATGTAAATGACGAGTAGAGATTTTCAGTTATTTGAAAATTTGCAATTGTCATTTGTCAATTTCTACAAAAGCCATGAAGAGCCAATAAAAATTTTTTAACTGAAAGTTTTCACATGAAACTGGAAATTTCTAAATTTTCTTTTTCCTGAGATTTTCAAATGACAATTGCAATTTTCTAGTTGTTATCTGGAAATTCCCAGTTATGAAGTAAAAGTTCTTGTTGGCCTTTGAGTGCTTTCGTACCTATCGTCTGGAGATTTCCAGTTGCTATCTGGAAATGTCCAGTTATCAGTTGGGAATTTCCACTTGGCAACTAAAATTTCTTAGTTAAGAAATATTTTACATTGACCCTTTAGGGCTTTCGTACAAGTCAATTTTCCGAAATAGGTAAAATTTTCTGCAGATGAGTGCATATCCACTGTACAGTCAATGACTCACCGCAGAAACTTGATATTTCAGATACCTTTTCAAGATTGTTAACACAGAAAATGCATAAACTCCTCAATATACTTAATGGTACATATGAGAGCCGCGGAGTTCGTGGTCTCCCAAACTTTAGGTCCGAAACAGTCCCTCATGTACACATAATAACCTTACTATGCCGTTGGGTTGAAGAGCACCCTAAGCAAGTCTTGCAGGGGACCTCTAGGCTACTTGATCCACCACTTCGATAGAATTTAAAATGAAGGACTGCTTAAATCAACATATTTAGTGGTGCAGAATTTTTTATCTACTTACATACCAAACGTCAAAGGGAAAAAATAGGAAAGATTTCATAAATTCTGCAAAATATGTATCTATTAGGCAAATATGAGTTTATATGCAAAATAAAACTTTGAATATCTGCTCTGTTTGATGTGTGCCGCAAAGATATCATTAGAAAGGTAACATATTCTACAGCAACAAAATATGAAAACGCAAAATCCAGTCTTTAATATGGAAATAATAATAATAATAAACGGAGAAATATCAATATTACTGATTTTAGGTTTAAGCAAAGTCAACAAAATAGGGCAAGGGGAATTGAAAATAATAAATAGTTATTATCTATAGTATTCAGTGGTATTAAATGGTTAAAGAACAAAAGAAGGAGTGGGGGTACCAATGAATAGAAGAATGAATGATAGAATAGCAAGATATATAAATAGAAATATAAGTATGATGATTAAAGAATTGAAACTACGAAGAATTACAGAAAACGGTAGATCATATACAAGAGAGAAATAGAGAGAAAGGTGATTATAATAGGCGATTGAAGTCCAAGAGTCTGAAACGATAAAAAAAGAAGGCTGAACAGCATGGGAAGATATGAAGAAACAATAGTAACAATGGAAGAGGAATGATCGAGTTCTGTATTGAAAATGAATTAAAACAGGAAATAACTTCTGAAATCGAAGCCTACAAGACAGATATACGTTCGTATTGGAAGAAAGAAATGCGAAGAGGCATAATTGACTATACAATATATATCAAAGAAATACACCAATCAATATTGAAATAAAAACAATACCAAAAACAAAACTAGGTTTAAATCACAAAATAGTAATGTCTACAATCAAATCTATAGAGATAAAGCCAACTAAAGAAGAGATAAATGAAAGTAAATATAAATAAGCTTAAGAATGAAGAGATAAGAAAGAAATATTAAGAGATAATAAATGAATAATTAATGAAAAAAGAGGAAACAACACACAATGTGGGACTAGGCGAATTTTGGGAAGAACTGAACAAAACAATACTACGTGGAATAAAAAGGATTGATTCTAACCTAAAACGAATAGCACGGTAGGCTCAAGAAATTAGACAGCGGAAAAAATATAGAAAAACTTAGAAATGAAGACGATGAACTTACAATGAACTAACGATGAACAAACAAGAGAAGTTAAGAAAGCAGTGAAAAGGGGGAAAATGAAAAGCTGGAAGCACTTCGAGATCTAACTAAATGGAGACTATTAAGACAATAATAGAAAATTTCGAAGCAAGCTAAGAAATATAGGAGGAAGAAAGAAAAGACAGAAAAGGAATTAGAAATAGACGAGAAATAAACACTGAAACGGAAGAAGTACTAGATGTTTGGAAGAAATTTTATAAAAAAAAAACAAATGCAAATCAAATAGATGATGGAGAGAGCAAGTTTATGGTAAAAATGAAGAAATGAGTGAGAAAGAGATAGAGGAAGCTATTAACAATATAATAACAGGAAAGACAGAGGTAGATGATAAAATTGACCTAGAAATGCTTAAGTGAATGGAAGAAAAAAAATGGTTGAAGAGATTATGTCACTTAAACTGGGAAAATGAAATAATACCAAAAGACTGAGACAACAATAACTATAATACATCCAATAGATATGCAGGGATATTCTACATTATGTGATAAATACAGACCAATTTGTCGTTCTACAGTTTGATATAAATTTTACACAAGAGGCATTGACATTGAGAGATTAAGGAAATACACAGAAGGTAAACTGGAAGATGAACAGTCAGCTTTCACAGTGAGCAAGCAAACAAATAACAACATAAGTATACTAAGAAACATAACAGAAAGATATCTAGACAAAGACAAACACTTATATTTAACCTTTATAGACCTAGAATCTTCTTTTGAATGGTCAAAAATGTGGAAATCTTTAGTGCAATTGTTCTCAATCTTTTTTACCCTGGGTAATTTTTCGCCCCTTGGCATAATATAAAATAACCCAATACGCGGGAATTTAAACTTGGTTTGGCAACACTGGGTATCGCTGCCGATGTAGTGCAGTCTGTTACCCGAGTCTCGAACTTTCTAAATTGAAAATACGTTACTATAAAAGCAGCGCGTCTGCTCGTCAGTTGTTAGTTGTTCTATTGCAAGTGTGTTACATAAGAGACTTTGTCACTTACAGTTCCAACGCTGAGAAAAAATTGTATATTTACGTACACGTGTAGTAAATATGGATAGAGAAAATTTTAATCAGAGGCAAACGTAAGCTTGAGGACGAAGAAGCTTCTACTTTATCAAAAACGCTCAGTACCAGTGCTAATCCTATTATAAAATCAAAAACACGAAAGTATGACCAAGCGTAAAATAAGTGGTGAAGAAAAACCTCAATGTGTTATTTGTTTCGAAATTTTGGCTGCAGATAGCATGAAACTGAATAAATTAAAGAGGCATTTAGAAACCCTGCACAAGAATATATCGGTAAGCTCCACGAATTTCTTGCAGAGAAACTCAAACGTTTCGAAGAACAGAAATCAGATTTCCACAAAGTTCTCACAGTAAATGAAAGAGCTTTATTGGCATTGTACAGAGTGGCTTATAAAATAGCCAAATGTAACCAGCCACATACGATTGAAGAGCTACTTATTTCACCAGCTGCTATAGACATTGCAGAAACAATGTTTTATGAAAGCTTTACTAAAGAACTTAAGAAGAGTTTTCTGTCAGACGATACAATTTGCCAAAGAATTAACGATATAACTATCTGTGGATATTCAGCAACAGCTTGAATCTGAATTAGTTGGAAAAGTATAAAAAATACGTGTCTCTTATTTGTCTTAAAAAAGCGTTAAGAGGTTTGAGTAAAATCTAACACAATGTGGGGCAGTTTTTCTAAAAAATTGTGTGATTTGACGTGGAGTGGCTTCTGGTACATCGTATGGTAAATGCTCATATTATGCAGGGTTGCTTCAAAATAAATACTCGCAGAAATTTAAATCATATATTTCTTAGGCACTAAGCATTCCCAAAAAAATGATTCTCTTTGGTTGAGAAAAAATAAAATTTGAGAAATCCGCGATTAATTGTTTGAAGACTTTTGGAACGTGCATGATGGTGTCATAGGCTGGGATCATCATGATGAAGCTTTTTGCAAAATGATTTTGAACGGCTAATCAGCTGTCTATATTTTTAGAAACGAACATTATGACTCTGATACAAATCTTTCTGTAGCTACAAGTACCCACGTTTTCTTCAACAACTATTTCCAAGCAACCCTGTATATAAGTTCTTTATTGAACAGCTGCTTAGCATTTCTGGGTTACCTTACGACACAATAATATTATACACAATACATGCTTACATTTTAACAATTATTAACTAAATGCGAAGATTACACAATAGCAATAATGACTTATTTATTAACAGTGCCATACAAATGATTTCAAAGGACATACCATGAATTATTTAGAATTGTACTCACTGTAGTGTTACCAATTAATTTTGGTATTCCAAATTGTTTCTGAAAATCTATCAATTCCTTAACAAATTTACTGTTCAGAAATAACTAATGTTACATAATTTTAGCCCGCTCACGTCCAATTCGCCAACGCCTATTTTAGAACAAACGTGGGTATCTAAAACCGAAACGATAACTGGTACTACTCACACTACGATACCAATTCCTTCCCAACATAAAGAGTATACTGCTCTTACAATATCACATAGTGCCCCTGCAAGTCATCAAGCGTCTTTTGAAAGAGGAGAGAGCGTCGAAAGAGGCAAACCGCCTATTGCTGCAAATAGGTAAGTTGCATATAGTTAGTACTAGAACCAATATCATTTCTTCAATTCTTCTGACTGCTAGGTCAGATACAGTATGTGCTAACTTAAAATCAATCAAAGTCTTCTGCACTTGTTGGGCTTCTCCTAAAACATGTAGTGTAATAAAAGGAACAATTTTCACGTCTCATTGTACTTAGTCAAGTTCAACAGGTCCTTCTTTCTCCTTTTGTCCTTTAAATTGAAAAGTCATAAATAAATATGATTAACTGACAAAGTTTTATTATAAATCAGCCCTTTCTATGTTTGTTTCACAAACGAAAGAAGACTTTAAGGTGGTCTGAGCATGAAATGAAGTATTATATAGAGAAATAACTTTTATGTAATAAGAAAGAGTAAAATTGTAGCATTTATTCTAAAATGATCAAAATTTAAAACCTGCTGTTTACATTACAACCAATGCGGTTCCGGTATCCTCTTTACATATACATTTTTTTTAAAGTACAAATTCGATTAGACGAAAAGGATTTTCAATTTTGTAAAGAAAACCTATGATGACAATCTATATGCTTTGATTTCTACCAACTAAACACAGAATTACTTAGCAACCACGTTAGTAACGGTGGTCTTACCGGTAAGATCGCTGCGATTCGTTCTTTGTAAATTTTTTTGTTTTGCGGCGCTCTGCTTCTTTAACCCTCTCAGTGTAAAAAACGGATGTGGTCGCCTTTAGCGATCACCGATCGAAATATGTTTTGCTTGCACACATATCGTGTTTGAGACTCCAATACGTTTGTTAAAAAACCAAGTAGAAGCTACATAGTATTTCCGGCTTAAGAAATTCAAGATGTCGGAAAATTACAATAACAATTAACAGTATACACTAAACATAATTGTGTTTATTCGGTTGACTTTTAGGAGGTATATTGCAGTATGATCCCAAAGAATAGCCCTCAAACAGTTAACGAGCTTCTCCTTCTATTAAGATTCTTCATAGAATTAGATATGATGACGAATCGAGCGACGCCCTCCACTGTTCTTCAGAGAGCTAAATGTCATAATAGCTTTTGGCATAATGAGAAGAACAAAGAATAATATTTGGGAGTACCTTCCCAGTTGGATTGAACACAGCAGTTATACTATAACATAAAAAACAAAAGAATAATGTTCGAAAGGATTGAAGGATTATCCCCAATTTGAGTTAGACATAATGTAAAAGTACAAAACGAAATAATTGACAGGATGGTACCAAATTAAAAGATCGCCCTGTATTTAGGACGCGCAAAACGTGAAAGAACAAAGAATAATATTTAGGACAACTTTAACTGGTCCTATCATAGACGGTACCCGCCAAAACAAGAAAACACGGAGCGGTGCCAGAATTATCTGAAGGTCGTTTACCTCGTTAAGAGAGTTAATGGCACAATAGCTTGCGCTACGCTCTCGCATAACTCTCCTTAGGCGGCCCTTGGTGGAGCTTCACTCTTTAAGGATCTTCTTGAGAGATTTAAATTGTCCCTACGACTTGGGCTCTGCCGGTATACAAGCCACCTTCGGTGGCTCCTGATAAGTCTTCACCCTCCATTGACCTTCCTGAGAAAGCTGAATTTCACTACGACTCGGGTTATGCTAAATATCATATCGGTTCGGGCCACGTCCTCGCACCTTAGGTGACCCTTGACCGGGCTTCGTTCTATATTAACCTTCTTAAGAGAGCTAAATGTCAACGACTCGGTTGTGCTAAATATCATAACGGCTCGGGCCTCACTCTTTATTGACGTTCTTAAGAGAGCTAAACGTTACTACAACTTGTCTTCCGCCGTCACAAAAACCACCTTTGATGGTTCCTGATAGGGCTTTGGCCTCCATTCCTTCTTAAGAGATCAAAATGTCACAACGACTCGGTTACGCTAAATATCCTTTGCTCTTTATTTACCTTTCTAAGAAACCTAGATGCCACTACGGCTCGGGCTCCGCTTTAATACCAACCACCCTTGGTAGCCTTTGCTCAGGGTTTGCCCTCCGCTAACCTTCTTAAGAGAGCTAAAAGTCACTACGCCTCGGGTTATACCTTCACACCTGTCCCTTTTAGTGCCCCTATGGTCGGGCTCTGCCTAACTACCATGACGGTAACAAGCCATCCCCTACTGTACCTTACTGTCTGAGTCAAAATGCGACAGTAAAAACCATTTCTGAGATCAGATGCATCGGTTAAACAATAACAATGAAAAACAATCGGTGGTATCCAAATCGTCTAAAACTCATTCTACCGCTACAACTAACAGTGCCAAGTAGAAAAGATAACGTTCGGCAGTGCCGGATCGTTTAAAAGCCATTCCTCCACCACAGTTAACAATCAAAGTTCCAACTTGATAGGATTAGCCGTTCCTGAGTTAGAAACTCGACCTACCAGCAAATCCCTGTAGCCTCTTTTTGTGGACCTTTGACTGTATTTACTGTTTCTAGTTGTGGTTTATTTCAATTAAAGAGGATACCATTTGAGCTGCATAATGCCCCTTGATCAACCGTGTTATTGGGTTCGATATGGAACCATACGTCTTTACATATCTAGACAATATTATTATTTGCACTAGATAGTCTTATGGTCGACCCAGAGAAAGTCAAGATTGTTTTGGAAATTCCTACTTTTAAAAATGTATCAGAGATTCGCCGAATAGTTGGTTCGGCTTCATGGTACCGACGTTTTATTAAGAACTTTTCGTTGGTCACTGCATTTCTGACTAATTTATTGAAGAAAAATTGTAAATGGTTAAATAATATCAAGGATATCATAGAGTAAATTGCTTGGTGACCTGTTCAGTGCAACAATACAACAATGGAATTCGTACTCCAGCAAAAATCTGCATTTCCTTTGACAATAGAATATGCTGTCCAAAATGTATTGAACTGTTTAGTGAGAATATAATATAACGATGGCGGAGTTCATCGTTGCGGCCCTAAGGAACTAAGACCAAACTTCTCAAGTTCATTCATCAGCTTTCTCTTTTTCAATCTGTATATCGAGGCTACCCTTACATCGCCTTGCTCTGCGGCCTGATCAGAGCGTGCAGGATTGAGTAATTGGTGGATTATTACCAACTTCAAGTTTATTGTCTGATATTGACATTCTGGAATCCTAATCTTAAGGTTTTCTAGTTGACGGTCTCCGGAATGACAAAGCGGTCCCTGTTCTTCTACAAATTCTTCTGAACAAACATACGAAATCTCACGGTATGTAATAACAAAATAAGACGAGGAAGTGCAGAAGTAAAATTTACAATTTAATAAATAGCTTACGGACAGCGAGCGATAAATATTTTTGTTAACTTAAATATAAAATTCATATCGGAAAATTATAACTAAAATGAAAGTAACTTTGTTACACACACATGGTTTAATTTGATTCACGCACTTTAATTTTTAATATAGCTGCAAGCTCTACGCAAGGTTTACACAATCTTCAAAATTCCCACTATGAGTTCGACAGGTGGCTGTCCAGAAGGTCGGTGCAACAACTTACAATATGAAATTCTCAAATTAACTTATAACCACAAGGGTTACTCAAAGAAATTGGGGCGCATCTTTAACTTAACGCGTCAATACGATTGTTGACTTAAATTGACGATAGAAATCTCTCCAGCCTCACCATAACTAGGAACATAACGATGAAGGGAGTCAATAGGTAGATAGATCTTCTGCAGTCTCATCTAGATTATTAATGTTGCATGCAACAGCAGGTCACGATAATATAATTAGTGAGTCAGATACGGCGAGATATGATCATAAACAATCAACGATAAACTGGAGTCTTCCTGACACCAGAGAATTAGATGATGGTATTGTTTGGAATTCGTTGTGGCAAAGATACGTTTAACAATAACTGAACTGGGAAATTCATGTATTACAACAGACTTTCGTAATAGGCACTAGCGAGTTCCTAATAAATTACGATAAAAAGAAGTTCCCTTACAGCAAAATCAATACTCGTACACTGTATTTGGATTGACGAGACAAAATTGGAGCCGTGGAAGTTGCTGGAACAGCCTTCTTAGAACAAGTGCGAAGATTTCTTATTGGACTAACTTAATCCCTTCCTTTTCTTGATTGTTGATATTTGATAGTGTACTAAGATTTAGAAAATATCTGCCAGAAAAACAAAACGGTCGGTGGTACCCAGAGTCATTGACCTACCACATCCAACAAAGTTTTAACTTCACAGGACCAGACAATCGCGAGATGTGAGTTATTTGTCAGAACAGAACACAAACAAAGGACGATAGGTGACTAGTATACAGATCAAACACTCCTTTTCCTCCTTGACCTACGTTCTAAAACGAAAAAAGTTCAATATCGCTCTTTCTATCTCTCTTTCTTATGTCCCTATCTCTATATTTATCTCAAAGAACAGAACAAATAATACACGAAGCGTTCCATGTAAAAGCAAAACAAGAAAAACAAAATCAAAAGAAATCGTAATGTACGTGCTACAATCGGGTTTGTTAGAATGAAACAAAACTCCACGCGCTCGTTTGTTTCGAAGCCGCTTCATAAGAGCCGTTAGTTAGACAGAAAAATGTGCCGCCGGGTTTTAAAAACTCCTGGAGGCTTACTCTTGCGTTTTTCCACAAAATGCGTCGTCTTCTAGTAAATTCGGATTTTTAAAACCTTTCAAGTTTAACAGCTTATGTCAAACCTCTACTTTATTTTGAAAAGTAATTATTTGCATCGGATTCCTCAACAGAAATTGAACTTATGCAATTCACTGTTTAATTGACAAACCAATAACCGGTGTGATTTTAATTATTACAAAAATTCTTATTACTCACCGCAAAGTTGTTTAAGGCGTAGTTAGAGAACAAACGCAGATAACAGCCTTAAAAGGGCATCAGTGTACTACAATTGCTGATTTATTCTCGGAAACAACACCAATAGAAAGTTCCAATATTGAACAATCGAAGAATTTCCAACCTTGAAGCTTCCAAAGATTTTGCGATTTCACAAATTCCAATAAAATTCTTCCAATATTTTGTATCTTTCAGGACGACTCTGATAGTTTGATAAAACAACTGACATTAACTTCAGTACGAAAATGACCCCTGCCCGAGTCAGTACAACAATCTTTTGCCGCGTTTCAGTACAAAGATAGCGCCTGTTTAAATCTTGTACAACAATTTTCCAGTGTAGTTCAGTACGAAAAGATATAAGTCCGGCGCAGTATGAAATCGTCCACTTCGAACAACTAGAAAAATAACGACCCGAAAAGCCCGATCGACCTGATAAACTCGACAGGTCAGACAAGCCTGAGAGGCCCAACAAGGCTTAGAGAAGCCAGAACAAGCCGAACAAGACCGAGGACACTCGACGAGTTGATTCGTTACGTTGCTGTACATAGGCTTCTTGGGAAAGTTCAATTCTGTTCAAAGACTTCCCCGAAAAAAGCTGAAAGGGAAAGTAGCTCGACCACGGTCTACCGCAGGGCAGTTAGTAAAGGCGGAGTCGGACCCGCCCTAGTGTATAGCTCGCTCAAAAAAGTTGTTAAAAGAGGACCGAGAACGACTTGACGGCTTGACACGTTACGTTGCCGTACATAGCTTTCTCGAGAAAGTTACATAAGCAACCAACCTGGTTCTGTTCAAAGCTAAAAGGGGAAGCAGCTCGACCACGGGCCACCTCAGGGCGCTAAAGACGAAGTCGAACAGGCCGCAGTGTCCCGCTAGCTCAAAAAGACGTTGGAAAGGAAAGAAGCCATAAAGAAAGAGTCCGACCCAATTCCGTTTGATGGTTTCCTTGGAAGATGTTCAAAGAGAGCGAAGCTTCACATATTACCGTGCGTAGCTCCACCAACAAGGTTAAAAGAGTTTCAAGCTCGACTCAACCTCATTTGATGGTTTTCGTTGAGAATGAAGGCCGAATCTGGTCGCGGGCTACCACAGAGGAAAGCCTAACTCGTCGTCGAGAAGAAAGGGAAAAAGTACATTTCGAGTGTTTGTTGGTTTCTGTCGAAGATTTAAAGAGACAATCATCTTGATTCCATTGGTATAGTTCAATAGGAAAAAGATATGAGGAGAGCCGAGAAATCCCAAGTCTCTCTATTACTTTCCATCAAAGAAGTTAAATAAACGCAGAAGACGATCATAGGGCAATTCAAGTGACTCAGTAGAGCGAGAAGCCTGATTTACTGTCGTATAATGATTTGCCTTGAGAAAATCAAAGAAGCAAACGACTAGAGTATCTTACTATTTTTATAGGTGTGGGGAATCACCGGAATAATCCCAAACAAATCCCAGGCAATTAAACAAAAGATTTTTCCCTATAGAAAAGTTCAAGTAATTCTAATACCAGGTAGTACTTTGATGAAAAGTTTCAATTTTACCTTCAGATTCTTCAAGGAAATTACCAAAATTTTACACAAAACAAATTATTATTGAAAGAGCTCAAACCACCTTAAAACCGAAAGAAATATTTTAGTTTTATGATTTTATAGAAATGCAATCCCAAAACGGTCTAAACTATTGATACTTACATCTAGAGACCAAACCAGCTTTTACTATTTTGAACAAAGTGCAGATAGACAAAAGACACATTGTAAAATCAACCATAACATATTAATATTTAAAAGAAACTTAAAGTTGTTGATTTTATATTATGTTTACGCCAAGAATGCTCTACATAAAAAAATCAGTAAATCGATTATTATTTGTCTAATTTTGATTGTTTCGTTTTTGTAGACAACCTGCAGCTATTATACCTACTACAGCATAAATATTAAATTCTAATGTAAAAATATGTATTCGAGCTAATACTTTCCTTTTTTAGGCAGTATATCGGAAATAAAGTAACACACGCAACTAGTTTAGATGCCATAGCCAGGCGACAATGCTTTAAAAGTGGATATCCGTCTTTAAATATTAGTGAGTATAAATAATGTGTGCTTTAATTGTAATTACACTGTAAGTTTAGTTTAAAATTTTAAAAATAGTTTTATTTTTCTTGTAACTTCTATTTTTCTTTAATTTGCTTTTGTGATAAAAAAAGAAACTACAAGACCTTGAGTTGATCTCTAAAACAAAATTTATACCTTCTTGTTTACAATTTATGAATTTTATGGGTTGCCGATGTTAATTTTTGTTTTATTGTTGCATTGTTTAGAAGGATAATCATGTGTTGGTAAAATCGAAAAAGATGTAAAAATTAAGAATTAGATTTAGTTTCTCATATTGTAAGTTGTCACAAATACGTAGAGCAAAATGTTTATAAACTGCATCGTCATTAATTTCTGTCTATGTTTCAGTTTAGTATGTTAAGAAAGAAAGAAACTAAAGTATTATTAGAGATGTAAATAATTACACCATTTCTCCCCTAAGGCATTTTACAAAACATTGTCCTTTATCGTTGTGAATTAACAGAATTTATTTCAGAAGGTTCAAGTAATATATTTTCTGTTTTTTTTTGTATTAAATGATGTTTGAAGCAATAGCCTTGGCAATATATAACTTTCCCTTATAAATCCTTTCATAGATTGTTTATGGAAACTAAACTAAAACAAATCTGAATAATCATTTTCTGTTAATCTTTCGTTGTTTGCCAAATAGGATTTTTAATAGACTTTGTACCTATATACTTAGGTTGTATAAGTCTTACTTAAAGTTCTTTGGACTGTTCACGTTGAGATTTCCACTTTTCTTGGAATCCCCAATAACTAACATACAGAAGTCTCTTGTTTCTATTGTTTTATTTTTGCAATAACAAATTTTTCTTAAATTCTCTTAAACGACCTAACATCTCCTTAGGGTTTCTTCAATTTCATCGAATATTTTAATGTAAAGTTAAACGCTACATATAGGTAGGCAACACATTTGACAAATGACCAACTCTCATGTGTCACTTTTGTTTATTGAATTTGTTTAAATTAATAAAGATCAAAGTTATACCAGACGAGATGTCATTACAAGGTAATGTAAGGTTAGATAATTTGAATATGAAGAAATTCGTTTCAAAGTGACAAGCAAGGTATTCTAACAATTTTTTAATTTTTTGTTTTCCACGGCTACCCTTTTTAAAAATTGATCATGAATGAACTGCAAAATGTGTTGCCTGCCTACTTGTAGTCTCTTAAATTGGGCACACCATAGATTAAAAGAATTCTTTCATTCTCATCAGCAAGATTCCTGCAATTTTTACCACGAAAACTCTATATATCTTACTAGTAAACTTTGAAATTTCTTTGCTTGTAAATGACAGAAACACAAAACGCCTCAGACGTTGCACTTACATTCATAGTTTGTAGATATAGGTTTTCATAATGTTATTAAATGCTTGGAAATTCCGGAAAAACGTTGGAAATTTACTCTGAACACTAGTAGACACTACATAATCAACAGATTATAACTTAGCAATTATGAATTACGTCATACCGTCCGAACCGTAAAAGTCTTTAGATAATCTGTGGCACTACGCTGATCATAGTTTAGAATTTACAGAATTATGTAGCGGTTAATCGAGTTTAAAAGCTTATAGATATAGATCTTCATAATATTGTTAAATATTTTAATATTCTAGGAAGAAGCTATAAAACACTGGGAAGCTAGTCTAAACCCTTGTAGACGCTAAATAACCCGCAGATTATCAGTTCAAAATTAGAATTAGAATCTGTAGATCAGGGTCTATGTTAGAATATTTGGCGTCTGTAGTTAAGTATCTTAAAATGCCTTGTTATATTATTGTCTATTACTCCTGCTTCTTCTTCTTCTTCTTCTTCTTCTTCTTCTTCTTTTGGTGTTTCTGCTTCTTTCCCCATAATGAAGCTCGCGATCGCACCTTACGGATCACTTTGTAGTACTTCGCTTTGAATGCTCTCTTCAGCTTTTCAGCTCTTCCGTGATTATCGTTAGCGCTGCCTGCTCCTGCTCCTGCACAATGCGTTATTACTGCTGTACTTCCGGGACTGTCTTGATGGCTTTCACACAAACCTATACGAACTTGGTCAGGATCTCGTGAGTCAGACCGCGGAATTCAGATAGCAGTACATTGTTGTTGCAGCACTGACATTTGAATTTGGGTTGGCGTGACTCCTCTCTGAGTCACGCGGTTTCGTTACAGATCATAACCTACTACATTCTCTGTTAATGCGAAACACTATCTTTCTCTTCATCTTGCTCAAATAACATTCGTTTGATTCCTTCCGCGAGCTCCGTTTGCTTACACATGGCCACCTCTGCCCCCTCTGATTGATCACTTCGCTACCTATTCGCGCGAGAGCAGTGCATTCTATTCTTGGGCCGCACCTCTCAATCTTATCTTGTGACATTCTTCAACTTTCCGTTGAGAGTCAGATTGGCTCCTAATGCACTACCCTCCCAAGCATATCCAATCATCTGCATTTTCCTATTGCGCCCTACATTTTAATCCTTTATATTTTCTCCTTCTTAACTTACTCTTTACCCTTTTAATGCCCGTATTACTACTTTCCTTACTCAATCTATCTTTGTTAATTTGAGTCTGCCGGTAAACGAGACGTATCTACATGAAAAAGCCCGTATAAATGCGCCGCGCGGGACAATTGGATTCCCATCTGGTCAAAAGCTTCGCATGACAGCCCTCTTATTCAAGAAGGGTAACTGGACACCTCTGTAGGTTAAGTTCTCGAGGTGAAAAGGACGCGGTCAGGGCAAAAGACACTTCTCTCCTTCTATCTTAATTTACCTGCACTTATATATACTAACTAGATCTCTCTTGGCACCTTTAGCTTCTTCACTCTCTTTGCAAATCTTGTAAACTCTGTCCATCTCGTATCCTGTCCTGCTTTTTCGATGTTTTGTGGTCATCTATATCCCACCATAATTAGCCGCCTATCCCCTTCATTTCTCGCCTATTGTTCTAACCTACACCTAAAAGCACATATCCTGTATTTTCCCCTACCCCGCACTCACATCTTGTGTCTTCTGCGGATATGTTTCCTATTTTGGCTAAATGTGCCCTGAAATTTCCGTCTTCTGTAAGTAGCTAAACTATCTCCTTATCTAACTTCCCTATCCTAGCTCTTGTTTTACTATTCTGAATAAATCGTGCCGTAAACCTACCTGTTCTTGTGGGACTCCAACTATTATCTTATCATCTCTTAACTTTTTCTTGACCACTTCGGGCCCTTCATCCATAGCGACCTGCTTGTTTTTTCCTATTCTTACATGCACCTCAACCTATCTTACCTCCACTCTAACCCTATCCGATACTTCTGTATAAACCTTTCTTGTTTCTACTTGTAATCTAAATTTCTCTATGTCTGCCGGATGCCCTGCGTCTACCCTACTTTTCACGTCGCGTCCATCTGATCCTAAACCTTTTCTTAACTGTCGTAACCTACCTTTAGAAAGCTGCCATTTATAAACTGCATATAAAACAGCTGGTTGAAGCGTACCTTCATA
Organism: Ignelater luminosus; assembly: GCA_011009095.1. Taxonomy (NCBI): domain Eukaryota; kingdom Metazoa; phylum Arthropoda; class Insecta; order Coleoptera; family Elateridae; genus Ignelater; species Ignelater luminosus. The sequence goes on from VTPC01090614.1 coordinate 425,431, forward strand.
GATCCTAGCTATAGAAGTATATAAATCCCCACATGAATCTAGCCGTCTCTCTTATCTTGTGTGGTAATTGCTTTCCTTTCTGGGAAACGTTCTAGGATAACCTATCATCTATCATAACTCCCACATATCTAGTACTATCCTTGCAATATACCCTTTCTCTTCCCATTTTAAAAGTTGGTCTTTCTTTTCCTGGCCTCATTCTAAAACACAAAGCCTTTGTTTTATTAACACTAAACTTTAACTTTTCGTTTCTTGCTCAGTCTGCTAGACTGCCTAGACCTTTTGTCCCTCGTGTTTTCAACGTTTTAAACTGCGACGCCGCCGTAACTATCAATGCCGTATCATCGGCAAACGCAACTATCTCACACCCCTCCGGAAGTCGCAGCCTACATATATACTCTCCAGTAGATCGGCCCGAAGCAAGAAACCTGCAGGTATACCCTTTTCAATTTCCTGAACATATTACTTTGACGACTTTGACTATGTTTATTCTCTACCAGTGTTGTAATGGAACACCAATATACGCAAAGAATTACCTTATTGTCTATTTTTGTCTTCGGCTCATTTTGTGACCATTATACTATACTGCATTTCTTTCTCACTTGATCTCTATTTATTTTCATCATCCAACATTATGTTAATGAAGGTGTCCGCATTTGGAAATTCACTTATATTGAAGTTCTATTCTGGTTTTACTCCTCATTCTTTATTATATACAAGCAAAGTATGTTTTGTCGAATTTTCTTGTCGAGAGAATCAACAACTGTGTGTATCTGGCTTTTTAATTCTAAATAAATAAGTAGTAATCGAAACTTACATGGGAGCTTATTGACATATTTTTGTCAAAGGCAACTCATAGTTAATTTAAAGTTTCTATAGTATGTAGTGTGAGATCTTCTGATTCCCCTACGCGCAACTAGTAGTATAGGCTTGTATTGTCTGTCCATTACTATTTGTGGGACCTTGTCTTCTAACCACTTTCTGACTCGGAAGATCGCTCTGTTCGCAGTTATACATCAAAGCCAAGTCATCAGAGTCAAGCTACAGTATATGCTCCTTTAGATAACTCTATTTCTAAAAGGCCACCAAAGTATACGTTTCACAGGGTGGGCCCCGGTATTGATTCTTGGAAAACCCCTTTTCAGCTGGATTCATTTTCTATTAACCAACTTTTGCTAAAGTAGCTATTAACTTGACTAAACTGTACCAAAATTTTTTTCTTGATTGGGCCGATAAATTGTCTCTTGATTTTGTTGTTTAAGTTCCTTCATAGGAATAAGTCGTGTTTGTCTATCGCTTGTTTATTTATTAAGTCCTCAAAAATGTAGACCCTATAGCTACTTTTTTTATTTTCTTTGCAGCTGCATGCAATTCTTCTAAATTGTGTTTATATGCTTATCCTCTTGTTGTGGATCCTCCTGTGGGATAATTTTATTCCAATTGTAAGCGCCGACTTTGGGAAATAACTTCTGGACCACTTCAGTAATTGCTTGGTCATCTAGGTCGACTTTTGCTCTTCAATTATACTTTTTCATGCCATTCTGGTAGCTTCTGTCCCATATGTCGTTCTATACTTTTTAGCACAGCTTTTTTCATTCAGGCTGCTTCGCTCTTTACGTAGAATCGTTCTTTGAGACGAAACGTTTTTCACGGACAAGTTCCTTTACTTCTGTGGTTCAATGGTTCTTCCTTTTCTATTAAAAATCCTAACAACTTGTAGTATTTTCACATTTAGTAAGTACTAGAGCCTCTCTGTCTTATGAATTCTCGATTAGTCTCTTTCGTCCACTGTGATAAGTTGTCTCATTCGCACGTAGTCGTACTGACGCTGCTGATGACAGAATAAAGGAAAACGTAACCTCTTTGTAAACGTTAAAGAAATCGTGTAAATAATTGTTGTTCCTGATTTATGAGAAATTTAACACCGTCGTTCAAGAATTATAATATTTTGAACGTACTCTAATTTAAGCAATACAATATGATTAATTTAGCTTGCTACATGTAGGTAGGCAACACATATGACAAACAACTGAATCTCATACGTAATTTTTGTTTTTTAAATTTCTTTAAGTAACTAAAAATCAAAGTTATAGGAGACAAGGTAATGCAAGGTTAGGTAACTACTAAACAAATGAATAAATACTTGTCAAAATGACAAGTAGTGTGTGCTAAAAATCTTAGAACTTTTTCTATTCCATAGCATTCTCTCATAACTGTATTTTGTAATTATGTAGATATCTGTGATACGCAAAGTGTGTTGCCTACCTGCTTGCAGCAACTTAAATTGAGCATGCTCTATAAAATGAACATTCTCAAAAGCTATTTACAAAATATTTAATGGAATTAGGATACTAGATTGTTAGCAGCGTATCAAACTTGATTCTTCTATTACTACATGATCTCTGATTACTTAGTTTGAAGACTTAGATATCCTCTTTTAATCCACTTTCAGCGTTCCACGCACCGTGGGAAAATTCCTGCCAGATTTTCTATCCACTGATAACTCTTAAGATCGCTTTATCAATCTCTTACCCACCGCAAACTACTCGTAAACTCAAGGACTTTAAGATAATCAAATATACAGTTAAAGTCACAGCATTTAAGCAAGATCATAATTTACTTATTAGCAGAGAATTCTAAAACCAGCAAAAACTCTCTACAAACACTTTTTTGCCTCCAATGTCTGCAGTCTGGCTAAATAGCCATGTGACGTTTCGGAAGTGGCTGTATAACGTGTTCCTTCCCTACCTTTCCTAAACTTCCATCCATAGATTATAGCAACCGTATTATTTCAGTTCATAGTTGCAACTTTGTTTCAAAGTTTGGCGTCGATCTACTGTCTGAAAGTCTTGTTCTTATAAAACCATCTCTGGCAACGGCACCGCAAACTTCTAATGATTCATCGCAATTTAACACATCATTTTACAGTCTGAGAATGAGAAGGCAAACTAAAAAGCAGGGTATTACAAGCGAACACGTTAAAATCGTGCATTTTTATCAAATAGATTGTATTTGTTATGTAACAATTGCTAAAACAAAAGAAACGCGCTTTTAAGATGTTTTACCAGGCATTAACAACTACTGACTAGAGCTGTTTATTGATGTATTTTATAATATTTGTTAATGCGCGGGTAAAATATCTTAAAAGCGTGTTCCCTTTGTTTTAGTAATTGTTGTATAACAATTACAATATATTTGATAAAAATGCACGATTTTCTTGTGTTCAATGTCATGGCGCACTACGATAAAATAGTTTTCGTTTCCTAACGTGGCGAAGCAAAAGTATAACTATATCAAACCTTGTATTAATAAAAATCATTTAAAACGCGCTATTCAGCAATATGAAAATCAAGTAGGTGTTTCATTAAAAGCATTTTGCATTTACTTACCACCGCCGAAGTAAAACAAAAAACAATCGAGAAAATGATTTTTTTGTGTTTGGAAATCGATTCTGTAAACCTCCCGCTTTGCTGTTCTTTTCTATCTTTGCGCGCTCTTGAGATATTCCACTTTAAAAAAGAAAATCGGTTAATCTCGTTTTTAGCAAATATCTAGCAAGCTGTGAACTTTTTTTGAAAATGCAAGAACATCAATAAATGGGTCTGTAATATAGGCAACGTTTTTCAAATTTAACCAATGAGTTTGAAACACACTGTATACAGTGTGGTGCAGTCAAATGGAATGAATTCATTATTTTGAAAATACGTGCCTTATTCAAAAAGTGGTCGGACACTTAAACCTTATTTTTTATTGCGGATTTAGTGAAGTCAAAAGAGTTTTGGCGGCGACAGTCATTTGTCATTGGTAACATCGAAATTAATTTTTTTCAGTGATATGGCCATTTTATTACTTTAATATTATGATACGGAAGGAGATGCAACCTGCACATCTTTCTTAAATAAACGGTATCACATGTAAACAAATGTCAGTTTCAGTTGTCTTATTCACTCCTGTGCAGTTCCTAGTCATCGCGGTGTTGCCGGTGTCCCCCAGAACAGGTTTCCGCATCTGGCTCGCTGTGGGGATTTTCTTTGTGGTGCCCAACATTATTTTTTAATTTAATTCAATTAAGGTCGTTCTTACTAGTCTTTCATTGCACAGAGACCACCAACGTCAATAAATATGGCGGCGAACCATCTTCCGACTGTCCTAACGGGTAATGAATTTAAAATACATTTAAACAAATTATTTATAGTAGTAAAGGTCAACTTTTAAAATTCTGGAAAAATTAAAATCTACTCTGAACATTGTGAAGAACGCTGAAAGTTTTCAAAGAAACGCTGGGAATCTACTCTAAACATTCGTAGACATTAAATAATCAGCAGATTATAAGTTAAATGCCATTGGGGACGTAGAAGAATTTTTAGATTAGAATCCGCGCTATCGTGTTTGGTGCCCGCGTATAGCAGAATTCTTAAAGGCGCCTTCGTGTGGCAAGCGTGTGTGATGCCTTTAATCAGTTTTACTTCAGTGCTTTAGTCTCCACTTCGCAGCGCCTAGTCATCGTGGCACCTACGAAGAATTGCCTTATTTGTACGTCCTTGCCCCGGTACAAAAAGAGCCAAGTCCATTTTGTTTATTTTTTACTGATATCGTCTTGTGGTAACATTTCCAATGTACTTTAGAAATTCCCAAAATGAATCCAGTGCTTTAATGATTTTCAGTCTTTGCAGATAAATACATTAAAGAAACACCAGGTTTCAAACTTACTCTTTCGTTTTTCTGCAACATAATCTTTTATGTCTTGGCTTTTTTGGGACGTGTACCCTTCATTTGTTTTTATAACATAGTTAGCACACGAAAAAAATGAATACATTTGAGCTTGTAGTAAACTGAAAACTCTTAATACGCCTCCTACGAGGTGGTATGGGCGATACCAAGTGAACAGTCAGTTACACAATTCTTCAACGAACCAATTTATTGTAGCAATAAACGGAGTCATTGTCAATGAAAAGATTTAATTAATATTATGAATATTCGTTGAACAACTGCATGCTGATGAAGGCTACGTTTTAATTATTATTTTTAATAAAATCATATTTTATAAAAGAGTGAAAGAAGGTTCATACATTTAAAGAATGATTTTAGTACAATTAATGTGCAACTTTATTACTATTATTAAAATCGCCGATATCTTACCAAACAGTTCATAACAATAATAAATTCTTGTTCATAAGTTTAATAAGTACACTTTCATTAAATAAATAAAAAGTCGCGTGACGAACCTGCAAGTGCGAATGAAAGGCCTTAAAATGATCAATGTTTATTGGAAGGAGTTACATACATATTTTTAAGGTTATAATAGAGCGTGAATATAAGTACGAAGCACGGGTATTGCCATTATAAAAGAAAAGAATAAGGTTTAAGGTGTGATGATGATAAGCGCTCTAAATAAATGGCCTCAAATGGGAGCGTAGGGCGTGATTCTAGATCAATGGTAGTAGCTGATTAGAAAGGTTGAAAAATAATAAGAGGAGAAGTCCCGAAGCGGGTAAAGATTTCGCTTAGCAAGCGCAAAAGATGGTGTTTGAAGAGCAAGGAAACATAAGAGTACGTAAGGCGACTCTTATCTTAACAACAGATAGAAAGATTTGAAATGTAACTGTCAAAGGCGGCATTGTTGAATAGAGAGAAACACAACTGTAAGCCGTCGTCAAATTTAAACATAATCTTCAATCCATGATAGCTTACCTTGAGAAGATTGAAAAGTAAAATAATGAGAATCACAGCGTAGAAGTTCTGTGGATGAATATGCCAAGCAGCCGCAAAGCGGTGCAAGAATGCGCGTTAGGATTACAGCGTACTCGGAAGATAATCTTCAAATTTAAAATGAATAAAGTTTATGGGAACGGACTTTACATTATCAAAGTCAGAGCTTTCTCTTATTTTTACGATAGACAAGAAGGTTCTAAACGAATTCAAAGTGTTACCGCCAAAGTCGGTGTTGTTGGGAAAAGTGGAACCGAAAGGCCTTTAGCAAAATTTACAATAATTTATCTAAAGAAAGTTACAAACTAAAAAAAGGCAAAATACAACATGTAGGAGTTTTGTAGCGCTCATTGAAAACATAACACACTCAAACAGAGACCTTACTGTTTTCTTAAGTAACAAATTAATTTTTTAAGGTTCTAGCTTTCTCTCTATCTCTTATTGTATGATAGATAAGAAAGTTCAAGGGTGTAACCCCCGAAGGCGGCGTAGATGGAAAAAGTTAAGAGCGATAACTTACCTTACGAAGGTTAAAAAGCAAAACAAAACAGTACGACGCGACGTAGAAATTTTGTGGGTGATTAAGTAGCAAAACCCCAAAACAGCTAAAGAGGACACGTTATGGTTAAAGAGTGCCTAGAAGATATAATATTCGAATGTGAAATATGAGGTGTGTAAATAAACTAATGAAAGTGGCAACGTAGCGTTTGATGTGGCAAAACTGGGGACTACTGGTTTAGAGGGAAGGTGGGTCAACATGTAATGCTCCGCTGGTGCGAGTTTGAACTCTGTCGAGTCATTTGGTTGTCCGTAGAAATTTTCTTTGTAAACTGTTGTTTTTCCTATTGCGTTCTGAAAATGAGTGATATTAATTTCGAGTAATGTTGCGCTATCAGGTTTTGCTTTAGACTTGGTCACAGTGCGACAGAAACTTCTACAAAGCTTCAGCAGGCCTATGGAGATAATGTTTTGTCAAGGGCCTAGATTTTCAGGTAGTTTAAGGCATTTTCAGAAGGAAGAGAACAGATTGAATTTGACTGAGTAATCGTTTATGAGGTTTTGACTAATGAATTAGGGATGAAGAAAGTCTGCGCGAAAATGATTTCGAAAAACCTGTCGCAGGAACAAAAGAACAACAAGAAGGGCACGTGCCTTAACTTTGAAAATAAACCTCATTTTGTGGAACGTGTCATTACTGGTGACGAGTCTTGGGTCTTTAAGTACGACCCGGAAACGAAGCGTCAGAGCCAGGAATGGCACGCTTCAAGCTCACCAAGACCAAAAACAAGCAACGATGAGCAAGTCGAAGATCAAAACCATGTTGATTTGTTTTTTTGCTAGCCAGGGAATCGTCCACAACGAGTTTGTGTCTCAAGGTCAAACGGTAAATCAACAATTTTACCAAGAAGTTTTTGAAAACCTCCGAAAAAGGGTCATGCGTGTGAGACTAAGCATCAAGAACAACAGAGTGTTGTATTTTTAATTAATGGGTTTTTGGCAAGTGGAGACAGTGGTTCCTCATCCTTTTTATTTCCACGACTTGAGTCCTTGTGACTTTTTTCTCTCCCCAAGATTGTAAAATCCTTTCAAAGAATGTCATTTTACAACACTAGAAGACATTAAAACTACCGTAATCGACTAGCTGATTTCGATAGACATATACGAGTGTAACATTCACTATTTAATGCTTAATTCTTAACTCGCTCTACGTTGAAAAATTCCAGTTGTTGAAATTGCACACTATACTAATACTTGGTTGGAAAATTTAGCTTTTCCTTTAAATTTCACATTATTTGGGCAATAATAAATTGTTGTCAGAGTAGTAGTAGTAGCAGTTAGGAAGGCTAAAGCCCAAAAAATAGGCCTTTCTAGGCCCTTTTTACTAATCCTTCACTATTCCCTCAATCTCCACTACGATCATCTACTATTCTTTTCTCTGTCCTCTGCCCGAACCTACCGTACAAAAATGAGGGTATCAGTTAAAAGGCCTTAAACCTCAGCCTTTCATAACCCTTACATTCTCCCAGAAAGTGGAAAGATGTTTCATTGCAATTCTCACATTTAGGGCATGTTGGGTCTTCCACAACACGTATCAGCGACAGGTAACTTCTTAAAACGCAATGTGAAGATCCTAATTAAGAAACTACAGGTGTTCCGGCTATTGCTTATTATCCACTCTAACTTTGACAAACTAAAATCAGTTATATGACTTTTCCTCCGACGATAGCCACTGATCCTTATCCAGCTTATTTTTTGGGTCTCAGAAGCCTATGCGTTTAGGGCTAACGAGATCTGCTGTTTTGATATTCCTAGAAAAGATTCTGGTCTTAAGCAGGCATGCTCGGTTCCGAGGTTAGCGAGTTTATTCGTCTTCTCGTTGGCTCGTTGTTGTGGAGCCCGCTTTTGTTGTGACGAGTTCTTCCTACATTCGTGCACAAGAGAATTTTTGTTCTGGATTTGCAGACCGCTTTTGGTGTCGCAAATATATATCTTTTGCTCCATCTTTGCTATCATACGCTACTGATAGATTGTTCTCTCCTTTTTTGTCTTGTTTCGAAATTATCAAAAATTTCGTCAAGACATTGCACGCGACAAATAGCACGAAGAATTAATCGACAATAAGTAGGATCACTACACTATAGCATTTCGATAGGTTCGTCACTTTTAGAGCTCCAAATGTGGGTAATAGTTCAATATAAGCTTCAAGTTTAGGTCTAGTTGTCGGACTAGATTGTTTTATTTTATCAGGGTTTGCAGCATTTCATTTGTTAAAGAAGTTTGTGGCTTTGCGATTAGTTTCGCGCACAGCAATATCCAACATGTCAGAACTAATAAACAGTGAAAATGCTTTCAAAATACATTTAAGAGAATCTTGGACTATAACGCGTTTCTAAGTATACTTGCTTGAGGTCTTATTAACTTTCTATTTAACGGTAATTTTAACTACATCGCGTTGTGTCATTTTCAGCTGTATAAATAAGACCATCCGCATGAAGTTTCTTCTTTGGAATTATCAGTAGCGCAAATTTAGTCAGGTCTTTCCTTTTTAGATGATACCTGATTATCTCCTATATTATTCCTTTTATTTCTGGCTCATCTAATAACACCAACATTCTTTTGCTGTGAGGTTTTACATAAGACACTTCATTTGGCGCTTGCTGAAGTGGAATTGCTTTCCTAGGTAATAAAGGAGATTCAGGAACTTTCGAAAAGATGTGGAAATTTCCCGGGCGAACTAGGAATCCCCTAAGCAAATTAGAGTCTGCGACACATAGACAAATTTCGGCACCTTTAAACTACGAAGTGGAGTCTAGGGATATACCAACCGCAGTAAAATAAGATTTCCCGTGAATAAGAATAATTCGGGCAAAGCAGTATACAGGAATCACAGAAAAAAAAACCAATAATTGATAGCTACCAAGAACACCAATGCCAAGAAAAATGTATTTTCCAAACTTTGCATAAAAAGATCGTGAATAGCATTTAGAATCATCAGCCACTTATTGAAACAAAAAGCACCAACCGGTTAATTTTTGTTTGTGTTGGGCATTAGACAATTTGTATTTAACGACCCTAGATAGGTACTACACAGTATTATCTTACTTTTAATTGGTTAAATACTTCTTAATAAAAGTGACGCTACGTTTTATACAGTTTGTTTATTTTAAGACGATCTAATAACAAAATAAATAAAAATAATACGATAAGAAAAGACAAAGATGGACATTAAAATGCACAATTAATCCAATAATCATAGATGCCACTGTCAAATCAACATTTGCCATACATCGTTGGAAAGTGAAGACAAATGGCAATCTTTTGCTAGAAACAAAATTCAAATCGGTCTACTTGAAAAGTTTGAGGATTTCCCACAGTCAACGTCTCCCACTCCCTGCTCTATTTGGTGAAACTCGAAAATTTTCTGTTTACTAGAAGTATTTTAATAATGGAACCCATTTTTCTAATTAAGTTCCAATTCGATATCTTGCAACTTAAATTTTGTGCTTATTTAAATGCCTTTTCTTTCTTGTAAAGATGCGTCATGGAAAAATAATGTTATACCAATATTTATTGAATATTTATCTAAAAGTAATTAATAACAAAAACAAAAAACCTCATTAATCTTTCCTCTAAAGAATTGTCCGTATTCTTTTCAACAACGCACCATATCAATTTTTTTATAAAACGGTAATTAGCAAGCGCGTCACAGCTTTCCACTATCTGATAACCAAATTTCCGCGAAAGCTATTTATTATCTCATTTTTGGTGTTTGGAATAACCATTAATTCAGGCATTGACATTTGGACGAAACTGGGTGACTTGAAATACTTGCTGCCGGTTCTATTTTTCCTTACAAACCTCTACCTATTAATTTGAGTAAAGCTGTGGTCGATTTCTGCCAGCCAGCAGTGCGTTACCTACATTTTTAAATGTTAGGTTTGTGTGCTTTTTTAACCCTTTCAAGTGTTCTAAGTGCATTTACAGCATTTACAATTTTATTTTCTGATGTTAAGATTTGTGCAGAGAGTGTTACTTGCTGTAAGCTCATTCAAACAAGTATTTGTAGGTAATCTTAATTTATCATTATTTGCATACGATACATATGTAATTTTAATCGATAATCTTTTGATATTGACGAATTGCTGTATTTAAACTGAAGAGCCTGTTAAGAACTTTGACATTTAGTTTAGTTAGTAGGGTAACTTTGTTGCATCATAATGTGGTTTTAGAACTTGATGTGTTTAGGTTACATTATGTAAGTACTTGCATCTTGGATAATTATTTTTATTTTAAATGACATTGAAAATGTTATACTTGGTTTTATCATTTCTTCTCGGATACTTAAATTATCTGCATTTACAAGGGAAGGTCGCCACTTATAAATGCCAGTTTTACATAACTTAAATTTTAAGTGTTAATAAATTTCCTACAAAATGCGTATTTTACACGAAATTTTATTTTCAATTAAAACTGCTATCGTGGTAGGTTGAAGAGCTCACAAATTGAAATTAATAATCGAAACCAGCGTAGACTAGTGGTAAGGTACGCAATAAAAAATCTTTTTATGCAAAAAATGCAAGTTCAAGTCCCATTGACGGAATAAATTTTTTAATTTAAAAATTAAAAAACGATGTTTTAGAATTGAAAAGTGCATAATTTAATAGAAGAAAATGAACTTTTTAACTGAATAATATTACGTTTGTGGTAAAAGTAATTGCTGGATTTTTCCTGATAAATAAATATGAAAATCGTGCAGTAAAAAGGAAACTTAATGACTTCAGAAGTGAAGTTAAATAATAAACTCCACTTGTAATTAAAGGTAACAAAAGTAAAGTGCTAGAACATTTAAAAATATACAAAAACAGTGATAAGTGAGGTTAACAGACAACGGAACGAAAAATAAATATTGCAAATGACTTCTAACGGTTTTAAAATCGGTGTTGCTACATTTAAAAAAAGATGATACAGAAACGAAATAGAATTCAAGGGAATTCAAGTTAAATTAGAGGAAACGGAAAACATTTCTTATGTTTAAACCAAAAATAAAAAAAATGTAGTCATCAGATTATAAAATTTGCTGAATACTATCAAATTGGTTTTGATAACTTGATAACCAAGATTCTGAAATATTAGAAATTCAAAAACTAAGGTTTTATATCTCTTGGGACGACCCTGATAGTTTGATAAAAGAATCGACATTAATTTAAAACGATATTAATTCAAAACCAATATATCTTACCCTTTTTATAAGTACGCTGAATTACCGGAATAATTCCAAGCAAATACCAGCAAACTAAACAAAACTGGAATTTCCCTATGGAAAAGAAGGTAGTAATTTGATGAAACTTCAAATTTACCTTCAGATTCTTCAAGGGAATTTACCAACAATTTACACAAAACAAACCAACAAAACAATGAAACCTTCTGCACTGAAATTCGCTAATTAAATGAAGAATGTCAAACTACAACAAACGCAATGTGACAAAAAAGAACAAATATCTTATGGGTGTTCAAACGTAGGGTTGATTTTAAATTGTAAGCTGTGTTTAAAAATATAACCGACGATTCTCGATTCTTTTTATACTTTTTTTAATTCAAGTTAGGATTTTGAGATAATTATTCAATGAAAGTGGAAGTTTTACAACGTAATGATTTCAAATAAATCAACAGATGGAGTTAACCAAATTCCAGCACCTTCTAGAAGATCCACCGTAGCCTACGCTATAGAGACAAAACCACTGAGCCAAAAGGAGGAAGAGGATCTGAGTATAAGGGAAAGAAAAGTAATGATTATGTTCAAATATAACAAATAAGGGTGAGAAGAGAAGAATTAAATCAAATAAGGAAATAGAAGAGCTAATAGAGGGCAATAATAAAAGCGAAGCGTTTAGAATGGGCAGGACACAATGTGAAAAGCTCCTGCACAGACAATTAAAAAAAATACAAACTGGAAACCATTGGAACAAGAAGCAGAAGAAGGCCCAAGAAGAGAATATAAAAGTAATGAAAATAAAAAACTGGACAACAAAATGCAAAAACAGAAGAGAATTGACAAAAATGACAATTGCAAGAGCTTATAATACACTAGAGAAAGGAGAATGGCCCATCCCATAAAATGGATGATTATTCAGTTTTCCATGTATTTAGATATCAAAATCTTTGCTGTCGATGCCGCTCATGTTGTACAAAAATAATTTATCTTGAAATTAAATAAAATCAATGCAGAATTCACAGTTTATTGACACATACTCTTTCTATAAACAAAATCGAAAAAAAACAAAAACGTATTTTTTGTTTTTATTTACAAAATTGCATAGCAACAGCATTAGATACTTAGCAACCAAACCAATAAGGCAATTTCAAAATATTCAATTGTATACTTATTTTGTAATGCACGTTAAAAAAATTTAATTAAATAATTAATTTTTCTCATATTTGCAAAAAATATAATGAACATTACTTTAAAATTTGAAAACATTGTTTTTTAATTTTCAAATTAAAAAAAATTATTCTGACTACTGGATTTAAACCTGCATTTGTTACACAAAAAGCTTTTTATTGTGAACCTTACCACTAGGCTACGCTGATTCTGATTATTAATTTCAATTTATGAGATCTTACATATAAAGGGTTTTCCAATAAGAGGTGTTATTTTGAATAGCCCGCTATTTCGGTAGATGTCACTTTTGAAGCTATCATTTTTTGACATTTGACAAGTAGAAACTACGCCATTAATAAATATGGAACGATACACGCTTCAACAACGCATTGAAATTATTAAAATTCACTATAAAAATGGTGAAAATTTGGCAGAGACGGTTCGTAAAACTCGAACATTTTTGGGTCACCGTGAAGCACCTTGTCGGACCGCAATACAGAAATTGGTGAAAAAATTCGAGCTCTTGGGACAAGTTAGTGATGTGAAGAATAAAACCCGTGCACGTCGCTCAAGAACAGCCGAGAATATTGCTGTTGTAGCCGAAAGTGTTAAAGAAAACCCAGGTTTGTCCATTCCTCGTCGTTCTTTGGAATTAGCCATTCCACAAACGTCATTACACCGTATTTTGCATAAAGATTTGGGTCTTAAGGCTTATAAAGTCCAGTTAACACAAGAACTCAAGCCGGCCGATCATCAACAACGTCGTGTCTTTGCTGATTGGGTCGTTGAAATGCATGAAAATGATCCAGAATTCCATCGAAAAATCATCTTGAGTGATGAGGCCCATTTCCACCTCGGTGGCTTCGTCAACAAGCAAAATTGTCGGATCTGGGGCTCAGAAAATCCAAGAGTTATTGTTGAAAAGTCTCTCTATCCTCAACGTGTGACTGTTTGGTGCGGTTTATGGTCCGGCGGAGTCATTGGACCTTACTTTTTCGAAAATGAGGCTGGAGCAACAGTTACGGTGACTGGATTGCGCTATCGAGAGATGATTAACGATTTTTTATGGCCGGAATTGGATGGTATTGATCTGGACAACGTTTACTTTCAACAAGACGGCGCTACGTGCCACACAAGCAACGAAACCATTGATCTTTTACGGAAAAAGTTTCCGGACCGTGTTATCTCTCGAAGAGGTGATCACAATTGGCCACCGAGATCTTGTGATTTAACACCTTGCGACTTCTTTCTTTGGGGCCACGTGAAAGAGAAGGTCTACGCCAACAGCCCAGCGTCGATTCAAGACCTCAAAGATGGAATTCGTGAGGCTATCGAGGACATAGGGCAGCCACTTTGCGATTTGGTTATGGAAAATTTCATGAAAAGGATATTGTCCTGTAAGCGTGGTCGTGGTGGTCATTTGCCTGATGTTATTTTCCACTATTAACGGCATACCTTCCTCTTTATAATGAAATAAACATCCGATCATTTATATTAAAAAATGGCACTTTTCTTTGAATATCAAAATAACACCTCTTATTGGAAAACCCTTTACAACGAAAGCAATTTTAGTTTTATGGGAAATTTTTAGTACCACTGTAATTGTAATGTATTTTAAAACGACAAAACTTTAGTTCAGAACTTTCATCTCTCTTCTCAACAATTTCCCTAACGGAATGTATAAATTGAGATAAAAAAGTTCTATCTTTGTTTTCCCCAATTATGTGATCAGCATGTCGAGCATGAAAACCATATAGGCTGCTTCATAATAAATATTTCGTCAAGCATGCAGTACTTTTTTTGATTTATAAGTACTGTGTACTTAAAATTTACAGCATTCTCTGTAATTTTTGATTTTTAAGTTTTCAATTTCTAATTGAATTTGTTTTCTCAGACATTATACGTTTTTGCATGTTTTGCAGTTGGAGTCTTAAATGTTGACTAATAGCCGTTTGTATTTGGCATGCCAAGCAAACTTCATCTTTATTAGTATATTCACCCGTCCAATACGTGTCATCAGGACCTTCTGTAATGCGGCTGCACATAACATAACTTCATTTTGGTAAAGTTAGGGATTACTATTATTCAGACGTTCCTTCAGTTCCTGATAACGCCTAAGAGTCAATAATTTGCAAATAGCAGACTGGCAAACAATTATTTTAACAAAGCGAATGATCACAACTTAGACACACGCCTTCAAAATATGCCATTGACAGCTTTTACGACAGATACCATCGGCAGCAGAATGAGTTTCTAGAACTCCTGCAAGCAACCAACTTAAAAATGGAAGCTACTTATTTTCTATAACTACTAACTAGATCGCCTACTTTAATATTTTTCATTTCTTTGTTCATTTTGAATGTTGTTGAAGTGTATTCACGATGCAAGCGCTTCCACAAGTCTCTATGCAATCTTTCAAATAATTTCCAATATTGAAGTATATTAATAACACAGTTACTAACAAAAGTTGTGGTGACATATTCAAGTAAGAGTAACTCTAGAATCAAACCGCAGAAATATATTGAAAATGACAAGGATACCTTTGTAAATATTGCGAACAAAATCTGCCAACAGTACAGCGGCACAAAGTTAAAACCGTGGCAACCATTTTCCAGTTTCTAACCTAAGTTTTATCAACCAAACGAAAGCACATTACTGCCTCATTTGTATTCGAAAAGACATATAACTCACATTCCTTGTTGTACAGCTACCAAATGAGGTTTAGAATGAAATCTCTTCCACTGAGATATAACGTCCGAAAGGCGTTCTTAATCTCACTCTACACCTAAAGCCCACAAATGCTGGATTAGGTACTTAGCAATGAGAATCAGATGTAAAATAGATTTCCAATTATCAAACCTATTTGCAAGATCAGACAGAATCGATGTTCTACAACAGACTAAACTAAGATTTCTGGACAACTGCTTGCCCATTTTTTTAACTCAAACCTTCCTTTATGTAACAACAACGAGAGTTCTGGTCTAATTTGACAAGCTGCGTCCAATCAAGATATCATCTACTCAGAATCTTTGAAGCACAAGAAAAATCCTCCTGCTTGTTTAGAGTTAACCGTCGAATTGTTCTATTAGCTAAATAAGGTGAACTAATAACATCAAATTTTTGACAAAATCAGAAAACTAAACTGCACAATCTTGTTAGATTCTTCCAGCTACAACAAATGAATTTTAATCCAATTATATATGTTAATGACTCTAGCAGGATCCAAATCTGCTCATCAAAGGGGCCACTAGCTAAGTCAATCCGGCTCGAAGGACTATAAAATGTAGAAAGTTTCTAACTCAAGTTTTTTTTTGCGTAAAAATGTCAAGTTTGTATCCTACTATTGATATTACGGTTTCGTTAAATTACCCAATAAATTGTTTAATCTTTCTATATACGCTTTCGCCTAACAATTCAGAAGTTGGATTACTAGCATGTTTATTATTTTAAATATAAAGACTATCAATTAAATAAAACTTAACTAAATTTAAGTGATTTTTCCTATATTTAAAATTAGTGATAGGCACAGCATGAAAGTGAAAGTAATTATGAAAATCACAAAACGCGACAAACGGTCCAAAAGTCTCAAGCAACAAATAAAAAGAGAAAATACCAACAATGTTCCAGGGATATATCTATCTATTCAGGACATCTAATGGAAGTAAATCGTAAGCAAAATAAATTCAAAACAGACATAGAAAGCTTAGTAGCACCAAAGGTTAATGAAATCTTGTCTCAACAATTACTTCCCACAGTTCCTAACTCGGTTAATATATAGGTACTATGGAAAAGTCGAGAAAAACTATATGGTACCTATTTTGAACCTGGAAAAAAGTGGTTTGCCCAGTGGGACTTAGTTACTCAAACTTGACCAATTAGCACTTATTCACGGATGGAATGGTATGGTCAAATCATATTACACGCAATCCAGACTATCAGGGGTTGCAAGAATCTGGTAGAATTCTCTTCGAAACAATAACACTTAGGAGCAATGGAAGACGGCCGTTTTGGAAGCATTTTATTGATAACCTTAAAAAATGATCAACAGGAGAAAGCGGAATGATGAAACTATGATAATAAGAAAGTGTGAAACGCCGTTTCCTGTATAATAAACGGCCTCCCATTGGAGCTTCAAGGTACCAAACAGCTGAAGAATTATTTCAAGGATTTCTCAGCAAGTTGAAAAATAATTATTCATTAAATAAATCAAGTCAGTGTTGCAAAAGATGCCGCTTAAATATCAACAAAACTTACACGGAGACAAACAAAGTAATGTTCACCAAGCAAAGTGATCATGATAGAATGAGGTCGGATACCATGCATGGGCGTTTTGTGGAAAGGAAGGCTACTTACGGGAAAACTGGAGATTTTGAAGAGGTGGCCCACCAAATCACCAGCATCCAATTAAGAAATGCACAAACTGTGGTAAAAATGATCACGTTCTAGGGTAGTGCTACTACTTAAAAGACGACACGGTTCACACTATTCAAAGGCAAGTTTTACATAGTTGTTATTACATTAATGTTCTTTTTAATGGTACTTCATGGAGAGGGTATTTGGACAGGGGAATTTAGTAAATGTATGTAAAAACTATAAAGTACCGGTTTCGAAAAATTCAATTGATAAAACTGCATTTATCACACCTGATGGGAAATATGAGTTCTTACGAATACCTTTCGGCCTTTGTAATGCCTCTGCGACATTCCAGCGTTTAATTAACAAAGTACATGGAAATATCAATCACAATAAACTACTTGTGTATCTTGATGATGTTTTAATACCTTCGCATTCTATTGAGGAAAATTTGGAAGTTCTAGAAACTGTTTTTTAACTTTTTCGGGAAGCAGACTTAACATCCACAAATCTAAATTCTTGGAAAGTTCTATTGAGTATTTAGGTTATGACTTTTCTGAATGTGGTATAATACCTTCAAAAGACAAATTGAGGCAGTAATAGATTTTCCGGCACAGGTAAGGCAGTTTTAGGTCTCTGTTTATATTTTAGGAAATTTAAAAAAGATTATGCTCTAATCGTGCAGCCTATTCAAAAACTTGTCAAAAGGGGAGTTAACTGGTTATGGTCTGAAGAAATACTAATCTCACGACTACTACTTAATATTTTTGATAGTAAACTACCGACCGAATTACATACCGACGCGAGTATTTCGATGCAAATGCAATAAGCCAATAAGGTACTACAGTCGAGCGACAACAAAAGAAAAAAGCGTGTATCATTCATATGAACTTGACACTTTGGCCGTAGTTGAATTTCTAAACGATTCAAAATCTATTAGTTAAGTGGTTTACATTTTAAAATTGTTACTGGTTATAGCACAGTTTATCTAGCATTTAGTAAAAAAGACCTGTTACCTAGAATAGCACGTTTGTGGTTGTCAACACAAGGATTTGACTTGTAAATAGAAAACAAACCTGGAAACAAAATGCAACATGTAGACACCTTAAGTAGAATTGTAGATACGAACTCAATTTTAAAGGTAAATTTAGAAGACTGGACTAACGCGGATGTTAGCTGCACCACCTCTAGGCTTTTGCTCAGTCGCTGCGGGGCCGACGTTTTCGACGACGCGTCGTCACGCCTACGGTACTCCGACTCTTTAAACCTCTCGGCACAGATTACATACCTTTACAAGATGCGAAGGTTTGTGGCGGCACCTTTGATGTTGGAGAGTTCAGATTAAGGACCTTCAAATAGGTCGGCCATTAAATAGGTGGTATTCTTGTGCGGGAAATTTAAACCGTTTTGCAATTTATCCATTTTGCAATTAAAAATATCTCTCGATTATTACAAATAATCACTTTTAACTTTTAAAATTCTTTTAATAAGTAATTTTCTAGAACGCACAAACACAGAACAAACATACCCAC
The DNA here is from genome assembly GCA_011009095.1 of Ignelater luminosus. Taxonomy (NCBI): domain Eukaryota; kingdom Metazoa; phylum Arthropoda; class Insecta; order Coleoptera; family Elateridae; genus Ignelater; species Ignelater luminosus. The sequence continues at coordinate 443,905 of VTPC01090614.1, forward strand.
AGAATGAGGTTAACAGAAATACCACCTATTTAACAGCGACTAGTGTCATTCGCTGTAAAATCTCGTCTTGACGGGAAACGCTTACTTTCGCATTTTGTAAAGGTATGTAATCTGTGCTCTCGGCCTAACAAAGAGATGGACCGTTTTCGGCAAAATACGGTCGGTCTCGCACGCATCGTCCTCGAACATTTCCTCCACCGCAACCGCCTACCAAAATCCGATCTCTATAGGATCAGCCGTTTCTGAGATGCGGGATGTATCTAAACCATTACGGGTCAGGTTGCACCCTCCCGCGTCCGTCTTCTGCGAGCCCTTCCCCTGTCGCGACCACCCACCAAATCCCACCTTTATAGGATCGACCGTTTTCGAGATACGTCGTTCGCTTCGAACGGCTCCATAAGCGCAATTCGTTAGAAAGAATAAACCGAAATAAAAATTTTCGTTGCAAAGTTGTAATGTTATTTTAAAATTTGCACTAAATCCGCCCCTGTCTTTCAATTTCGTTCAGATATTTGTTTTCTTGACGCGCAATATCTAAATTGTTTTATTAAACGAATGTTTGTTACCATGTTATTTTAAAGAATTGATAACTTTGTGGTCTCGACACCCAGACGTGTCTTTCGTTGATTTCCATTATCAGGTTTCTGGGAATCTTAGTCGCAAAAATTAAAGTCGCACCGTCTCGATTGAGCCAGGTTTAAGCTGGTAAATCTACAATGGAAATTTTCCACTCTCTCATTAGAATATCCATATTTTGACCTATATACAGGGTGTCGGATTCACGAGTAGTCGCGTGACCGACCATCAGAACCCTTCGATCTACGACTGCTGGCGCCCTCTTCTACGACCATCTATTAATTTAATAAGAGTTTTGGAAATCAGTAAGCTCCTCTTTGTGAGAGATTAGTCAAGTTTATTTGAGAATCCACCCCATCTGCGGCATGAGCTACGGGATTTAACATCTTCTATTAGTCTGGACGGGACTTGTGCATACTTTTGAGCATTTTCCCGTTACAAAGTTTGCGCTAGCTTTCTTTGTGAGTGAGTCAAGAGCGGCCGAAACAAGTCAAAAAGCAAATGGTTTCTACTTAAAGAAAAGCGAAGGTTTCATAAACGATGGAAATGTTACTGTGACGAACTAGATTATTTAACATTTAGCATTCTTTGTGTGCGGTCTAAATTCTTAATAAAACGTGAATCCAGTAACTATCTAAAACGCTGCGAGGAAAATATTAGGGACAATTCGAAATCGTTTTGGAAATTTGTATAATCCAAAAAAAAAACGTAAAAGTACATGATTTCCCAATTCCATGAACTATAACGAAAACGTTGCATCTAACACTGAAGCTATTGCAGAATTACTTGCAATTTATTTCTGGTCTGTCTCCGTTTGTGGTTATCGATCTAGATTTTTCAATATGCCTTCAGGGGTTCCTCAAAGTTCCCATTTAGGGCCACTGTTACTTGTATTGTATGTAAATGATATTAGTAATTGTTTGAAAGTAGCGACAGTAAACATGCAAGAAACGTCAAAGCGAAATTCACTGCTGGCGTGTTCGCAACTTTTGCGCCTTGCTTTGGAAAACGTTGCATTTACGTGTACACGTGAAGAGGAGAAATTTGCCTAAAAACCTTTCAACACGCCAAAACGGTTAAATTGGATAAGTTTAAATTCGCCCTTCAAGATAGATTCTGAGCATTTTGGTAATCTGCGAGTCGTTTTTGAAAGTCGCACTTTTGTTTGATGTTGCTTTAAATATCTTTAATTTCTTTGCGTTCAGAAAGCGTTCGGCACCGATGATATTTAGCCACCGCCTCCGGTGTAAACGCAAACGTCGAATGAAACATTTTTCTGCTTCCAGATATCGTTATCAGTGTAGAGAGGGTGTTTTGAAATAGTTCCTTTATTTCTTCCAAAGTGTACGTCACTGGTAGGCGTGCGAGAAAGTCTATTCATTCGGTTTTAGCATGAGTTGCTGAAGTGTTACTTATAAAGTTTGAATGTCTCGCGTTGATTTCCGGAAGCACTTTCGTGTGGCAAATCGAGTGATGCATGCTGCGTTTAGTATCAGTTTCAGACCATTCTCCACTGTGCAGCGCTTCCAGTTGCCTTATTTGCATGTGGTTAAGCCGGCCCTGATAATATAGGATAATCAAAATTGTTACAAAAGAAAGAAATTTATATGAGATTTATTAAGATTTATAAACATTTAAATATAGGTAGATACAATTGAATTAATAAAACGCTCTAGACCTTTTAAATAAGAAAGATAATTATATAGAGAGTTTATTGGTGATAACAATCACTAGCTGTGCAAACGCAAACAGGAGTCAAAAAATAACATCTAAGATAGCGATATGACGAAACTGCTATCTCACAAGGAGAAACTTTAATTACAAAAGTGAGCGCAAAATGATCGTTATATTGAGAAGTGTAACCATGTGCCTTATTGGCATTTAATAATTATGCAAAGTGACGATAACGCACCAAAATGATTTCTAATTTTGTTTTACTGCTTTTTCTTTTTAGAATTTTCGACATCATATTAGCAATATTTTATTTTCATTTTATTTGTTAAGAATTTCTATTAAAGTACAGGCCAAAGTGAACCTAAGAGAAAATCTACTTTTTTTCCGTAGTGTGTTAGGATGGTCTTCTATTTATAAACCACTTTGACTCTGAGGCAAACAGGTTCATAAACGTAAACTGTGTGATTTGTTGAATTTAGTCTTGAATTTGTCTAATAATAATAACAATTATAATCGCTCTATAAAACTATGCACTGTAAGAAGATTATAGTTATAAACACACAGAGCAATAAATTGTTACTTGAATGGAACATTAAGTATTTTAGTACTACCTTGTTTCCTAATCGTTGGTGATTACAGCAGTTTGATATTACGGAGTTTAAATTCAATTATTTGTTGTAAATCTTCATTAAACTTTGCCAGGCTATAATTAACAAACTTCTTGGTATTACTACTTCACGTAGTGAGGGAAGATGAAATTCCCGGTCTTTAGAAAGGATTATTGGGATTTAATAAGGAATGGGAAAACCACAAGGTTCACAATTCGATGCAGTTCTATGCAATTTTACGTTTCTAAGGGTTCATTCAGTTTAAATTCCTTTGATCATAAAGTACGTCAAAGTTTTTTATAAGATCTCAATGCCCGAATGCATTCCATATTAGTAGCAAGAAAATTTCGAGCCAGCTGAAGTTTCTGAAACTAATTTATTTAAATTCTCTAAGAAAATTAGTTTTTTATTTTTTACGTCTTTATACAGGATAACTCTGCTAACTTAACTAACTTGTGCTGCAACTCAACATACTGATGCACATTTATTATAATTTTACGCACAAAGATAATTTACAGTCATTGTGTAACACACACCTAGGCATTTGTTTCTATATTTTTTCTAAAAATTTCCTTTTCTTCCCCTTTTGCTTTTTATAATGTTGATTATAAACTTGATGTAATTGTAATTCTTATACCGTCTACGTCTTTAGTTTTAAACACGACCTTAGTACAGATTATAGTAAAAGCTGTTTGGTGTTTTTTAAATAACTCTTGAAGAATTCCGCAGTATTTGTTTACAAGTTTCTGCATTAGTTTTTTTTGTTCTGAAAAGTCCTTGCAACTCGCAACATTGATTTTATTTAATTTAACTTGTGGGCATTTTTTTCATAAATATTAATTTCAAAGTTAATTACAAACTGATTCATTAATTTATATACTGCCTAAAAAGCAGAAAAAAACGCAATTTTACTTATTAGAATTTTTAATTTTACTAACTGCCTCTTATAATAATTGTTGAAAATGGTTGCCAGCCAGACCTGGCAGAGTCTTGTGCCAAAAAGTCTACATCGACAAGGTATCCATCGATTTAAATCACCCTACGTGCTAAACGAGCATGTGGCTTGCTACTATAATACGCGCCTTATGTTCAGTTTAAATCGACGAAACCTTGTCGACGTCGACTGAACCATTTTAGAATAACCACAATGTCCATTCTTTATCTTCGACTTGTAATGACTAAAGACCGGATTTATATGCACTAAAATTGTCAAATATGCATTACAAACATCTAAATTTGCATTTAAATTTGTACAAGAAATTAAGATATTCCCGATAAAAAAAATTAAGCCTAATTACAAATGATTATACCTAACGTGCGTATCTTTTATACTTGATATTGCTAAAATAACAATTAACTTCGTTGATAATTAATTACATCTTGTTAAAATTACCTACTAAGTATTCTCCTATGTTTTCGGTAGTACAATTGTGTCTTCTGTCGAATACTCCACACGATGTGATGGGAGGAGGATACAAATTTAATTAGATCTTCCTACATTTTCCCACATTTAAGAAAATCCCGCCACATTTTTCACGAGCAAGTCAACGAAAGCTCTAAAGAGCCAATGAAAACTTCTTTTTAACGGGAAATCTCCAGATTACAAGTAGAAATTTCAAAATGGTAACTGCAATTTTCCAAATAATAACTAGAAATTTTCACTTGTCACGTGGAGTTTTTTTGGAGTTTTCTAATTACCATTTGGAAACCTTCTACTAAGATATCGGAAATTTTCAATTGTCATTTTCACGTATCCACGAAAGCCCCGAAAAGCCAATGTAATTTTTCCTTAACTGGGAATCCCCAACTGGTAACTGGACCTTTTCAGATGACACTTGAAAATCTCTAGATGATAAATGGAAATAACAACTGGAAATTTCCAATATTTTCTAGTAGGAGGTTTCCAAATGATAACTGAAAATTTTCAGATAACAACTGGAAATTATTTATAAAACTCCAAAGGGCCAATGTAAATTTTCTTCTAACTGGAAATTTCCAAATGACAACTGGATATTTCCAACTGATAAATAGACATTTTTAGATTAAACTGGAAATTTACAGACAATAAGTGGACATAACAACTGGAAATTATCTACGAAAGCCCCGAAGGGCCAATGTAAGTTTTCTTATAACTGGAAACTTACAGTTGACAACTCGAATTTTCATATGACGAGTGGAAATTTCCAGTTATCGTTTGAAAACCTGCAGTTACAGTTAGGAGATTTTCTGTTAAAAAATTTACATTGGCCCTTCGGGGCTTTCTTAGATTGGTAGATGTGGCATTTGGAGATTTCCAATATTTTCTAGTAGAAAATTTCCAAATGATAAGTGAGAGTTTCCAGAAAACAACTAGAAATTTTCAGATAACAACTGGAAATTACTTATGAAAGCCCCGAAGGGCCAACATACATTTTCTTGTATGTCGAGTGGAGATTTTCAGTTAAAAGAAATTTTACAATGGCTCTTCGGGGCTGTCTTAGATAGGTGGAAATGACAATTAGAAATTTCCAATATTCTCTAGTGAGAAGTTTCTAAATGAGAATTGAAAGTTTTCAAAAAAAACTAGAAGTTTTTGTATAACAACTGGAAATTACCTAGGAAAACCCCGAAGTGCCAGTGTAAATTTTCTTGTAACTGGGAATTTCCAGATGACAATATAAAATCTCCAGATAATAGATGGAAATAATAACTAGAAATTTCCAATATTTTCTAATAGGAAGCATCCAAAATGGTAACTATAAAATTTCATGTAACAGTCTGGAGTTGTCAGATAAGAACGGGGAATTTTCAGATAACAACTGGAATTTTCATATAACAAGTAAAGATTTCCAGTTATCACTTGGAACTTTTGCAATGGTCATTTGGAGATTTCTATGAAAGCCATCAAGAGCCAATAAAAAATGTTTTTTAACTGAAAATTTTTAGATGACAACTAAATATTTCCAAATAAAAACCGGAAACTTTTACATTTTCTTTTTATTCCTGAGATTTCGAAATGGCAATTACAATTTACCAATTGTCATCTAGAAATTTTCAGTTAAAAAGGATTTTTTATTACTTTTCAAAGCTTTCGTAAATGTTGCAAATCCAGTTGCCATCTGGAAATTTCAACTTATCATTTGGAGATTTTCAGTTTTCATCTGGAAATTTTTAGGTTGTTATCTGAAAACGTCCAATTGTTATTTAGTAATTCTCAGTTCCAAGACAGGAAAAAGAAAAAAGTAGAAATTCTCAGTTTTTATTTAAAAATATCAGTTGTCATCTGCAAAATTTCTAGTTAAAAGAAAATCTACATTGGCCCTTGGGGTTTTCGTCGGTAATTTACAGTTTTTATCTGGGAATTCATAGTTATCAATTTGAAATTTTCTTTTCCCATCTGAAGATTTCCAATTAAAGGATTTTTCATAGATAGATGGAAACATCCAGTATTTTCTGGTAGATAGTTATCAAATGATAACTGAAAGTTTTCAGGTAAGAACTGAAATTTATTTACAGAAGTCTCGAAGGGCCAATATAAATTTTTCTTTAACTCTAAATGTCCAGATGACAATTTAAAATCTTCAAATGATAACTGGAAATCTCCAGATCACAGGTGGAAATAACAACTGAAAATGTCCAATATTTTCTAACAGCAAGTTTTCAAATGGTAACTGGAAATTTCCAGATAACAACTGGAATTTTAATGTGACAAGCGAAGATTGCCAGTTATCATTTGGAAATTTGCAGTTGCAATTTGGAAATTTCTATAAAAGCCATGAAGAACCAATAAAAAAATTTTTAACTAAAGATTTCTACATTTCCTTTTTCCTGAGATTTCAAAATGGTAATTGCAGTTTTCTAATTGTCATCTGGAAATTCCCAGTTTTCAAGTAGAAATTTTTGTTGGCTCTTTAGTGCTTTCGTACCTATCGTCTGGAGATTTTCAGTTGTCATTTGAAGATTTTTAATTGCTATCTGGAAATGTCCAGTTATCAGTTGGAAATTTCCACTACCAACTGGAAATTCCCAGTTGAGAAGTATTTTACATTGGCTCTTAGAGCTTTCGTACAAATCAATTTTTCGAAATATGGGAAATTTCCTGCAGGTGAGTACATATCCACGGTACAGTCAATAATTGACTGCAGAAACTTGATATTTCAGGTACCTCTTCTTAATTTTTAACACAGAAGGTGCATATACTCCTCGATATACCCAATGATGCATGTAAGAGCCACGCAGTTTGTGGTCCCCAAACTTTAAGTCCCAAGCAGACCCTCATATGCCCGTGATAACATTACTATGCTATTAAGTTGAAGGGCCTCTTAAGGAAATCTTGTAGGTTGCCTCCCAGGACACTTAGTTCTCCGTAGAGTACAACCCAAATCAACATATTTCGATATCTACAAACGAAACGCCAAAAAAAGGAAAAATTCTATAAATTCCGTAAAATATGTATCTATTAGGCAAATATGCATTTATACTATGTAAAATAAAACTTTGCCTATTTGCTCCCCTACATGTGATATTAGTACAGCAAACGCATATAAATCCGGTCTTTAGTACCTAAACTGTACATTAGTGAAATATTGAATGTATGTCACAAGACAAACCTGTATAAGTAGAAGCATTAATAGCAAGTCGGTTTTTAGAATTTTTTTTTCCTATTGTACAAGTATCTTTGAGCTATTGTATTAGTTAGGAACAATTAGAACTGTTATAATTTTGTAAGTTTTGCATGCATATCATTTAAGTATTGGTATTATGGAAAATTCTTTGTTAACATGGAATATTTTGTTTTAATAGAATATCACACGAATTATAAGAGTTCTTTTATATGTAACCCCTTAACCTACTATTTAGCATAGTTTAAATAATTCTACATAGGTACGTACAACATGTAGCTCATCCTTTTACGAATGGTGACAGAATTACTTTAGCGATAATCAAAGTCAAATGAAATTATACCGAACATCAGTTCAGAAGTATTAAACAGATGCATACAAAAGAGACTTTGATAGAAATTGTTACAAGCCCCTGACAATTTACTGAATAATGATTAGGACATTTGAAACGAGGGATTTAGAAGGGAAGAACCATCACAATAATTGACATGTAAATCCCCTGGTTTAAAAGTAGATGTAGGGCTGAATTGAATGTAATCTTTACCATTAAGAACATGTTGAGATTTTTCTCCTTAAACGCACAAAAAGCTTCTTTCTGCTTCCGTAATCAGCTTTTCTGAATGCTAACTTATTGTTTATTATAGACTAATAAAAAGAAGGCACCACCGATGTTTTGTCGTAAATTTTTAACTTCGCTTTTATAGCAGATAAAAGCTTTTATGTAACAGATATCTAATAATTGTAATTTCTTTTTGTTTTTAGCTCCAAAGCCTAATCTATCTAAGCAATTTCCCAATGTGTCTTCAGAAAGTGACCTGCAAAAGTACAGAACTTCACATTCCCATGAAAGGAAAAGCCCTAGTTTAAGTAACCCAACCGATTCGGGGAAACAAAAGGTGAGTATTAATTTACTAACAAGAAGTAACTTTTTTTAAATTATGTTGTTGTTATTGTAGTAATACATAATATTTTAATGAAGGCTGCTTTATATATAAGTTTGGAAAGTTGTAACGAGAGAGTTCAGATAAGTTAGTTACCCTAAATTAAAAGTTAGAAGTACTAAAAAAGTTAATAACAACTTAACAAATAAAATGAGTAGTTAATTAGGACCCAAGTGCTTATTTGCAAATTATATTATAGAAGACGGTTTGTTTCCGTTCTACTGTTGTAAGCAGTAATTATTAAAATTTATATGTCATTGAATCTTGTAGTATGTCGCATGATGAGATTCTCAGTAGCTCTTTATTTATTTATATCTTTTCCTTTTTTCGATATAAATCTAATTTATGTGTGATGTTCACACATCATTTCAGCTTTTAAACTGAGTTTTATCTCAGTATCTTTTCACGCTTTAAGCCAGGATTTGATTCTTAGAACCATAGTGTTGTGGTGTTATTTATCAAATTCTTACGGTATTAAACTTCTTTTCAGCTTAATATATAAGCAGGAAAAAATCTTTTCACTTTTATTTTGCCCTAACAATGTTCTGGACTATAGATATAAATTGAAAACTAGATCCTACATTCTACTACTACTACTACTACATTTGTTATTATAACTTTAGGATTGCTGTAAAATTGAGATTTTATATTTTATTTCTTTTATTATTATATTAACCTACAAATTTTATTAAGATTTAAAAAAAATAAACAAAAAAGGAATCTCATTACGTCACTTGTGTTTATTAATTTTTTTAAAAAATAACTAAAGATCAAAGTTATAAGAAATGAGATTTCATTTCAGGTAAGGTAAGGTTAGAAAAATTTTTTGTCAAAGTGACAAGCAAAGCATGCTGATAATTTTTTAATTTTTTGTTTTCCATAGCTATCTCTTTTAAAAATTGATCAGGAAGATATCCATGATATTGCAAAGTGTGTTGCTTACCTACTTATAGCGCCTTAAATTAGTCGCACTCGTGCCCTCCGTAAGGACCAAAAAATTTAAACTTTTTTTATAATGATCAGCAATGTCCATGTCAATTGTCAATTGTCAATTTAATGCAACACCTTTTGAGGTTTACTTCGCGATATGATTATTATTATTCGAAAAACGATTGTAACTTTCTCTATTCAAAGCCTAACCCCTAACTCGCCCTACATACCATCGAAATATTCCAGCTGTTAAAATTGCACACCACACGCTTTTCTTTTAAATTTCACATTTCAATTTTGTCAATATAGTCGTAGTAGTAGTAGTAGTAGTACTAGTAGTAGTAGTAGTAGTAGTAGTAGCAGCAGCAGTTAGGGAAGCTAAGTCCAATAAATAATCTTTCTAGGCTCTTTACTAATCTCTCGCCATTCTCTCAACCACCTCTACGACCATCTACTATTCTTTCTCCTGTTCTCTGCTCGAACGTATCTGACTGTCGTGCAAAAGTTAAGATGTCAGTTTAAGCTAGAAAGCTCAACTCTTTCCTTGTTACAGTAACGGCCTGAAGGGTTTTAATGCTTAGCCTTTCATAACCCTTACTTTTTTCCAGAATGTGGAAAAAAGTGGAAGCCAATTCTACATTTATGGCATACTGGATTTTCCTTTACTCCTATAAGGACCCCACTTTGGTTTTCCGGCTCTTGACTTTTACACAATTTAACTTTGACAAGTTAAAAACAGTTATACGATTTTTTGCCTTGTGACAGCCACTGCGTCTTAGCCAGCTTACCTTTTGAGTCTCGTAAGCTCACTTGTTCAGGGCTAGTGAGATCTGTTGCCTTAATATTATAGGTACCCTCGCCTTTTCGTTGCCGTGGATCCCGATGTACGCAAAAGCCCAGACGAGGTTCACCTCTTTTATTATGGCAAACTCTTCCAAAGTGAATTTCTTGTCCTGATTGCTGTAGCAGATATTTTTTACTCTGTTAGCCTCGTATCTTCTTTATATACCACCAATAGAATGGCATAAACTCCAGCGTGAAGAACTGTGATATGCTTTCTCAGAGCAAAGCTCTCTTACACGTGTGGGTTTTTCAGGTAAATGCCTGTTCCCGATGATTGCCTGCCATCCCTACGTGATCTCTCCGTATAGAAAAGCAACGAAGCCTGTTGAAAGTTCACCTGCCCCCTCCCCACTGCTTTTTTGTTAGGATTGTGATTGAGTACTTCCCTTGCAGCCTTAAGCAATCGTCCGTCTGTACTACCGTGTAAGTGGACAAAGGCACTTTTTTTTCTAGTAACTGCATTATCCCGCATTCTGCATTCTGAGGTGGGCTGCTATTGCCTCTTTCTGTATCTAAGTTAGAAGATCCGTCAGAACCTAACAGAACCTCAAGCGCACCTTGTCGACGTGTGGCTTTTTGTTTAATCTTTTTTCCAAGGTTACCTCTAAGTATTGCTGCATGACCAGTAGAGGTCATGTCTACCATACAATATAGGTTCCCTTGAAACTTTCCGTTTTTTTCTCTTGGTGAAAAAAATTACTCCATTCCTAGATGTATTAACCGAAAGGCCATTCTCATAATACCATCTTTTTATGATCCTGCAGGCCATTTGCATTCGCTCGCAGACGATGTTGAAAACGTGATCAGTGATTAATACTAGCCCGTTGTCTGTGTATGCGTGAGTAAGAAAGCCGTCCACTGTTAAGCGCTACAAAAGACCATTCATCATTAGATAGCAAATATGAAATAAAAGACGGCAGTCTTTCTGTACTCCGATGTCTACATGGCAGTCTGCTAGAGCAGCTTTAACGCTTCTTACGTCCAGTGCAGACTTCACGTAGCTGGCCAATGTGGATTGTCACACCTCTGGTTTACAGGGTGCAAGCCAAGCGGCGTGCAAACCAAGAGGAGAATAAGCGGGTCAGGTTACAAGCTTTACGGGCTCGGGTCAGGTTCCTCAGAGTGGTATATGGTAATTAAGGAGATGCCCATGGACGGTCTGACGCTGCCCAGAAATAATGAACTCGCTTACGGACCGCGACGTTGCCGAAATAGCGTGCTCGACCGACAGCGTCATCAGTCAAATCACAAGCGAGGATATATGACGGATGACGCAAGTATCCAGCAGTAACGGACTGACTTGACCAACAACGACAACACCGGAATGTTTGTTTTATGGTTCGACCGCCGGCGGACCGGCTCTACCGATAGCGTCGACAGTCAAACCACAAACGAGAGTATATATGGAGCAGGCGGGTTAGAATAGGACACCTTAACACCTTTTGGTCTCACCAGGGTACTTACTACCCACTAGATACTCACTTTTCACTGGTACTGGAACTCGCTGTTCCTGCCTGTCGTAATGGGACTTTGCTTAGAAAGCAAGTATATTGTTAACCGGCTGTGACTCTGGAACATCAATGGTGTTAATTGTTTTTCTCGTTGTACCTTCTCTTTCTGAAGCGTGCCCGTTGCTGTGGCGTATCTGGACGGGGTGCGGGACTGTAAGAGTTAGCTGCTCAAAGCTTAAAAAACTGGAAGGCAGAGATCCTTTAGTACCTGAAGGAAAGGCTATGGACAGTTGACTCTATACTAGCATGGTCTTTGCTTTAAAAAAGATTTAGGCCGTGCATTTCTTAATTTAGTAAGACTGAGTTACAGTTGTATGTATTCTGTCAGGTGTTTTCTGACTTTTCTCTTTTAGTTGATTATCGTTGTGTGACTACAACGGAATTTATTAATGAGAAAATATCCCCTTTAGCAGGTTTCAATACTTGGCCTGTTGAAGACATGCTGCAGCAACCCGTAAAGAATGATGAAGCAAGCGGCATTGTTTTATGCAGTGCTACCGAACAATTATCATTTACCAAAAGAAGATGAACAATCCTCGGGTCCTGGTAGTGGAACGTATTGATGGCAAAAACTTCAATCAAGTTAGCCCCCTTCTAATTGCAAAATCTTTTTATGGTTTAGTTGGAAATTTCAAGGATATCAAAAAGGTTAAAGAAAGGTTATTAGTAGAAACTACTTCAGATGCGCAAACAAGGATGATGGAGATAAGAAAGATCAACCCTTTCTTAGTTACGGTTTAACCACATAAAACATTAAACTGTTGTAAGGAGGTTGTTATTTGTCCAGATCATCTATTAAACTGCTCAGTAGAAGAAATACTTGAAGAACTAGAAGCCGAAGGTAAAGAATGAAAACAAAACGAAGAGAATCTAGCAGAAACGGCCAACTTAATTCTAAAATTACCAGAGCTACCTACCAAAATAAAAGCTGCATCCTACTCTTTGAAAATTAGACCATATTACCCATCTCCATTTCAATGTTACCAAAACGTACGAATTTGTGTTTGTGGACAGCCGACCAATGTTGGACACATCTGCAAGGATCCTATAACTTGTGTCCATTTCTCAAGATTAAATAACTACCCTAGAATGATTGAAGAGATAAAAATTCAGAAACTTAGAACAAACGAAAAATGATCGTACGGAGAGGTCAAGAGAAAAGTAATAACATCATCTAGATCCGAGAGAACTACTGTTGAAAGTAAAGATATCACAAAAACATAAGAACAAACAAAGAAGTCTCTTAATAACCTGCCCCCTTACAACATCCCAAGGGCTATAAAGAATTATTACGTCCCTGTTTCAAACGAATATAAATTTAGTTTATGGGCAAAAAAATGTACGTCCTACGGGAGTAAGTAATATTACAGTCTCGACGTGATTACACTCTCGGCTTCATCTCGAGCGCAATATTCACCTCTCGACTAGAACAAATTACTTTCCTCCCTTGGTACATAAATAACTATTTTTCGTATAGTATCAGCCCGGACTCCATATAATATCTTTTGATGACACTCGAATAAATACTCAGTACGCTTTCGATACATTACATATGTACGAGTAAAGCGAAAAAGATATTCAGACAGTTATAAAGACTGTGATGAAGATTCAAGCATTAGTCAAACTTCTACTCAAACAACTGGAAAAGAAATATTAAAACAGAAGAAAGGGAATGGCCCAAAAGCAAATCTAGAAAAGGTACCAACAATAAAACTCGTAAAGAAAGTATCCAAACACAAAGCACTAACAAGAGCAGAGCACAGTGAGTCTGACACCGATCTCGATGAAATGTTTACTGGCGATTCTACATCGAAAATAAGTCGACACATATTTTGCTGTTCGTTTAAATGGGCCCTTCGGGCCTCGCCAAAAAAATGTTGAATTTTTATGCTACACCAGACCAAGCTCTTTTGTTTACTACACTGGACCACCGATTTCCATACTGAGCTAAACTGGAACTGTTTTTGTATTGACTCGGACGGTTCATTTTTGCAATGAATTTTCTTCATCACCTACCATTTCCCCTTAACCTCACGCTTAATCCAAATTGACTTTCGACCTTGACCCGATTTTTACCTTTAACCTATCCTAACTTGGCTTTGACCTTACTCCAGTTTGGCCTCTGTCGATTACTAACTTAACCTCGCCTCATCATACTTTTCACATAATAAACTAACCTGGAGCTTTTACTCCTATGATTCTCGAAAGTAATTACGACTTTTGGAGGAGTAACTGTGCCGGAGGAGTTTCTAAGACTCTCGAGGTATATACTTGTAAGGCTAGGGCTAGTATCTGGCTTTCGAAAGTAACTAGATTTTCCCCAGGAGTACCTATGACTTAGCGAAGCAAGTATGACTCTTGGAAGAGTACCTATGGCGCTCCGAGAGTAAGAACGATTTTGAGGGAGTATCTATGACTCTCACTTATCGTGGAGTGCTTGGACTCTCAGGTAAAACTACAACTCCTCTCGGGAGTATCTATAATTCTAAAGAATAACTATAGCTCTCAATTAGAGTAACATTGAATCTCAGGGTAGTAGCTATGACTCTAGGCATTGGCTGTCACTTTCGACGATAGCACCTATAACTATCGGAGACAACTACGACTTTTCCCAGAAGTATCTACGACTCTGGGATACGACTGTAACTATTACGGGGATACCTACGACTTCTGGGAGTAACTGTGACTCCCGAGAGAGTCGCGAATGGAACTATCAACGCCCTCGGGGACGTGCCTCTGCCTCCTCGGTGGTTATAATATATAATAAAGCGCAGCTGGCCACTTTCTTTGCTATGCTGAACTTATTCGTAGGCGTTCGTCGAGTAGATACTACTTTCTGACTTTTACATTCCTAATGAAACTTAAACGGTTTGAATTTACTTTTCGGCGGCCCTCAGCTTCACGTGAAGAAATCGGGGCTCTAACAACAAACGGCAGGAATGACTGTGACTCTCTAGACATCTCTCAAGGCCAAAAATGAGTGCAGGAGATGGCAGAAATCCTACCCACAACACGTACGGGAGCAGCGAAATTTAAGTTGTTTTTCTAAGTTCTCTTAACTGGGTTATTTTGACGGGTTTGTTTGAGGGCGGGATTTTCTCTTTATAAACGAGTTCGTCCGCCAAAAATTGTTTCTCAGTCTTAGGTTTTGGGCCAAAAAGGATATCTTTATATGGCTTGATTGTACAAAACTTTGGAAAGCATTGCCCATGCGACTTTTTCGTTTTCAAATAAACAGTGGAATTCCGTACTTCGTTATCCTTCGGGATAGAGTGCTGGTTTGCGGCGACGCTAGAAAAACAATTTTTTCTTTCCAGAAGATTTCACACCGACCTCCTATCTCTCATGGTTTCAGAGTTATGCGCGTTGGAAAAGATTCCTAATTTAGGAAAACTTCTAGTCTACAGGTCTTTTTCTAAAGCTCATAGATGGAAATTGGACACGCTTGTTGTAGGTGAAATTCTTAAGAACGCGATAATTAACTAGAAATCATGAGAAAAATTTTGACTGAGATAGAAAGTCCAGTTTAAATGTAAAAATCAGTTATATATAATGCTGTTATATCTTTGAGGCAACCTTCATGGTAACTTATTAATATGTAGTAGAACAATTTTTATTTATAGTAGGAATTTACCATACTAATAAATAATTGTGTTTCAGTTTTCCATACAAGATAATGGTTCAGCGAAATATTTTCAAAGTGGTATCCATACACCAAAAATGGGAGAAAAAGTTGCACAGGTAAGTCAGTTTGTTTTAAGTTTGTTTATATGTTATACTCATTATTTAACATATTATCATCATCATCATTATCAGTACCTCATGGATTTTTTTAAATTAAACATTATTTTTTAACAATAAAAATTATAAAATTTTTGTAACGAGTCATCTTGGACATATCCTAGCACTTATTGAGAAGAACGTAAATTATAATAATTTCTTACAAGTACACACTTTATTATTATTTTGGATAGTTTTCCTAGTAGGACAGAGTCAAATGAAGGCTTTTAAGTTAAAATAACATACCTAAGTAATATTCTTAGAACTTTGTGTCTTTTATTGAATTATTTTAAAAAAGTTTTGGAATCTCTGATAAAATACGGTTACCTTTTATGTATGACAATGTATATAATGTACAACGCTGTGCCTTGTACATAACATTACTAAATAACGACAAATTAATTGCCGTTATTAGTAGCAACCCCTATTTTCACCAAAAAGAAATTGTTCGATACTATCACTGTTAGTATGTATGTAGGTCAAAATTTCTGTTGATTTTTGGATGCGCCATATTAACCTGAATAAAGCACAAAAGATGGGTTAGATAGTAATTAATCTTCTGTTATTTACAAGAAGCAACAGAATTGTTGAATTGAAACAAACACAGAATGAAAAAGCTAAGTTGGGTAGCTACGACAGTTGACTAATTCAATCTTAACTGAATTTGTGATAATTTTTAGGTTAGGTTATTTGCTTATTCTAAGAAAACGGCTATTCTTGTGTGCTAAAATCAGTAATTTGAGCAAGAAAATGCACCTAGAGAATAGGTTATCTCAATGACTATTTTATAGCTAAATGTGTAATTAATCATTATACCGGGTGTCAAAGAAAAAGCAATGTTGCAATTTTTAAAAATCACTAGGAATATCCTTAAAGTGCATTAAAGATAATTTTATTATTCTGTGAAGACTATAACTTGGGAGTAGTCTCGCTCTAATTAAGTTTTAAACAGAGCATTAAAAAAATAAAGATTGATATGTTTACGTACAGAAAAGGTCACGAAATAAAAAAAGCCACGTGCCTCTTTAAAGCTCACCTAGAAAAGCAGGTTGGTTTGTCTCATAAAATAATACATTGTTACGGAATGTTTTAAATGAAACATTTATGTAAATAACTCTTTAGAAATTACCTGGAATTCTAACTCACGTAATAAATTATTTAAACAGTCACTCCTTTTCTTGGCATTATTACCTACTTGTCGTCTATTTTTCAAATTAACATTAAAGAAGAATTTTTAAAATACAACAGACAAATTTATTCTCCGTAATAAAAAAATTACTTACTTGTTCTCGAACGCTTTTGTGTTTCTTTGAAAGATGCAAAGTGCAAGTGCATTGGAAATGTCGACCATGAACTATTTCCAAGGGGTGATAAAGTTCTTGGCAAACACTTTGCATTATGGATTATTTCGCCCTTGCTTCTCGCAACTAGAAAGTTGTGTGTGCACCACTCCTCCCATATTAATCAGAAGTTCTTAAACAAAAATGGGACAAGTTTGTAGAATTGTTATTATTATAATAATGTTGTTAAACATTAAAAGAACTTTAACAAAACGTTATCAAGGAATTCGTTAATTTTGAGAATATTTCTTGGATTTTTCAGTTTGTCGAAATACTTTTAATAGTAATGTAGATTTCACTAAATAAATTACTAACGAAAAACCTTAAGATTCTTTTATCTAGATTTACTACATATCAATATTATCATTATTACACTATTCTGCTAGTTGGTTATAACAACAATAGTGAAACATATTGTTAAAAACAATCACGAATGTTATAAATCTTTAGATTTGAAGATTTATGGCCAGCTCTGGCAACGTTGGTTGTAGCTGATGGCCACCCTTCGGCCATTTTGATACATTCTGACAAAATTTAGTGCCATCTCTTGATTAATCTTTTCCCTTACAGAACAAAAATCATTTACTTTATGTCCATATTTTGTTAAATGTTAACGTTTATTAATTACAAGAGCATAATCTAGAAAAAATAAAGCTTGACAGCAAGGTTATATTTGGTTCTAGGTGCGTTCAATGAACGACTGAACTATTTTGCAGTAAATTCTCAGCCTAGTCTAGCAGAAAATAGCAGCGTATGTTTCAAATTTACATCTAGGTAGGCAGTCACGTTTTAAAAACATTTTCTTAATTACCAATCATGTCGATGTTGTCATTTCTAACCTAAATGTAAAATCAGCCTAAAACTAACAGTCAAGATTTAGATATTATCCACTCACTTAACATATACGCGTTGTCAAACTTACATTCTGTGCATTTCGATTTCTATTCCTGTTTGGTGGCATTGTCATTTTGAATCGACAGTTAAACAATTTTAAATTTGTAGATTTGAGTGTCGTTATCAAATATGGTTTTTTTTTCTTGCCCTTTCTTTCAGTTAGTTTACAGAAACAGCCAATATAATAATTTGTTACATTTACCTACTAATAAATTTATTTAACCTCTTTAGTTTTACTCACCATAAGCATAAAATAATTTTTGTGACGTCTCTTGTATTTGAGAACGCGGTGACACCTAGCGGTGAAAATGAGCAAAATTGTGCGAATTTTGCAACATTCAGCAAAACCTTCCGGTTAGTCTGATCAACATAACATTCGAGCCTTATGTTCTAGGAGTGTTGATCCACGTACTTGAGAAAACCCGATTCGACTCAATTAGCTCCGCACTAAAAACTTTATAACTCCATTAAATATAATCAGTTTAAGCTGGTATTTTTCCTAGAATAAAGAACATCATCTGGATAACAAGCTTAGGTGGCTACAAGTGGGGTCCTCTCGTTTTTTGAAGTTGGTTAGAGCAAAGAAACGAAATTTGCCTTCTTTTGCACCTTTTTGATGCAGTTACCCGAGTTCCTAGAGAAACATACGTAGTTGTAACATTTTGATGCGCCGTGGAATCAGGAACAAAGAAGATTCAATGCACTTTTTTCTTTTAGAGTCATCCTTTTGGTCTAAAACGCGAAAAACTAAAAACGGTACAAATACGGTTCTGGAATGCACACCCTTTGAGGTAGAGTGACGAATCTTTTGCAGTAACTGTACCTTAGTGACCTACACCTACAAGCAAATTCTAAATTTTCCCTAAAAAACCCTCGACATGTAGGTGGGCGTTCCCCTTCTATCCCTGTTAGAGCCCTTAGTTTTGGTGATTGATTAATGCTGAGATTCGGCAAGTAACTCTCCCAAATCTGTATGCATTTCGTCTCTAAATTCAGTTAAAATAACCGAAGGATCTTTAGAGATAAGAAATTTTAAGATTTTTTGTGAATTTGTTCTCTTTTGGTGTTTCATCATTCGTACCGGAATGGTACGTTCCACCGACTTGAAACCTTAACCATCGTAAACAGGATTCAGATCACGAACCAAATTATTCAAATTGGACTGATTTAGTTTATAAGGCTTCTCGGATATGTCAACAAAGTCAGGGTCCGTTTCTTCGTTTTCTTCGTTCTTAGGATCCAGGGTCCATGAATCTGGTGGGGATGGTATAAGAAGGTCAGTAGTATTGTACTTTTTGACTTATTCAATATGCCAGCGATTTTAGTTGAAAAAAATTAGCAGTCTGTAGAACAGTCCCTCAGCTCTCTCCATATCATTGGAACTGCAAACGGCATGTGACGAGATTTTTTATTAAGCCAGCTTGTGAGCTAGGAAATATATTGGGGAAGCAGTAGCTATGTGGGGCCTAAAACCTTATCCTGATCTCCAACTCTACACCTGAAGTACTTTTCTTTTGATGAGCTGGGTTATATTTCTTTTCTAAGCTTTGATATGTACGCTCGGGTTCAATAGACGCGTGTCCAATCTAATTATTCGTAATTAAATGACTTGTAGGAAAAGACGTTTGTTCTAAATACTCATTTTTAAAGATTACAGAAATAAATAATAGAAACTAGAGTTGGCGCTTCGCGGTTCCGCTGGAAGCTGACACCTTTGACAGTCGCCTTGTCTCCAACTTCTTGACCCTCTTGAAAGAGAAGCTGTTGTGGTCGCCAATCGCTTTTGTTTGCAGAATGTCGTGCTTTGTTCTCTACCGCTCCAATATGAATGGCTGAAGGTCTGGCTTTGCACGTCGTTGTTATCTATACAAATATTAAAAAACCGAAATGGAAGTTTCAGCATAAATATCGGAAAACTACAACAATCAACACTGTACACATTAAATATAGTTATCTGGTTTCCTTTTCGGACGTAAATTGCAGAATGATTACAAAAAGAGACCTTCCATTAACATTCTCGATAGAACTAAATACGATGAAAACTCTGGCGACGCTCTTCATTGACTTCCTTCAGTGAACTGAATAACTTGACATGACGTCACACGAGCCACCTTTAGTTGTCCCTGGTCGGACTTCGCCCTCCATTAACCCTGATAAGAGTTCTATTAACTTTTGTAACACAGCTGGGTTTGGTGACTCCTCCTAAGGTATCTGAAAGCCGTTTGTTCACTGCACTTAACATCCAAAATCCCATCTCTATAGCACCAGCCGTTCCTGAAAAAACAAACTACAATCGGTGGTTCCTGGATCGCTTGAAAGCCATTCCGCCATCGCGCGTAACAATGAAAGTCCCATCTTGATCGGACCAGCCGTTTCTGAGGTATGGATTCTTTGCCAAATCAAAAAACAAAAAGAAACAAAACACAATTGCTACGACGCTTTTCGTTTAAAAACCGAGAATCCACGGAAAGCAAAACCGGAAAACGTCACTCACCACAATCGCGTTCATCGTATCTGAATAAAACACTATAAGCGCTCGCCCGTTGTGTGCAACTCTATAAGGCCTGTTGGTAAGACGGTAAGGCGTGCTGTCGATTTTTAGAAACTTTTGACGGCGAACCACTAGTACGTTGCGATGCTTGCCCCTTTACATGCCCCGTGCCGTCACGGCTCAGAAAAAGATCCGGGCAGAAACGAAGAAAACAGAGAAACGTTCTCCATGTCTTTTAATATTACATACAAGTAAATCAGAGATTCACGTACGTTGTTGAGAGATGACAATCGAAGGAAAATACAATCGTCGCAGTCTCCAATGAAAATTTTAAAAAACTAGTGTGAGGATGATCGCACTGTTGCTACAACAGTAGAATGTATCTTCGCATACAAATTTGCAGACTTATAGCCAGATCTGGCAACGTTGGTTGTACTTGATTTCGATGCATTGGAACGAAATTTAGAGTCTCTTTAGTTGATAATTTTCCTCTCTTTGTGCGAAGAATTACATCAGGTTTTTAGAGATGTCCGCTAAAGAAACTTTCACTGTAGTATTTTTGTAATTTTTCTGATTATAGATAAATCAAGTTAATAGGCTTTCTGCGCGTAACGTTATTCCTAGCTTGTTGTCATGAATTTTATTTCCAAACAAACTCTATGTATATCTGTTTGTTTTGTATAAAAGCAAGCACATATAAATGTAAAATAAAAGCTATTCGAAAGCTGGTTACCATAGCGATGACGTCATGTGCAACATTGTAAATGACTGAAAACCCTTTACAGCTAGCTTTCTAATATTGGCCAAGCAAGATACGACTTACTTTTAAAAAAATTTAAATTTTTGAACTCAGAAATTATAGGTGACAGAAATTTCTAATATGTAATGATCCTACATAAATTCATTATTTTGACAGTAAAAGAATGACAGTACTTTCGAGGATTCGAAAAACAAAACAATAAATTTTGTTTTTTTCAATGAACTTGGCCTGAAAATTAGAAAAGTACATTGCAAGGTTCCGTAGCCCTACTTTTAATAGAAAATAGAACATTTTTTACTTCACAAATTTGTTGACACTTTCTACAGAGGGACGGCAAATAACGTTTCGCACCCGGGCGGCAAATACCCTAGAGCCGACTTCAAACTTATTTTATTATAACTAATCGAAGACGGTGATTCTGTCTTTTGGGCAAAGTATTGGCGACTATATTTGATCCAAGATTGCATGCTTTCAAATCTCATTTCCATGACAACACATAACGAAACTGTTTTAAATATTTAGAGAAATTTTAATTGATGGATTGGTCTCTAGATCGAAGCTAAGAGTTACTTCTCTAGTGGCAGAAATGCTGAACTAAATCTGAAGCCATTTTTTGATTTATTTACCCGTTGTCTACGTTGTGTACTGCGTAATCTCCATATTTATTGCTGTGATTTATTGTTTCACCATGTTGCAACTTCTAACCTAACGTAACCTAACCAAAACGTGCCTGAATATTCTTTTAATCCACTTAAAATTACATTGACGGTATTTAAAATTTACTTACTTTTTTAGTATTCAGAATGAAATTCACGCAACTAATGACAGGCATGAGTTTTACCCATTCCGGATTATAAAATGGCAGAGCAAACCATGTACTTTATTTTTGTTAAGTTGACAGCACAATGAAAGAAATAAGTGTGACGTGTTTGGTTCCAAACAAACCTCTTAGCAACGATTGCTATGGATGCAGAATTTTTGTTTATATTTTGTTTTTATAAAACTAATACAGTAAGATAGGTTATGTTATGTGCCCACATTGAATTATTTGCAATATTAATGTTATCAGTTTATAATGTTTGTTGTTTTCTACTGTAAACATTTTTTAAATTAATTTAGAAAAATATATAGTGTGTATAGTGTGCAAGTGACATTATCATCACAAAATACATAATTGCAATTTATTCTTAAATTATTAAAAAGTTATTGAAATTATCTGTATTTTAAGTATCATTGTAATAAAGTCATTTTATCTAATTTAGATTTGGCAACGTAGCCAGTGCATATGTTAAAACATTTTACTTTATCTAACCTCTATCAATTGTTTGAGCTGTCAATATTATAGGGAATAAGATTTGTCAAAATTTTATGGCTTGCCCTACTATAAAAGAATTATTTTTTCGGTACATTGTTGAACGTTTTACATACAATTCTTTACTTATTCAGCATTTCTAATTAAATGCATAACATTGTACAGAGGAAATCGGCAATAATACTGCAAATTTGTACACCATTACTGTGTTCTGCTAATAATATTAAATGACTCGATTAACAATAAAATCAGCCGCTTAGTCGTAGTCGTTTATATATACAGACCTCTGGCTTAACTGATTGAATTGCTTATGGTATGCACCGTTAATTCTCTAAATGTCTCTAACTATAGCGACAATTATTGCTTTTCGTTGTTAATACATTTAGAATGAGAAAAATTAACATCTCACAATCCATATTTAAATTTCTTAGGAATAATGCAACATCAGAATTAGATAAACAAATATGCCATTATTGAAATAGATTTTATAACTCCGAAACCACATTTTCAATCACGGCGTAGTTTATTTTGTAAAGGACGGGGAGATTTTGGAAGTCCACAACCCAGTGGAATGTGCGCATTTGTAGCGTATTAAAGAAAAAGGCAAATGTGTTTTTCTTCGGATGTTTCCGGCACGGTCAGTGGAGGTGCGTTCTCTGTGGTCCCACACACAATACCTAAAACGCCCGGTATTTGTCAAAGAGGTTCTCGAATTTGTAGTGAGGGTCGCTTCCCTTCGATTCGCACTAGCACTTTTACGATTCAAATTTTTTGACCTTTTCAAAAATTTCATCCGCGTGGGAGCAAATAGGAATTTCTGTTTTTTGGTAATTCTCCGTTTTGTGTTTTTTGTCGTTGACGCCAAGACAGTACGTCCTATCAAATTGAGATCTCACCGTCGCCGTCGTAAAGAATGGACGAGTACACGTACGAAGTCTACTATACACATTTTTCTCAAAACCGCTTCGTCTGCTCAAAAAACTTAGGTCGTTTGAGACTTAAAACTGAGTATTTAGACGGAAATGTGCCAGAAAGTTTTTTCTAAAAAACTTCTTCTGATTTGCCATTCAACAGACATGAAGAATTAGTTTGGAATTCATACGTGCAAATCGTTTCCAGGGAGTCTATCTGCAATCGTTGAATCAGATTGAAGGCCGTCCATATAAGAATAGAATTTAGCACGTGTTATCAATTTAACTCGATCAGAAAAAAAATGGGCCCAAGACAAACTTGTTTAAAAAACAAAAGGAAATTAATTTTATATACTATGTGAGACTCTAAAATTAGTACAGTAATTAAGTACTGTCTTATTTTGTCGTATTTTTGTGTTGTAACTCTTATTGAATGTGCCGATTCTCTCGCATTAAAGCTTCCACAAGACCGTTTAACTTTAAAACGGGAAGTCAAATATAATTGCATGTATATATTAACATGATAGTAATATCTTTGGAAAATGGAAATTTCTTGCACTTCATATTTCTAAAAGACGAAATTGCGTAAAGCTGTCAATTTGCTTTGACTAGAGTATTTCTTAATATCTATTGTCTTTAGTTATATACACTTTGCCTAAGGAACATTGTTGTAGATCCTGTATGTTATGGATCAAGACATTTCAGATTGCGGAAATGCGGCATTTATATTGCAGCGCATTACATTTCATTAAAAAATAATTAATAATTAAATGTAATACGTGAGCAAAATTAATCCTATTCAGGGCAGTGTTTAATTGTGAATTTTTTTATATTTACATAATTACTGTAAAATCAACTGGGAAAGATAATACTATAAGTATAGGTAAAAATTAGCATTAAATTTTTTATAAACACCTGGACAAATCACCACCCTGTGTACTCTATATATAAAGTCTTTTGCATTTGCTTTTGCTTTATAATTAAAATTGCATCAACATTACAGACAAAGAGGGGAATAGTTTGGTCACTGTAGAGCATATTCATTAGTTAGGAATTCTATGATTAAAACCTGTCGAATAAATTTCTAAATTATTTATTAAATGAAGTTGATTTGCAAATTGGCACTATCTGGTTTGAATTTCAAGAAGAACTGACTCGCTTAAATGCAGCTTTAAGGTCTACAATGTTTGAAGAATTAACTGGCTTCCATTAGTATTGGGCCAATCGAGCTTAGTGAGTCAAATAGCAATAGCTGATCGAATTGAACGTTTGATGACTTTTCATGAAGGATTGATTTGCCTAACAGTATATTCAAATGTATCTTTTTTATAATTCGAAATTAAGCCTAATGTTTTGATATTTAAATCAGTGTTGAGATGTTGAATCCCGATCGTCGTGATTAGACGCGAATCTTTCCAATTCAAAACCTCCTTGATTTAATACCGCAAGCGATAATTCCATGAAAGTGTTGCTTCCAGTAAGGACATTATTTACAAAAAAATCTCTTTGAATGATTTTGTTTGCTAATGGGAGATCTGATTGTTCATCGGTGGTTAATTGAAAAAGCCATCTGATGGCCAAAGATTTCTATTTGGCTGTGTTGTTGTTGTTGATCAATTTTGATAACAAAATTGCTACCGTTTAGCTAACATTCACGATGTTTACTAAATAGAATCATTTGGGTCTTCGATCCATTAAATACTATTAAACCATGAGATTTAGAAACATAGGATGTTGTTTGCAGGACACTGTTCGTACGATATTCGACTGGTCTGAGTGGGAAATAGTAAATGACAAATAAACTTGCATATTATCGGAATACTGATACGAATGTCAAAATCTTAAGAAATTGCAAACATCAAAGAATACACCGTGAATAAGAGGGGAACCAAGATTCTACCTTGGGAACTCCCATACCAACAAAGAATCCTAAAGTACAGCTCTCTGAGTCTTACTACTTAAATGGCTTGCTTTAAAATGTAACTAAGGCGGAAATATTTTAATTTGGTACAAAGGACAGAATGGATTAAGTGTGTCAAACATTTATAAAAATAATATTAAGTTCCTGTTACAAAACCTAAATATAATTTAACGTCAACAAATCAACAGAAAGAAATCAAGAGCTATTTAAGACTGTCAGGGTACTATCGTAAATTTATTAAACTTTACCAAACTAGCCGATGACAGGTAACCTAAATAAAAATGCTAAAGCAATACATTCATCAGACTTTATCCATGTTTTTGGAAACTTCAAAGAAATTCTGATCGGCGATTCAATATTAATTTATCCGGATTTTAAAAAACCCTTACTCCTAACAACAGGTGCGTCAAATATTACACTAGGAGCAGTTATTTCACAACGCACTGAACAAGGAGAAAACCCTATTGTATATGCTTTACGGACACTCAACGAAACAGAAATTAAGTACTCAACAATAAAAAAGTAACTATTTGCTATCGTTTGAGGAACAAAATATTTCAGGTAATAAATTTAGTATTCACATCGATACATTTTCTACACGAGACAAACTCCAAACTAGTTCGTTGAAAACTGAGACTGGAAGAATTTGACTATGATGTCAAATTCAATAGAGGCACAGATAATAATTAGCAGACGCGCTATGTAGAGTCTAAAATAAATCCCTTACTGATCAAAGAAAACGAATCCATAATGGTAAACGTAAATGACAAAGAAACAGATGAACTTCATAAAAAGAAAGAGAGAGCGTTACAAACTGTTGAACCGACCGTACAGTTAATGAACAGTAGAGTCAAATCGAACAATCCGGAATATTAATAATGAAAATGTATCCAGCGGAAATTAGTGAAGATCTCACGGTTCTGGGGCTAATTGAAATAGAAAGAAATCATAGACTCGCTAAACTGTATATGAGATGAAAATAGTGAACCAGCTGCAAAGATAAGTGTAACGTTCCATCTTTTTATGATGCATGATCTTTAAAACTGGGCCTTAGTAGCCTTTTCAATAATCATTTTTTAACACTTCCTATTCCCTAAGTTTAAGTACTTTTTATAATAAATAGGTTATGTTTGAATTTTTTAAAGTCTCGCCAAAATACAATAAATTAGGTTGGTATGAAGAACGCTGTTGTAATCTTGATATCTGATGACTTTATTTTTGTTAAGTAAATTTTTTCTACTAAGGGTTGTTTCGTTTAAATCGTTCTTTTTAAAAACTGAAAGGTTATGAAACTCAGTTAACTTCCTCTGTTGATTAATTTTGAAATCATTACATTCTAATCAGTGTTGTCTAGATATTTCTTGCTGTCACGTGTAAATATCTCATTTTTGTCCCATAATTATCTGAAATTCTAAATTGAATTAAAAAAGTATAAAAAGCGTCGACAATTATCGACAGTCTACCTTACAATCTACAGTTCATTTTACCCATTTGAATTTAAGCACAAGATGTACTTTTTATCATTATTGTATTGTTTTTTACGGTTTGACGTTCATCATTCAATTAGCGAATTTCAAAGCGGATGGTTGTGTTTTATTGTTAGTTTGTTTCGTGTAAAATTTTGGTAAATTTACTTGAAAAATCTGAAGGTAAAATTGAAATTCTTCATCAAATTACTATCTGGTATTAAAACATTGGAATTCTTCTATAGGGAAACATCTTTTGTTTAATTGCCTGGTGTTTGTTTGCAATTATTGTGCTGATTCCCCGCACCTGTAAAAAAGGGAACGTCCCGATAGATACAAAATGTTGGGAGAATTTTGTAGGAATTCATAAAATCTCAGAATCTCTTAGGACTTCAAAGTTGGGAATTTTCTCATTGCGCTTTTAAAATAAAAAGATTCGATTCGTTTAAATCATTTTAATATTTTAATTAAGTTATCGAAACTAGGTCGAGTAGTATTAAGCAAATTTTATTGTTTGATGACGTCATTTTTTAATTTTTGGTTTAATAATTAAGAAATAGAACTTAAAGCTTGAAAACACGCTAGTGTGTTTCTCATTTATCATATTACATAACAAGAGTGCGATTTACGCCGGATAGAGTCGGTTTTTAATCAGTTGGCTCATAAATGAAGAAACAATCGGAGTGAACTATTTTTTAGATTCACCCGATACAATTCATGTATTATGTAAGAATTGTTACCAGCTGATGATTCTCATGTAGTAAACCGTTTTGAGTCGATCTGAAACAATAATTGTTTCTAGCTAGTTTATTAGAAGCTTCTCGAGTAGCTGTACTGCTTTATATAAGGTTTCTAAATAAGTGGAAGTCCTTTTAACTTGCTGATAATTTTTTTAGAAATCTGTGTAGACCTTATTATTGATAATGCAAGCACAATTTTCAAGTTGCTAAATTAACTTATTTAAAGACACTTGAAAAGTCATAAATATAACGCTTGCATTAACGAAGATTCGTGACAGTAGATAATAATTTTGTTATTTACATATTGCTTCCTATAAACATATCGTTACGAAATTCAACTTGAAAGTTAAAGTGAAATACACCCCTATACAGTTATATTTTTATAACCTAGGTTATAAATCATTTTATTTTATTTTATCCTTTCTTAGTAAAATGTCTTATCATTTTTATTTAAATATTTCTCGTAAATGAACTTTACATGATATTGAGTAATAAACTGAAGGTGCAAAAGTTTCGTGCACACACAGAGCGAGAGACATTTCAAATTCTCTTGCATTATTAAATAGTTTTCGATCGAGTAAATGATAATCGTCCCCTTCGTAAAATGAGAAACGAACAGTCTCCAATTTACGCAACTCTTAAGCAGACGTTAAGTTGTATCATCCTAACTGTAATTATGTAAAATCGTTTAGAAACTTATTTAAATTAATTTTTAAAAAATATGTAATCGATACTTTTTAAAACGAAAAACAAATGATTTTTGAATTTTCACCGTTTGAATCGCACAGCTGATAGGAGATGATGATACATGAAAGGACCTCCTCAGTGCGGAATCAGCGGAATGTTTGGAACCTCTGTAATCCTTATACATAAAATTGATCCACGAAAATATTCGTGCGACTTGCACACTTGCTTTGTTTGGGTATAGTATTAAAGTAAATACGTGCGACAAAGATATGAAACTGTGTGTTTATTAAAAGCTGTAGTGATTTTTAAAGAATCTTAGCGCAAAATTTTCCATTACCGCAATAACGTGTACGCAGTGTAACGTAAATAATGTCAATGCAAAGAATGTCACATTCTATTATATAATCGGAATATTCTAATTATGATAAAAAAAGATCCGCTAAGGATACAAAAATGATAATAAAAGCTCTAAAGATGGAAGATGAAGCTTTTTTAAAATCGAACGTGCATAATGCTGATATTAATATTATAAAAAATATTATAAATGATTTTGAAGTGACAGAATATCCAAGTAGGGAAAATTGCAATCATAAAAACAGTTACAATAATTTTAAAAATTCTAATAAACGTACAAGAAATAACAAAAAGTGGAAAGTTTGTTATTATAATTATCATACTGTAAGTAATAGCGAGCCTGTAATTAATAGATCTAGAAAAATAGAAATGTCACCAAGAACAAAGAACAGACTTAATAGAAGTTTAGACAACTATCCAAGAAATAAAAATATTAACGCTACTGGAAGTTTGCAAAATTTTAGAAAGAGTGAAGACAATTTCTATTTGAATTTTGCTGAAAACACGAATGGCGCAGACAATCAAAATGCAATTTCTATGTGCAACTTAGACCAATCTAAAGAAGACAATGAAAAACTTAACAATAATAATCTCAGATTTGAGAGTATAACTAACATAACCAAGAGAAAATTGTACAGTGAAACAAAAAGGAGACAGACTTTCGTCGCTGATAATGTTAAAAAGGTGAGCTAACGTTTCTTAATTGAACTTTTATTTATAAACTGCTTGCATGAGTACTGAAATGAAAGATTTTCAGTTGTCACATCAAATTTATGTAACTTCCGCAGATATATTTGTTTGGAATTGAAAATCGATAGCCAGAAAGACAATCTGTAGTTTTTACATTAATGGATACATTAATAATGTCTTTTTTAAGAACGAAATTATCTTAGATAATTTACTATCTATAATGCAGACTAGAAAAATATTTTTAATGAAGAAATTATTATTATTATCAACAGATAATTTTGGCATTGTACGGTTTCTCTTAATTTGCTTCTAATTAAAAGAAAAGGACAACTCAAAGCTTAGTCGGCCATGAATATAAATACTAAATCAAAATTCCAAGCTTTTTTTGCAATGTATTGTTTTAACGTAAATAGCAAAAACCAAAACAGTATATTATGGATAAATAACAAAGGGATGACTGTTTTGACATTAATTTGTTTAGGAAAAGGTGTTCGTGCCTATCAATCATCTACTTACACAATTTCACTGTATTTAAAACGTGAATATCTCTCTGTAAATCTTCTAGTGGGCAGAAAAAAATTAAATTTCTGCAACACGAATGAAATATGACAAATCATAATAAGATTTCAAAGCTAAACAGGAAAATAACTTTATATTTTGTATATCACCCATCAATCTTGTGCTTTAGTATTTTTAATAGTTACAATTACATTATTTATTATAAAACCACCTCATTTTAAATTCCTGGCTTAGTTTTACATCCATATATTATTCTTGAGGCATCATCATCAAATGTCTTGATGAAGACGTTCGCTATATTCATCACCTTGTTGCTTGAAATGCAAAATAGAGTTATAACAACGTCAAACATTACTATTTCGTAGAAATTTGGTAAATGAAAACAAAATAAATAGAGCAAGTCCTAGTAATGAGATAAAAGAATTAAACAAATCATTAATGACAAACACCGTAATTAGGGGAACCTGTTAGGTTTTCAAATGTTGCAAGTTTTTAAAACTCCGATATACTAATTACCTAATTTATATGTTGATTCGTCTGATATAAACAAGAAGTTTGATGGCACTATGTAATTAAACAAAGTTTGGAGTTCTGCTAAAACTACAGTTGCACTTTGCACACTGTTCAGTCGCATGGAATGGCTCGGTTGTTAATTGCGAATCTATTTTCAGGAGTTTCTCAAAAGATTATTATAATGCCAAACAAATATAACGTACCGTGTGCCTTTTCTGCATAAGCATTTTTTAATTCTACTTCAAGACACGTACGAAATAATTTGAAATATCAAACAAACACAAACACTGGAGTTATTTTGCAATTGAAATAAACGTGCCGTTTTCAGCAAATAACAATTTGGAGTCTATAGTATCTTAATTGTCGCATAAGTGTAGGCAAATTTGCACGTTTACGCATAGTTTTGCGATCGCCGCAAAAATCAAATTCAGGGTCGAACTTCCTTTTCGGAGTTAGAAAATTCTAAAACGGACGTTTCCGAAAAACGCGGAAACTAACCGAGTCAAGTCGAGTTTTCTGTGGAGGGTATAGGGATGCCTCTAGAATATTGAAAATCTTGATTATTTAAGTTTCTGGGCGGTTTAGATGGGTATTTGGAAATCCCCCGTTTGAAAGAATACGATCCTCCGTGTTAACCATACTTTTCGAGCTAGAGGCCGTTAGCACCCAGCTAACAGGCTCACGTCATCAAGGCGTCTATTTTAGGTCAGCGTATTCGTCATTTTCACGACAGATCCTTAGCACGTCACTTTTTAGACGGAATTATGACCTACAGATTATTTACCTTTTAGTGAGATATGACGTTTTTAAATCGTATATATTATGTATTTCAATAACAGTGTTAGTAATTACCATGCTGTGACAATCTGAAGTAGCTCACAGATTGGTAGCAAATGTACATTCTTTTTCAAGTCAATATAATTTCTTAAATTGTTTACGATTGCATACTCCCTCTGATGGTCCAGCGAGATGATGTAATTGGTAAGACTTGTCTTTAAATTTTATTGTTAACAAATGAAAGTTTGATTCCACTATTCTTCGAGCAACTTGTTGCAATAGACTTTCTCCATTCTTCAAAAGGCGTTAAATTAGAAATTCTGTACCGTATATATTTTCTAAGTGAGTAAAACAAATTTAGAAAAGAAACAGCGCAAGGGTATCTTTGCTTTGTCGAGTCTCTCTGCCCTGCCAGGCTTCTCGACCTGTCGGGTCATTCGGGACTGTCGAAACGTTTAGAGGTCTTGGACCTGTCGTGTTTCCCGGCTCTGTCAGTTGTTCGGGCTTCTCGAGTTGTTGAGGAGTCTTGGGCCGTTTGAGACTTTTGCACTTTCGAAACTGCGTCAAGTTTAATCCCAGTCGGACGTGGACTGGATCTGAAAATGTCAGGTTTTCCGGTTCTGTCGAGATTTCTGGTCTTATCAGGTATCCTATCCCTGTAAGATATTCCGGCTCTATTGAGTCTCCCGTTTCTATCGAGCCTTCCAACCTTGTCGAGTTTCTTGGGCCTGCCGTGTTTCCCAGCCTTGTCAGGTCATTCAAGACTGTCAGATCGTTTAGGGGTCTCGGACTTGTCAAGCTTCCCGCCCTTATCGGGACGTTAGGGCTTCTAGAGTTGTTGAGGATGTTGAAGGATCTTCGACCGTTTGACACTCTCGGGTTTTTCGGACCGCGTCAAATTTAATCCTAGTCAGACCCGGATGGGACCTGAAAATGTCGGGTTTTTCGGCTCTGTCGGCATTCCCGATCTCGTCAGGTATCTTGGCCCCGTAGGGCATCTTGCACCTGTAGAGTCTTCCGTTCCTTGCCGGGTCATTTAGGACTGTCAAATCGTTCAGCGGTCTCGGACCTGTCAGGCTTTGCGGCCCTGTTTTGGATCGTTTGAGATTCTCGGGCTTTTCTGGCCGATTAAAGAGTTACCAGGTTTTTTCGAACCGCGTCAAGTATTTTTTTTTGTATTTGCTACACTGACAATTTTCGAAATACTTGTGCAGGGTGCCCGTACGTTTGATATTTCAGCAATGTAATTTAGCTCATCACAAGTCAGAAACAAACAGTGGCCTCCTCCCCAGCAAAGCGAGAGACGCATGCAAAAAACCGTCTGCACCTTAGTATCCGGAATCGGGTAGTCTAGGCAGGGACGTTGTTTTTGACTCAAAGTCGAGTAGGGTTTTATGGTTTCCGTCAGAGGAAGGTGAGAGGGGGTCTTTGCGAGTTATCAAAAACCAGTTTGGGGCGTTTATTCCCTTAGTAAACCTGTGTACCATCAAAGCAAATGTTTCCATCGCCAGGACTGGTGCTAGCAAGTTTTTAAATTTGGACGAAAAAAACTCATAGAGCGAGAATTAAAAAGATAGGACGAGATTTGGCATGTTTCATCCGGATGCCTGAGGGTAGATTCAGATTATTTATTATTAGATTATTAATTATTAATTAGTTCTGCAACTTAAGTTATAAACAAAGATTGTTGTAAATTACAACGTCCTGGATGAAACTAAAACACAAACCTTAAATAATAATGTAAACAATTGAATCAACTAAACAATTAGGAAAACTGCAATCAGGTAATTGACTAATGGGTTTATTTAGTAATTGCTCGATTTCTCAATTACTTAACTAGGGCACAGAATGGCCGATTAACAGACGCATTTTTAATAATTCGTTTTATCGATTGATCGGAAAATATTTTATTTCTTTATTTTGTTCTTTTATTGTACAAGCCAAACCAAATATGATCAAATATCAATATCATCTGTCTGCCACCATGTTAGCTGGGCAGTTTCATTGTTGCGACTGGATTCATAGTCGAGGCATCAAGTTTGTAGCTTTTTAAGTTTATTGTTGCTTAGTTTATTGTCCTAAATTTCATTACAGCTCAGGTTATGCTCTCGCACGGGTCACCTACGGTGGTCCCTAGCCAAATATTACTGTCTATTAACCGTCTTAAAAGAACGAAATTCTATTACGGTTCGAGCGCTGTCCTTTCACAGGCCACCTACGGTGGCTCCAGCTTGCGCTTGTCCCTTTATTAACCTACCTAAGAGAGCTGAATGTCATTACGGCTACGTTATACTCACGCATTTTCAACGTATAAGTTGAGAAAGTCGTCGTTTCTCGCAACACTGACATGTTGAGGACACGTTATATGTATATACCTGTCAGTATCACACATGATTTTATAGTTGATAATGTTGCCCATGTTCCTATATAAAGCTGAATCTATTAGCGGTCAACCAATTAGTAAATAATACTGGAGAGTCAGTAATTTTTTATAGCAAAGGTTGCACGATTACAAATCAGTAAATTAAATTTAATTCAGATTCTGTAATCGCAACAACTTCTCTACAAAATGGAATATACTACTTAGATCAGGCCGATCATATGGTATGTACAGCAATCTTGACTAATCAAACCGCACTTTGGCATAAACGATTGGCACATTTACATTAACAGTTGATGAAAGATTTAGCAGCAGGCTAAATTTAGATCAGAAAGCTTTGGAACAATGTAACACATGCTCCAAAGCTAAAGAATCAAGACTGCCTTTTCATAAATTTTATCTGTGCTACCAAAACACTTGAATTGGTTCATTCAGATGTCTGTGGTGAAATGCAAGTAGATTCAGATATAATTTCAGTGTATTTTATGCATAATAAAAATGAGGCACTGAACAAATTCTTGGAACACAAAGCTCTTGTGGAAAATGAAACCAATAATCGTATCAATTTGTTTAGATCTGATATTGGACCGAATATACTAATAGAAATTTTCAAACTAAGTTAAAACACATCAAACCACCATTCTGTACTCACCAGAACAACTGAACGTTTAAATCGGACCCTACTTGAAAAAGCCCGTAGCATGCTTACTGATTCCAATTTAGGCTGAAGCTTTAAAGGAAATCCCATCTCAGCAAAGCGTGATGATAGCCCATTTTGGAACCAAGCGATGAATGAAGAAATTTAGTCTTACTGAAAAGAAAACATGGGAAATCGGTACACTACCAGCTGGTCATAGAGCCATTAAAAGCAAATGGGTATTCAAAACAAAACATTCTTCCAGTGGTTCTATCGAACGTCACAAAGCACGGTTAGTCGCTAAAAAGGCTCACAAAAAGAAGAATTTGACTATGAGATAAAACATTCTGTTCGGTAGTACGTTAGTATTGTTTTAAGGCTTTTTCTGTGGTTCTTAATGTTGAACTGATTGTATATTGTATATATAGTATATTATACAAGTCCAGTCTAGTGGGGCCTTTACGCTGTCTGGATCAGAGCTTGGGTTCGGGTTGGTCCAGGCCTCAGTTTAAAAATTTGTCTGACTTTTCGGGTCTACGTCCGGTCAATAAGGCCGTTTGGACCTTTCGGTCTTATTGGAGCTGTTGAGCTGTTGAGCTGTTGGACTTCTCGTGCCTGCCAGACCGTTTGGGTCGTCGGGCTTTTTGGACTTCACGGCCCTTCGGGTCTCTCAGATCTATCAAGATGTCTGGATTTCGCGTATCATAGTCTTTTGGACTTCTCGCCCCTTCGAATCTATCTGGCCATTTGGATCTCTTGGGCGATACGGGTCTGTCGGGTGTTTTGGACTTCTCGGTCCTTCGGGTTTCTCAGATCTATCAAGCTGTTTGGCTCTCGCATGCCTTTAGGTCTTTTGAACTTTTCGGCTGTTTGGGTCTATTGGGCCATTTGGGTCTATTAGTCCGTTTGGATCTTTCGGGCCTGTCAGGCCATACGGGTCTGTCGGGCCTCTTGGGCTTTTTGGGTTTCTCGGACCTGTCGGACCGTCGAGCCTTTCAGACTTCTCGATCCTTTAGGTCTATCGGACCGTTGGGGCCTTTCGAACCTGTTAGGTCTTACGATTCTGTCGGGCGTTGTGGACTTATCGGGCTTTTTGGATCGTTTGGGTAGTTGAGCCTTTTAGACTTTTGGACCTTCCGGGTTTTTGAATCTCTCGTCCTGTCGGACCTCTCGGACCTGTTAGACCGTACGAGTCTGTCGGACTATTAGTGTCCGTCGGGTGTTTTAGACGGTTCGGGCCATGCGTCGTGTTTTTTGGACTTCTCGACCCTTTTAGATTTTCTGTCGAGCCGTTCGTGCCACTTAAACCTATTAGGCCGGGCTTTTTTTGGTCCTCGTGGGACCGGACCTGGACATTTCGGCTCATACAGGTAGTACCTCTCCGCACACTCATACGGCAGTACTTAAATGTTCTTAAAACAGTTCTAATTAGAATTCCATTCTAAAATTCGGATGGCACATAGGAAATTCATTTGAGAATATAGTGGAATTTTTTCAGATTTTTAGACAGTTGGGTTAATGCCCTAACTTGCAATTCAAGAATACAAACTTTCAGAACACAACAACACAGTTCCAACATCTCAAAAAGCTCTGTGAATACAGGGTTTGTTAAACGAGCTTATTTTGAAACACAACCCTGAAATCACTATACTGTGTGATAACTGATAACAAAGGCGCCATAGATTTAACACATGGGCTGAAAAGTCCCAGGCCTAACAAAGAAAACACGGTTTTTTTTGTTCAAAATTAGCTTTATTCATCAACGTAATTTCCATCAAGAACAACGCAATCATTCCAGCGCCGTTCTAACAAAATTTTTTTCTTTGCCATATGCGGTAGTTTCTTTGCAATTTCGGCCTTCAAACGCTCTAATAACGCTATATAATATTCACTGTTGATGGTATTTCCCTTCTCAAGATAGTCGATGAATATTACACCACGCACATCCCAAAATACCGTGGCCATAACCTTTCCAGCCGATTTTTGTGCTTTCGGTCGCTTTGGACGAGGTTCACCAGTTGCTGTCCACTCAGATGACGATCGTTTTGATTCCGGAGTGAAGTGATGGATCCATGTTTCATCCATTGTCACATATCGACGCAGAAATTCCGGTTTGTTACGTTTAAACATGGCCAAACACTGCTCAGAAACATTAATACGTTCTTGTTTTTGGTGAACAGTGAGCAAACGCGGCACCCACTTTAAGCAGAGCTTTCTCATAGTCAAATGCTCATGCAATATAAAGCCAACACGTTCTTTTGATATCTTTACGATGTCAGCTAACTCACGCAACTTCACTTTTCGATCATTCAAAACGATTTTGTGGATTTTTTTTGATGTTTTCTGGTGTTACCGCCTCATTTGGACGTCCACTGCGTTCTGCATCATCGGTGTCTCTACGACCACGTTTGAAGTCAGCAAACCCATAACACTTTTCAAGCCATTGCTTCGCTTGAACGGTATTTTTTCCCATCAAGAAGCAGTGTAAAATTAAAACACGAAATTGTTTTTGATCCATTGTTTTGAAAATAACAAAAGTAGCGTCACTCTTAGCACAATAACTCACAAAATAATGAATAGAATATCATGAAATTTTAACAG
The DNA here is from genome assembly GCA_011009095.1 of Ignelater luminosus. NCBI lineage: Eukaryota > Metazoa > Arthropoda > Insecta > Coleoptera > Elateridae > Ignelater > Ignelater luminosus. The sequence goes on from VTPC01090614.1 coordinate 480,362, forward strand.
CTGTCTTTTGAAGGTTAGTACTAACTGAAGAAGCGGTGAATGCAATAGAACTAGCGCCATCTATTTGTTAGGTTTCGGACTTTTCAGCCCATGTGTTAAGTCGCATCAGTGGTTACAGGGCACCAACCAAACACATAGACATCAGACATCATTTTATAAGGAATGTGTACTTGATGGCAAGGTCAAGGTTGAATCTATCTATTTTTTGTTGTGTATGTATATAGCTTTCTTCATTCCACTGCATATTCAATAGATCCTTGATATATGTACCAATTTCCATTTCTCTAAATTTCAGTTTGGCATTTTTGTCCACCTGGAAACCTACATCAATTTCTGGTTTTTGTTTATAGTTTTCTCTAAATCCTTTTCTAACTCTCCCTCTCCACTATCGTGGTATATACTGTTATATCTCCTGATAGGCACTTGATTTCTACATGGACATTGTTTTCTTGTAGAAATCTTTCGGTTTTTATCTTATCTTTTTAAGATTTTTTAGTTCGTGCCTTGTATCAGCCTAGTCTGTTTGGCTGACAGCTGGTGGACTTCCTTTAGCCTTCATTTTTTTCTGTTTCCTTGTTCTACAAAAACATCCTCGTCATCTTCAATATTTCTTTTTTTCGCCTTCTCTACATTGCTTGGTAAGTTACTAAATTTCAATTTTTTTTATTTTCTTCTGGCGTAAAAATTCCTCTTTATCTAATCTTTGTACAAATTTAACAATTTATTTCTCTACAATGTGAAGGACGTGTTACGTTCTTTTTTAAGCGATGGCCTCTATTTATGGTGTGTTCTTTCAAATCAAATTCTATTGATTTTTCAACATCTTGTATTACTGTTAAGAAATTTTCTCCAAGAGCTTCTTGCACACCTTATATTTCTAAGCACTCTTTTCGTGAGTATTGTTCCATTTCGTTAAGTTTGAATTTTAATTGCTGATTTATAGATTTTCAATTTTTTTCACGCTTTCAACTACAGGCATATTTTATGTTCATTAAGCTCATCAATTTTTTCATGACATATATTTATGAAATTTATGAAAGAGCAACATTCTTCAGCACATCTGAATCGTTCGCCATCTTTTCTCCAATACCTATAACATAGCATCAAAAATTGAGCACTCAGTATAAACATTGAAACGCTAATATCACATGAGGGAAATGTGCATACATGTAGTAGGCACAAATAGTGCTTATTCCATTATGTAAACGTTTAGTTGATTATTTTTTTTGAACGGTAGGGAAACAATTATAAAAAATATAACGGTAGTACTAAGCGTTATTGATATTGAAACAACTTGGAATGTAGGCAACCTATTTTACACTAAATATTCTTATTTATTGATTCTGCTTCTGCGTGATTCTCAAATCTAAATTAACTCTTGTTGAAAATTTTAATGTTAACCTATTAGTAACAAATAACAAAAAAAAACTAATTGTACACAAAATTTCGTGAATGCAAAAGCAAACGTTTAGTAAATTGCATAAATTATACATTTTTTGCAATATCTCACTTTCGTATGTTATAAACTAAACGTGAAAAATTTACGTTTATTTCATAACTATTTTGAGATCGATTTAATTTGTTTCAACAGTTGTACAGTAGTATACGTCACAAATGTTAATGCCAAGCAATCAATCTAATCTTAATACAAATTAAACGTTGTTTTACTTAGGTATATTGTTTTCGACCCTTTTCTACTTAAAATATGTGATAATCTTATAGTGATTTCTCTTGAAATAAACGTACTTTTACTTACTATCTTGTATTATCCGTACCTTGCAGACACAAATTGAATACAACCGAAGAATCCTTTGTTGTGATGGTTGCCTATTTCTAATAAAGATATAAAAAAGAAACACAAATATCGGCAATCAATACCACCAATTTTCTCAGTATCAGTTTTAAACTAACACAATCGAAAAAGGAGAAAAAAGTAATAAAAGCAGACGTCAAGGTTAACGTTAAATTTAACAACATAAAACGTGCGTGAAATCAGGCCATTGAATTTTATAAGGCTGTGTCGTGTTACACCAAATATTAGTAATGATCCGCCAAAGTAGGTTTCCAAGAAACTAAATTTATAATAGTGTCGCTTACTTAACTCAGTTGATTTTACCCCTTTTGAAAGTGAAAGTGCGGTTTTAGTTTAGCTTTTATTTTAATTTAATTTCTTATGTGACGAATCAATAACAATAACGAAAAACCCATATGTCTTCCTAAGGTGATATAGTGCTTCCAGTCGATATTAATGCTAAAAACAATTTAAATGCGTTTGACGAAAGCAGTGCCTGTAGGTATTGTAAGATAAAGTGTTGCTTTTTAGAATTAAGTGTTAGTTGATAATTATTTTCCTGTAGATAATGAAAGGTCGTTTATTGCTAAAACGCTCTAATTGTCATAAATAGAACGAAATCTGATTACTTAATTGTACTTTTCTAACACTAAAAAGGTAGATGTTACTATTGTCATTAAGCAGTTTGTAATCTATTTCTAACTGTTAATAGTCACGCGATGAGGTGGCGTAAATTTTCACTTTTAAAATGCTGCAATCCTATTTATATCCAAATACTTGTTGAAAAAGACAGTTTCCTGTTTTATTTATATCCTGTCAAAGTCGTTTTTACTAATTGGACTATTTTATAGTATTCAATAAATGAAGTTACAGGAATATTAAGAACTTAACTTTGAGTGCTATTTTGTTTGGGAGTAGTTTGTAGATTGTGTTTTACAACAATGTGCGTGTCAAAATAACTGCTAAGAGTGGTTATTGAATATCAGATTTTGCCACTTGTGAGGTATCGACAAAATTAAATTAAAACCCTGAAATGGTATAGTAGACACTACAGGTATTTGAAATAATAAAACTGTCTTATTCCATTTTTAATAAAATTATTAGCTGTCAAATTGACAGTTTGCATTAATTTGTTATAGTCTGTGGAGGATTTATAAGTCATGTATTGACGTGCTTGAGTCTAAACTACACCTTCGGGAAAATTCCATTAGGAACTGAAATTTTAGTGGTCGCTGGAAAGAGTAAAATTAAAAAATTGTATTTAAAGATTAGAATTATTGATCGGAAAATCTGATTTTAAAAATTGAATCTAAATTTCATAACGATTAGAGACAAACGAGATCCTGTAGAAAGTGTACCGATCTTAGTAAGGAAATTATCGTCCAAAACATCGATGTTACTTTTCAGATCTGTATTAATCAAATGAGCTAGAGAATTATTGATTTTCCAATCAAGACTTTTTAATAATTTAACAATTAAAGCCCTAGGGAGTTAGAACTCGTTTTGCTATTGTAAACTTTACCAGACATGTTTACAGAACTTTGAATAAACCTGCACATTTAATGTCACAAAATAATAAACTGAATTCTAGTTACGTTTCTACGTTCATTTCAAAAGAAATCTGAAGCCCATTTAAGAGAAAACATCAAAAGAGACTCAACAAATATTTTTAAGCAAGACTGAGATTTTCCTTTTTTTATTTTCCCGGCATTTCGGGATCCCGGTATCTTGGTGTTGCATTCCCTAGGCCCAAGTCATTAGTAGATCGACGTGTTTTGGGGTTAGACCGTGTCCTTGTTTAAATATTATATGCACTTATCGTCTCGTCTACTTTCAAAGAAGTTTTTTAGAAGGCCACGGTAATTCGGCGTGCGCTAGTGGCAAAACTTTTCTGGCAAAAATAGAAGTAAAGGTCCATGTAAACAAAAGAGCGATTGACCAGACTATAGCTTATGTTCCGTGTCATGTTGATGTTTAGCAACGGCAAAAACATTTAAAACGTGCTATTCAGCAATATGAAAATCAAGTAGGAGTTGCATCGTTGAAGTGAAACAAAAGACGCACATTCTGCCATAGGCGCCAAGCACTCGAACGCTGGTCTTAGGCAAGTCCAAACTATAAACCATGGGAAACGGCCCGTTGGGAAGTAAAACCTGACCGAAAAGATTAATGAAGAGCTAGACCGCACACCATCGCCCCGTTAAACAGCGAACATCAACCTATCTGTGTGTATGGTTCTTCTCTCCCAAAACTAGAAATGTCGGTGCGTCCGGATCATTTAAAAGCCACTACCAACAAATAGCCTATTCGGAAGATGCAAGATATCTGTCAAAAGGAAACGATCAGTGGCTCCCCGGTAGTTTGAAAGCAATCCCTCCCTACCATCTCAAACGATCCAAGCCCTATCTTGCTAACCACCTTCTTTCCGGAAATCGAAACAAAATACGAAAACATCAAAAGACGATCGCCGGTGTCCGGATCGTTTCTAAGCCTGCCTTCTACCTCTACAATGAACGAAGTTTTACGTTGATACCCTCACTCCTTCCCGAATAGAAAAGGAACACCCAAGAAAACAAAAGACTATCGTCACGAACTCCTATTTTTTAACGGGTTTGGACTCATGTACAAAACGGCAAGGGCATGTTGTATTCGGCTGCAGTACAACTGGTGTACCACACAAAAAGAACACTTTGTATTCGTGTCGAGCATAAAGTAGAAAAAAAACATTGTATTTTAGATTAGTGCAAGGAAAGCAGTGCACAATCAAAGGGAACATAAAAAATAAATCCGCATCGAGTGAATCGGTTTCGAGTAGCGTCATGCTGAGCTGTATCTGGAGAACTTTTATTGTCTAGTGGCATTACAATGACATTACAAAGGTGTTTGGGGTATTATTACACTACACCCTACCTTGTAACAAAATGATAAGCGACCACGGGTAGCCCGTTGAAAAGCGAAGGTCAAGCGCAACTTCATAGAAGGACTCCCGTTGGAATATAGAAGTCCAGCCCATTTGCGGATGACTCTTTTGTGAGAATTAGAGATGATACTACCCGCCATGAAAGATTTTTTAATGAGATTTCCGCTTCTAATATTACAACTGATCGAGTGCTGGTCAACCGATTTAAATGAAAATTGTAACGGACAAAAACCGAAAAACTGGCCTTAATGCCAGTTTAGCCCAAGATAATACGCACAGCAGCTAAAAATGTTGGAGAAGGGGGGGTTCCCAAAGTAACCAAACATATATTAAATTAAGACTAGAGGTGGACGCGGAGGTCCGCCACTATCACCTCTAGGCCCTCGCTTAGCCACTTTGTGACTTCGCTCAGGGCCGATGCCTGCGGCGTCGCTTTGTTGCGCCTGCGGCGCTCGGACTTTTTAAGTGCCTCGGAATAACAAAGGGTGTGACCGCCGAAGGTTCTTGGGGCCACTGGTCGGGCTCGCTTTTCTTTGCAGACGCATCGTGCATGGTCCTCCAACACACCACCTTTACCATAAATAAAAAAATACGGTCGGTTTCACATCCACCTTTTTTGTCCCATCTCTATAGGATCAGATTTTGCTGAGATACATGATGTCTGCCAAAAGAAAAACAAAAGGTGGGCGGTGCCGAACATATCTTCCTGAAGCCTTTCCCTCACCGCACCTATCTAATAAAGTTTCATTTCTCAAGGATCAGCCGTTCCTGAGTTACGGGATTTCTCTTAGAAAAAAAATACAGTACGGTCGGTTCCGTACATATGTTCTGCAAGCCTTTCGACGCGACGTTCGCGATATGCGTGCAAAATCACTGCTTAAAAATATCCATATATCTTAGTCTTGTTCCACTTCAAGGATTTTAAATTTTCGAGTTTTTTAACGAATTTCAGGTAGACGTCAGCTTTAGCCGGACTTTAATCGAAATAGGTTTTTTAGCATCCTAAGAGGCATGCCTCGACATCGCGACACTTTCCTCATTGAACCAAGTGACGCCGACGTTCGTCCACCTCTTCGGTGCAAAACGACAAAAAAGACGCCGGCTGCGTCTCGAAATAAGCAAAAGACGACCTCGATGCGCGTACAAAATTACGGCTTTAAAATATTCGTATAGCTTATTCGGGATTTTAAAAATAATGATCTTTGTCTTGCGCACGGCGATTTGTATATAGTCGTCCTGCTTCCATTTGAAGGATTATAACAAAGATCAGGCAAGTTAGTAGAAAGTGAGTGTTAACCGCAACTTCTTTATTTATTGGAAGGTAAAGCTGAGATTTTTAAACTTTATAAAGAAAGGTCTACTCTGGCAAATGACGTTACAATCGACCGAATAAACTTTCCCGTACACCCACCAAAGGCGTACACTCTTTAGGAAATAAATTCTTCCAGCACACCTACACTTGACGTACAGATTACTGATTAAAAAGACAAAAGACGGTCGGTCTGGCCCGAATCTTCCGAAAGCTCGTTCTGCACCACACCCAAGGACCAAAGTTCTATCCCCGTAGAACCGGTCATTTCAGAAATGCAGGATATAACACATCGTTCAATAAGTCCCGAGACTAACCCAGAGATGGTGCTAGTAGTACCAAACTAGCCACGTTTCCCTAGAGTGCGAACCTTCACATGAAACGTGTAAAAATTTCACGTCGATTGGACCACAAACAGCAGAGTTATCGAGGTTAGAGTAAAGTCACTTTGTAATTTGTTTGAAAAATGGAACAAAGCGAGTTTCGCGTGTTGATAAAACATTGTTTTTTAATGGGTAAAAACACCGTAGAAGCCCAGCAATGGCTTGAGAAACGTTACCCGGACTCCTCTCCATCCAAATCAACGATTTGTCGTTGGTATGCTGAGTTTAAACGTGGTCGTACGGACACAAACGATGCGGAACGTTCGGGTAGGCCTTTGGAAGCCGTTACACCGGAAAATGTGAGTGAAGTATTCAAAATCGTAATGAAAAATCGCAAAGTAGAGGTCCGTGAGATTGCAGAAATGACACAGATATCATCTGGAAGCGTATTTACAATCCTTCATGAAAAATTGAGCATGAAAAAGGTTTTTTCCAAGTGGGTGCCGCGATTGCTTTCAATGGAACAAAAACAGCAACGAATCGACGATTCAGAGAGCTGTTTATCGCTATTTACTCGCAATAAAAAGGATTTCCTGCGTCGATACGTGACCATGGATGAAACATGGACACACCATTTCACTCCAGAGTCGAATCGGCAATCATCTGAGTGGCGCATGGCTGGCGAAAGCCGCCCAAAGCGTTCAAAAACGCAGCAATCTGCTGGCAAAGCCATGGCGTCTGTTTTTTGGGATACACATGGCGTCATTTTCATTGACTACCTGGAAAAAGGTAAATCGATCAACAGTGATTATTATATTGACTTGTTGGTACGTTTGAAGGAGGAGATCGCAGCAAAACGACCGCACATGAAGAAGAAAAAAATCCTTTTTCAGCAAGACAATGCACCATGCCACAAGTCCATGAAAACAATGGCAAAAATTTACGAGTTGGGCTTTGATTTGCTTCCCCACCCCCCGTATTCGCCAGATTTAGCCCCCAGCGACTACTGGCTCTTTGCTGATCTCAAAGAAATGCTCCAGGGAAAAAATTTGGCTCGAATGAGGAGGTCATTGCCGAAACTGAAGCCTATGTTGAAGCAAAGTATAAATCCTTCTATAAACATGGTATAGAAATGTTGGAAAGGCGTTGGAAAGATTGTATCACTCTAAAAGGAGATTATATTGATGAATAAAAATTATTTTTGAAAACAAAAATGTTGTTTTCGTTGTTAGTCTCGGGACTTATTGAACGATGTGTTAATACTCGAAAATACAAAAGACGGTTGGCGGCATTCGGATCGTTTGGAAGCCGTTCCTCCACCGCACCCAACGATCAAAGTCCCATTACCATAGTACCCGCCGTTGCCAAGATACAATCACCTATATATGCGCCTCCGTAAGCGCAACCAGCCTACGTCCGCCCGGTAAAAAATCCGAACTCGATCCGTCCTTCGCTAGACTCCCTTCTCCGGCACCGGTCCGATATGAACTCCCGCCCTCGGAAAAAACCGAATGCAGCCAATCTAGTCTTCCGGGAGTCCGTCCTCCGCCACGACCGATCACCAAGTCCCATCTCGATAGGATCGGTCGTTCCCGAGACCCATCGCCCGTTTCTAAAATATGTAAACTATATATTTATATGCACAATACGTCGCCGCAACGCTATCCCTTTGCTGTAATGCTTGCGCTTTCACCGCGTGCTTCCCCCCACGCGTCAAATCAACTAAAACTAAAAGCCACGCCTAGCTAGGCGCAGCCATACTAATTATAAGTAGAATAAACGTAGTGAAATGAACACCCCTGTCTGCATAGCCGAACGCGCTTTGCCCGTTGAAGCTTGTAGCATGTCAAGGCGGCAAAATTTCCGAGTTTGCAGGTGTGCTTTAAAAGACGGGATCACACAAGGCCCGCATATAAACACATCGCACAGCAACATACTGTGAAGATTAGATGTAGATCTGTCTATGTTAAAACAAGCTCAACTCGTAACTGCGTATAGCCGACACAATTCCACGAAATTCGCACAACTGAGGCGCGGCAAACAATCTTTTTAAAAGAAGCCACACGTGTGTTTAAATTAACATCATGCAAAATAAAATTAAAAACACTTTCAGAAAAGGTTTAATAAACGAAAATGACTCAATATATTTGCAAAATATTACAATGACGTGAAATTATAAAATGGCATTACAAAATATCGACTTCTATATAAGACAGTATGCAAATAAAACACCTAGGAGCTGCCCAGTGGCAGATAAGACCAAGAAGTGACATTAAATGTCCGACGTACCAACCTCTTTACCACATGAAAGCGCTTAGAAAAATTTTGCCAAAGACATCAAATGTCCTGATTTAAAGATTCTTCTCCATGACGTGGTTTCAAACTAATGATCTATCGATTATTTAGTGTCTGTATTTTCAATTTCAGTTGACAATCAAATCTGTCTTTTAGAAGTACAGTTCCATAACAATCTGTTGGCAATCTAGTGTCTACAAGTATCTAGAGTAGATTTCCAGCGTTTTCCCAGAATGTCCAGCATTATTTTGAAATATTCACATTTAACAACGCGAAAACCCATATTTGTTAAGTTCCTAAGTAGAATTTGCAACTTTGCAAGTTTGTAAATTATAAATGTTTCTTTTTATACAATGCAATTAACGTAGTACCACAGACTGTTTAAGGCAGACAACTTTCTATAGACGACTTGACGTTGCGCACTGAAGGTAACACTAAATGTTATATTTTCCAATTCCTGCGCATCTTTTCTGTAGTCTGGGTAAGCTATCTTCCGTGTAGTCGGTCAGAGAGGCGTGAGTGAGGTGGTTTTCAACGAACGTCCCCACGGGTAAGTGGTGTCACCCCGAATACGCCGTGAGACGCCGGACATTTTTGAAACCAAGGAACAACAAACGCAATTGCGGCGAGTTATTACATTTCGGTTTTGCTTTTCGCGAATCTTCAGTTTTTAAGTGAAAAGTTTCGTGTTTCATTTTAAAAGAGAGAAAAAGGAAAAAAAAATATTGTCTAGGAACCTCGGATCTGTCACGCTTTCCGGCCATGCCGGGTATTCAGGCCCTGTCGAGTCTTCCGGCCAATCAAAGACGGGACCCGAAAATTCCGTCCCGTGCAGGGCTTTAACTTAAGTTGATGAGATATTAATTTTTTGTATTTGTCATATTGACAATTTAGAAATACTTTTACAGTGTCTCATGACATACATTTGATATCTCTCTAATATAATTTAGTTCATTACAAGTCGAAAACAAGCAGTGGCCGTTGTTCTAAATGTCCCCGGATATTTTTAGTTATAGCTAGACTGGATAGTACAAAGAAAACGCAATATTACTTATCAAATTTGTTAATTGCACTAATCCACTTAAGCCCAGTAAGCACCATGGGCCGTCGCTCCCCTCTCAGATGAAGGAGAGGACGAAAACCGAAGAAACTGTCTGCACCTAAATACCCGGAATCGGGGAGTTTGGACGGGGACGCTGTTTTTGAAGACTCCCCGTCATCGTTTTGAGCCAATCAAAGTTGAGTTAGGTTTCATAGGCGTCCATCAGAAGAAGGTGAGTGCGAATTTGTAGGAGTTATCAAAACCTAGTTTGGAATGTTTGTTCCCGTATCAAGCCTGTATACACCAAAACAATTTTTCCACCGCCAGAGCCAGAGCTAGCAAGTTTTCAAATTTGAGCGAGAAAAACTCAAAACGTAAGGACGAAATTTGGCTTGCGTGTTCAGGATACCTAGGGGTAGAGTTCAGTACTTTTATAACGACCGAGAGAGAAATCATTAATTGGTTTTGAAACTGAAGTTACAAGCAAAAATTGTTGTAAAACTGGATTATACCAACGTGTAACGTGAAGAAGATGCAACCTTTGTGACGTTATTAAGTAGACTCAGTGGTGACGTAATATTCACGTTAGTTATTGGGCATTATGACGTATAAGACCAAACATGACCAAAAATTGACGTCATCTGTCCGTCACTATGTTAGCTGGGTAGTACAACTTGAGAAAGTTCTGAAACAAATGCCAATTTATCACCTTGGATACGTAGATACAGGTAACACAACTGTTAACAAAGAATTTAAATTTTTAATTTGTAATTTCTTCGTAACAAATCAGGACTCGTTACGTAAATAACCGTGTGCATCATTATTTGACATTTATTGAAAGACTATTGTTTTGTTTCCTGAAATGTCATTTTTATTTACAAAGCAAGCAAACTCTGATCCTAATAATTTCTTACCATGTTAAAATTTCTATGTTCATACTAAAACACGCTAAATCCCCCTTGGCGTCTTTCTGTTAGTTTTAAAACTAATCTATTTGTAATTTTGCTAACCCTTTTGGGAAAGAAAACATTGCCTGAGGTGTATGTAATTGTTTCGGATATTAGTTCGCCAGTTCAGTTAGTTCTTTTTTTCTACTACAATTTCATGGTTTTATTATCTAGAAACATTATTTTAATTGAATTGAAGAGTTCAAATTCTGCTTGTGGATTTGTAATAACTATTTGTGTACCTGTTAACAATTACTTATTTTTGTGTAATTTTTAATCCTTAATTACTTATTTTTTTAAATAATAGTAAGGTAAAATATAATTCCTTATTTCTTTATTAATATTTTTAAGATGGAATTTTTAAAATAACAATTGATATGCACGCGCTCTATAATTTCTTAAATGTTTTTTGGTCACAGAAACCTACAGTCCACAGACATGATCAATACCGGAACTTTTCCTTTTGCGCATGGTTGCAATTAACAGCGTGCAATCGACTGTTTTCGAGTGTTTTCGTTTTTACTAAAAACCACAAAGAAAAATATAGCAACAACTATTACATTTTATTGGAAATTGTACTCGGTAGGATATTTACATCTTACAATATGCTACAAGTTGATCATTAATATTTACAAGGTACTCTTTTGTAACGTTTTATGTAAATCAGGAAAATCTGCTTTTGGTTTTTGCGGAAACTGAAATAGTATCCATTTACTCGTATTGTTAGTTCCATCCGTTTCATTGAACCCTACCGAGGAATTTTAAATTATACAGACGAATAAATTCGGTTTATTCATGCAAGTGAAAACACAAAAGAAATTCAGTAATTTCACATACTACTCAAAAATGAATTTTCATGGTTATTCAAATAATTATAATCAAATTTTCTTTGCTGCTCAATTCTAATTCTTCTACATATTTCTATCGAAGTTATTCTGTGGTTTGCAAATTCTATTTTTTACTTTTCGTACAAGTGCAACCTTACCTTCTTGATAATTTATTTTTTGTTCAGTTATCTTGCAATAAGGTGAGATTTCAAAGAATAATTTAAATCCAAAACTTCTCGACCTCTCTTCTCTTTTTCATACTATCTTATTGTATTAATACTAAGATGCTTTAATTTTCCATTGTATTTGCAAACTGTATTACTTATCTCGTACAGCATTTTTTAAATGCTAAGCAATTTGAAAAGAATTCTATAAGAACCGTAAATACAATCTCGCTATTTGCACGCGTAAAATTGAAATTTTTCACAATAGAATTCCCTTAAGCACCATAGACGTCAGTAGGTCTATTTTGGACTATTTCACTGGTGCTGCTCATTAGAAACACTCAACATACATCTTTGCTTAAGAGCTCGTCTTGTCTAACATTTACGTAATGAACACATTTAATCCAGATGGTAGTTCCCCAAGTTATGGCAAATAATAAAAACAAGAAAGTCTACAACAATGTTTTCTTCCAATTTCATTCTCTTTATTATATGAACAGATCTTACTGGTGATGATAAGTAGTTGATTAATTCATATCATATGTAGGCTTAAAGATGTTTCTATGATTTTCTTCTTGATTATATTAATTACTGCCTTCTCGCCCTTTCCAATTTAATCTAAAATTACGTATTTAGACCTGTTACGTGATATTTACTGCACACAATAACTTCATAATTAACTCTAGCTATGTTATTAGTTAATTAGTAAAGTTAAGATACGAATCGATGTTGTACCTTTCTAATTAAACGAACCCTATCTCAATTTAATGTAACGTATCCAAACTTACTCAGAAGTAACTCAAAACTTTTATTAAAAAAAATAGATTTCTTTTAATTATCCATACTTTATAAATCTGAAAAAGTTACCTAATAAGTGCTGACTAATGAGCATTCGTTAGAGGCATCATAAAAAATAACAGGAAATCGAGACGAAGAAAATGTTTTATTGCTGCAAAAAATACGCCTATTTGACTAAATTGCACGTTTATTTGGATTTTAAATTTTAGAAGGTAAACTTGCAATCAGCAACAGTAAATTGTTAGCTGTTCAGCATTTCCGTTTTTAAAACCTTGTTTGAATTGAATAAAATAAACTTTGGTAATTGCTACGAATCGACGACAGCATTTCTATGTAAAAGATAAAATTAACGAGCATACAGATTTTAAATAAGTTGACGGTAGCGGTATAGGGATAAAGGTTGTAATTACCAAGATTCTCAAGATCTTTATCCTAATGATCAACCCCATTTTGAAGGAATACTGAAACTGTCATTGGTATGGTGAATGGAGCAAAAAGAAAAGTCTTGAAAGGTCATGAGTTACATAAATACATTGAAACAGAGTTCTGTTGTGAAAATCATCGTCTCTAGCAGTTTTCAAGATCTGAACATTGAAACTTGAATTTGAAAGTCCCTGTATCTGTATAGTTTCGTTTTCTCATTGTGCTCTCAGGTATAATGCTATGACTAAAACCCCTAGTTGCTGACAGTTATTCATAGTAGGTTTGCTTAATTTTTGTCAGTATTGACCTTGCTTGTATTAGGACTTCCGCGTTCTGCAATATAAAATGTTTTACTATTCCATTCAAAATAACTTCCGCGCGCTTAAAAATCAGTTTTCTCCTTGTTTTTAATACATAGAAAAGGCACCGAATGCCTGTAATTACTTGTATGAATTTCATTCCAAGTACTAAAAAAGTGAGTGCAAGGCTTAGCCTTTTCAAAATATTCTATTAATTATAAACTAAAAGACACACATCATAGCAGTTTAATGTAAAGTTTTCTAAGATTTTATACGTTTATTCAGCCCAGACTTCACTAAAATCCAAAAGTAGATCGTTAAAGAGCGAATTTCTAGCCACTAAAACTCTAATTTCAACCAGAAAGAATTTTTAAAATAAACACGTAAAGCTTCAAAAAGCTGAATCATAATGGGCCAAATTTGGCGTTCTACTCAAGAAAACTAGATTTCACACAGCTTATTTGTGGTGGCTCAAGGTCGGATTTCGTCCTTCATTGGTTTACTTAAAAATGCTAAATACGAACACCAACCGGGTTACATCTACCAACGGGCTACCTTGGATGGCTCAGGATAAGGCTTTGCCCACCATCAACCTTCTAAAAGAACTAATTTCCTGCAGACCACTTGCGGTGGCTCAGAGTAGGCCCCCGACTTACATCAACCTTCTAAAAGACTTAAGAAAGTGTAGCAGCTTCGTTATACATCAACATTCTAAAAGAGCTAACTTTCTCACACACTATTGGCGGCGGAAGAAATCTTCAGAAATTTAAAACTAACGGAAGAGCTATGCTTATCAATTTTTGGGAATTTAGGGCCAGACCTTGCCTTTCATCAACCTTCTAAGAGATCTAAAAAGGTAAATGGAAGGCAAAACATTTCGCTTTCCGAAAAGGTTCAGCAAAGCCCAACTCTGGACCACCGCTGGCGGCTTGTTGGATGTCGTAGCTCAATCTGTAGTCTTTCAAGCTCCGGTCTCGCTATTCATCGACCTTTCAAGAAAATTAAATCTCTCACGGGCCTAGTAGCCTAGGGTTGGCCTAAGTCTTCCATCAGTCTTTTAAAATAGTTAGGAAGGTAAATGGAGAGCAAAGTACGACTCTAGCTTTCTGAGAAGGGTGATGGAGAGCAAAGCTCAAACTTAGACCGCCGCTGGCGGTCTGTTGGATGGTATAGTCCAATCTATAGTTGCTCAAGTTCGAGTTTCACCCTGCATCAACCATCACAGGCTACATATGGTGGCCTTCTAAAAGAGTCAAGATGTAAATTGAGGGGAAGGCCCAAACTTGAGCCACTGCAGGTAGCTCATATAATATTTAGCTTTCTGATAAGGGTAATGGAGGACAAACCCTAGCTCCTGAAACCGTTGATAGTCAATTGGATGGCGTGTCCTTGTCTGTGGTAGCCGCAGTGGCTTTTTATCCACCTTCTTAAGAAAACTAAAAACTAACGAGCCAAAGTATGTCTACCGACAAGACATTTTTGGTAACTCAAGGTCAGGCTTTCGTATCCATCTACCTACTAACAGAACTGGATTTCCCACAGACCACCTGAGGTGACCAAACGTTGACCTGCATCCTACATCAGTCTTTAAACAGACTTAAAAAGGTTAATGGAGTACAAAGCCCGACTTAACATTCTGAGAAGGGTGATAGAAAACAAACTTCAACCTTGGGCCACCACCGGTGGCTCGTTAAATGTCGAGACCCGACCTGTGCTAGCCCAACGTCGATCTTTACCATGCATCACTCTTCTAGAAAAGCTAGATATTTCAAGGGCCATTTGCGGTGGCTTTCCATTCACGTTTTTAAGAAAACTAAAAATCAACAGGCCAAACTACGTCTACCTATGTTCCACCTTTGGTAACCCAAGGTCAAACTTTACCCTCCATCAATCCTTTAAGATAACTGGATTTCCCACTAGCCACCTGTGGTGGCCCAAGGTTGCTCGGCACCCTACATCAACCTTCTAAGAACACAAATGGAGGGCAAAGCCCAATCATGGATCACCGCTGGCGGTCTATTGGATGGCGTAGCCCAACCTATAATC
Organism: Ignelater luminosus; assembly: GCA_011009095.1. Classification (NCBI taxonomy): domain Eukaryota; kingdom Metazoa; phylum Arthropoda; class Insecta; order Coleoptera; family Elateridae; genus Ignelater; species Ignelater luminosus. The sequence goes on from VTPC01090614.1 coordinate 495,547, forward strand.
AATCTTTTAAGAGAGCTAGATCTTCACAGGTCAGCTGTGGTGACAGGTAATCCTTACAGTATTTAGCTTTCTGATAAGAATAATGAAAGGCTTGTTGTGGCCTAAGGTCGGGCTTCACATTCCATCAACCTTCTAACAAAACTGGATTTTCGACAGATCAACTGCGGTGGCCAAACGTTGGCGTGCATCCTACATGAATCCTCTAAGAGAGTTACAAAAGTAAAAGGAGGGCAAATCGTGACCTTGGGCTACTGCAAGTGGTCCGTGTATTATTTGGCTTCCTGATAAGGGTGATTAAGGGCAAAGTCCATTCGTGAATCCTTGCTGGTGGGACATTGGATGGTATAGCCAGATCTGTGGTAGCTCTTAGACAGCGTTGATGGTCAGTTGGATAGAGTGGTCCAAAGTCAAGTTTCACCATCCTTTAACCTTCTAGAAGAGCTAAATATCTTGCATGCTATTTGCGGTAGCTTTCCATAGATTTTAAAAAAACTAAAAACTAATAGGCCTAGTTACTTCTGCCAATAGACCACTTTTGGTAACGCGAGGTCTAGCTCTGATATACATTAATATTCTAAAAGAACTGAACTCCTCTTAGACTACCTCCAGTGACCCATAGTTGGCCTGCGTGCCATACCAATCTTCTAAGGAAGCTAAGAAGGTAAATGGAGGACAAAGTCCAACGTGACCTGTTGAATGGCGTGGCCTGACCTGTAGTCGCTCAAAGTCGGGTTTCGTCCTTTATCGACCTTCTAAAAGAGCTAGATATCCCATCGGTCATTTGTGGTGAAAGAAAAAACTTCTTAAGAAAACTGAAAGCCAACGGAGGAGCTACATCTATCAACCTTTGGTGACCTGGGTTAGGTTTTGTCTTCTTTCAAACTTCTAATGCAGCTGGATTTTCCACAGGCCATCTGCGGTGGGCTAAGATTATCTTGTGCCCCACATCAACCTCCTAAGAAAGCTAAGACGATAAGTGGAAAATGAAGCTGGATCTTTGATCACCGCCGGTGAACCTTAAAATATTTCGCTTTTCGAAAAGGGTGATGGAGAGCAAAGTCCAACCATGGACCACGGTTGGCGGTTTATTGGATGGATGACTGCAGGTCGGGTTTTGCCTTTCATCAACTTTTTAAGAAAACTAAATCAACTCCTTAAGGGAGTTAAGAAGGTAGATGGACTGAAAAGTCTCGCCTTAGGACACCGCAGGCGGTGATGGCCTGTTGAATTACGTAGCCCAATTTGTAATCACTTAAGGTCGGGTTTTGCCCTTCATTGACCTTCTAAAAGAACTGCATTTTTCACAGACCACTTCTGGTAGCCAAACGTTGGCCTGCTCCCTACATGAACTTTCTAAGAGAGTTAAGAAGGTAAATGAAGCCCGACTTTGAGTCACCACAAGTGGCCAGTTTAATATTTACCTTTCTGAGAAGGGTGATGGAGAACAAAGCCCAACCATGAACTACTTCTGGCCACCCGCTGCCACTTGTGGTGGGTGAAAGTCGGATTTTGCCTCTAATCAACCTTCCAAAAATGCTAAATATCTCACAGGCCGTTTGTGGTGACTTTCCGTTGATTTTCTTAAGAAAATCAAACATTAATAGGCCGATGTACGTCTACCAACAGGTCACTTTTGGTGTTTCAAAGTCAAGCTTTGCTCTTCTAAGCAAATTAGATTTCTCATAGGCCACCTGCGGTGGCGAAACGTTGGCCTGCTCCCTACATTAACCTTCAAAGAAAGGTAAATGGAGGGCAAAGCTCTACCTGCGGTAGCCTAAGATTGGTCTGCAATGTGCATTAACTTTCGAAGGTAGTTAAAAGGTAGATGGAGGGGAAAACCCGACTGTGTAATATTTAGTTTTCTCAGAAAGCGATGGTGGGCAACGCCCAACTCTGAACCACCGCTAGCGACCTGTTGGATGGCGTAACTCAAGGTTAGGTTTTGCCCTCAATCAATCTTATAAGATAACTGGATTTCCCACAGGTCACATGCGGTGTCCAAAAGCTGTTCTGCGCCCTACACTAACCTTCAAAGAATATTAAGAACGGCTAGTAGTGGTCCAAAGTCGGGTTTCCTATTTTCCACAAGCCGCTTTTGATGGTCTTCTAAGAGAATTAAGATGGTACATGGTAGGAAGATTGCGACGTTGAACCATCGCATGTTGTCCGTAAGACATTAAGGTTTCTGATGCGCATGATGGAGGGCAAAGTCTAACCCTTAGATATCGCTGGTGCCAAGTAGGATGGCGTGTCCTGATTCGTTGCGCTCCGCCATCTATTTGACTTCTATAGCATGCAAGTCATTTCCGGTGGTTTTCCATTGACCTTGTTTAAAAAAACAAAAACTAACGGACCAATGTACGTCTACAAACAGGTCACCCTCTCTCAATCTTCTAAGAGAACTGAATTTCTCACAAGCCACCTGTGGTGGCCAACCGTTGACATTCAAGGACAATTAAGAAGGTAAATGGTGGGTAAAGCCCAACCTTGAACCAATACTGGTAGCCCGTTGGATGGTATGGCCTAAACTGGGGCTTCGCCATCCATCAGTCTTCAAAAAAAGCCATTTGCAGTGATTTTCCATTGACCTTTTTAACAAAACTAAAACCTTACTGACTTAAAGTCAGACTTTACCCTTCTTCAACTTTGTAAGAGAACTGAATTTTCCAGAGGCCATCTGTGGTGGCTAGGTTTGGCCTGCACCCTACATCAGACTTAGAGACAGAGAATTAAAAAGAATTGTTTTATGTAGATAAATGCTGGTTTCAAATAATTCTAATTTCAAGTGATAATTTGTAAAGTAGTAAATGAGGGTTTTTCTGCAAGATCCATATTTTGCTAGAATTTTAATTTTAAAGTATAAACTGCAAGTCAACAGTAATGTAAATGCTAAAACATTCAGGTTGATACTTGCATGCCAGGGTAGCCTCTTGTGAAAAGTGGCTCTAACATCATTTTTGGCACCCACAATGGCAAGTTCAAATCCTGCTTTAATATTTTTTAACTTAAAGTGATGGAGAGCAAATATCTTAACTCTGCTCCATCGCTGACGCCCCGTTAGATGGCGTAGCCTGATCTGTGGTCGTTCATGATCGTGGTTGGCTCTTCATCAACCTTCTAGAAAAGCTAAGTGTGACTCTTCATTGACCTATGGTGACCCAATGGCAGTCTCCATCATGCGTTGCCGTTCTTAGAAGAACGAAGTTGCAAAAACGAATTCGGCTAGATCGTTCAACAAGCTACTTGCTGTGGTTCAAAGCCAGGCTTTGCTTTCTCAATCATTCCTAGTAAACTGTCTTTATGCACAAAAAGTGCCTAACACTGAAAACGCTTAAGTATTTTTCAATTGAATGATTGTAAAAAGAAAAGATTTACAATTTTATGTTTTAACTGGAGATTTGTAAAATTTCTCAAAATCTTTATGAATTGTTTTATGCAGATCAATGCTGGTTTTAAATAATTCTAATTTCAAGTGATAATTTGTAAAGTAGTAAATGAGGGTTTTTCTGCACAATCCATATTTTGCTAGAATTTTAATTTTAAAGCACAAACTGCAAGTCAACGGTAATATAAGAGCTGAAACATTTAAGTTAATACTTGCAAGCCAGGGTAGCCTCTTGTGGAAAGTGGCTGTAACATCATTTTTGGTACCCACAATGGCAAGTTCAAATCCTGCTTTAATATTTTTTAATTTTAAGAAAATCTTGAAAAGCTTTCCTTGTCAAAGCTTACGCAAACCATGTATCGTGAAATAAAAATCCAAAAAGCCACTAAAATGTGCATTAAATGATGTAACAAGCAAGAAAAAGAATATTATTAGCTATTACTAGTTTAAGAAAAAAAATAAGAAAACACATTATACCTGAATCTAATTTTATTTTTCCATTATTCGTGATTGGATGTTGCCTGGAAATCGTAAAATGTGTCCATCATTTTATGTAGTATCTAATAAAGATGATATCAGCAAGATGAGAAAAGGTTGTAGGAAAAATGAAAGAATGAGATTATTGATACAGTTGAGAAGAAAACATTAGTACTTCAAATTGCTAAGTTTAACGCTATTTTGATTACAGTTTAATAACTTTTGCTTGCTGCTAGTTCAGCTTATTTTTATATCATCAAAAGAAAATTTGGTTTGCAAGTATTAGTGAAAAATCATGTCATTGTATATGGTTACATCCAACATAATAAGATTCGTAGAACAGTTTTGGCTTTTACAATGGTAAATATTTATACATAACCAATAAAGATTAGATTTTTGGTTTATGAATTTGTGATATAATTAATAATTGTGTTTACAATATTTATAAAATTGTTTGATACAGTCTGTTTTAAATTTAATTAAGAAATTACTATTATTAAATTTGATTACCTAGTTAGATTGTTACTATTTACTTCATTAATAAACTTTTAATTAGTCTAGAATTAATCTGCCATGATAAAATGTTAGAGAATATTCTAAACTAAATGGTGTTTATGACGAATAACAGTTCACAACATACAAAACTGTTCTATGTTGAATTAAACACTATTGTAACATCCAGTAAAAGGTAGTCAAATCACGTATAGAAATAAAACCAATAACAATGCATTATTCAATTTTAAATTCGTGACCGACAGTGACAAATTTTTCTTTTAGCTTTCACTCGTCAAGTTCTATTACCTTTTGATCGCTCGTTATTTTTTTCCCGACTTACATTTAATTAGTAACGCACGAAAATATGTTGTATATCGATTATCCAGCCACAATGTAAGTTTACATATTTTATATTTTATGAAGCTTTCCAATTAAAAGTAAGTAGTATTTAGAATGTTTGTAATTTTTTTTTTGCTTTCTGTTTATTTACCTGCTGATATTATCGACGTCGCAGAAAAAATACGAGGGTATATTGAGCGGTTTCAAATGTTAATCTGTTTTTTATGGCATCTGTGTAAAATTATAGAAACATCGCATAATTTCCCCAAATTAAAACAACTGTTTGTTGTTCGAAATACGATAGCTTTATCATAAAAATGGTATGCGGTTGAAATATTAAATTTCCAATTAATATTTTTTAATTTATAAGATTGGATAACTTAACCAATATTTAAAGTCTTTAAAAATTTCGTGACTTCACGAACTCATAAAATCCTCCTAAAATCTTTGTATCTCTCGAGACGTTCCATTTTTTATAGGTTCGAGGAATCAGCACAATAATTGCAAACAAATACCAGGCAATTAAACAAAAGCTGTTTCCCTATAGAAGAATTCCAATGTTTTAATACCAGATAGTAATTTGATGAAGAATTTCAATTTTACCTTCAGATTTTTCAAGGGAATTTACCAAAATTTTACACAAAACAAACTAACAGTAAAGCCCAACCATCCGATTTGAAATTCGCCAATTGAATGATGAACGTCAAACCGTAAGAAACAATACACTAGATTTTGTCATTCGTATCAGTATACCGATGATATGCAAGTTGATTTATCATTTACTATTTCCAATTCTAAACTAGCCGAATATCGTATAAACGGTGTTCTGCAAACGATATTCTATGTTTTTAAATCTCATGGTTTAATACTTAATGGATCGAAAACACAAATGATTCTATTTGGTAAACATCGTGAATTTTAGCTAAACGGCAGCAGTTTTGTTATCAAAATTGATCAACAACAATTTCTATCTGCGACACAGCCAAATACAAATCTTTGGCCATCAGATGGCTTTTTCAGTGAACCACCGATGAACAATCAGATTTCTCTTTAGCATGCAAAATCGTTCCAAGAGATTTTTATGTGAATAATGTCCTTACTGGAAGCAACACTTTCATGGAATTATCGCTTGCGGTATTAAATCGAGGAGGTTTCGAATTGTAAAAATTTGCGTCGAATTACGATAATCAGGATTCAACATCTCAACACTGACTCAAATATCAAAACATTAGGCTTAATTTGGAATTATAAACAAGATACATTTAAATATATGTTAAGCAAATTAATCCTTCATGAAAAATCACCAAACGTTCAATTCTATCAGCTATTGCTCTCGTAGTTCATCCACTAGGCTTGATTGGTTTAATACTAATGCAAGCCAAGTTAAGTCTTCAAATATTGTGAACCTTAAAACTGAATTGGGACGAGTCAGTTCTTCTTGAAATTTAAACCAGATAGTGCCAATTTGCAAATCAACTTTATTTAATAAATAATTTAAAATTTAGTCAACAGATTTTAATCATGGGATTCCTAACTAATGAACATGTTCTACAGGGAACCAAGTATTTTCCTCTTTACCTGTAATGTTGATGCAATTTTAATTGCAAAGCAAAAGCAAATGGAAAAGACTTTATCTATGGAATACATACAGGGTGGTGACTTGTTCAGGTGTTTATAAGGAATTCGATGTTAATTTTTACTTATACTTATAATATTATCTTTCCCAGTTAATTTTACAGCAATTATACAAATTTAAAAAAATCACAATTAAACACTGCGCAGAATAGGACTAATTTTCTTCACGTATTACATTTAATTATTAATTAATTTTTAATAAAATGTAATGCGCTGTAATATAAGTGCCGCATTTCCGCAGTTTTAACAACGGAGCAGTTGGTCCCGTAGACTGAGAGCCTGATTCATAATCAAGGTATGAAGTGTTCAAATCCCGCCGGAAAGTTTAGAAAAATTTTTTTTTCAAATTTTTATTTTCTTTTCTTTTTTTTGGAGTGATTAACTACAATAGATTATAACAGAAAATAGAATAGAAATTTGAAATAAAATAAAAAAATCAGAGTATGCGGCGGGATTTCAACGTTAGACCTCTTGCTTTTGAGTCAGGATCTCAGTTCACGGGACCAAAGTCTTTATTTGTTGAAACTGTCAAATAGCGGTATTTGTATACAGACTTTACATTTAGTATCAAAAATTAATAATAAAATGTAATTTGTTAATAATATGTAGATAAGATTAGTTCTATCCTGTACAGTTTTTAATTCTGAACATTTTTTGCATTTACATATTTGCTGCAAAATCAACTGCGAAAATATTATAAGCATGAGTAGAAATTAACATTGAATTCCCTATATGGTAGGGGTTACACGTATTTTTTCTTAAAAACTTAGGACATCAAATTTGTTTATGGGAGGGGTGGGTCCACTTTCAAATCTCAAGCTGAACACGGGGGGTTCCAACGTCTGACAGCCCTAGTGTAGGGAATATTGCTGAAAATATTGCCAAGAATGTTGCCTAAAATGAGAATTTTTTTAAGTTTTTCCTCTTACGTTAATCGTTGTTTTTATACAAATTTGAAGCTAAATATTGACTAAACATTGAAAATGATACAAATACAAGCATTACTAAAGTAATGTTGCTCTGTGTTTACATTTCTTGGCAATATCAAACATTTAATCAAAATAAACAAAGTAATTGAGCAATCTAGATAATTGAATAATTGATTAGTCGATATAATCGATTAATCACAATAACCGATTGGTCTAAATAATCAACTCATGAAAGTAATCCATGAGTCTTATGGGACTCCGAAGAATTTATTTGGAACCGCGCGGCGCTTCCAAGAATCGTGATCCTAAAGGTTCGGGCTTTGGTGGCCTTGTCAGGAAGAAGACTCTGGATGCTCTCGGGCGAATTGAAGCAGATGCAGCTAATGTTTTTCAAATAACAATAAACTACTTTAGAAAAGCCGAATTTTTAAAAAGTCAAATATACATCAAATTGGCAAATGACAAATGTCAGTTCATATATCCTAAAAGTTATTCTTATCACAAAGCCCGTATCAAACAATGTTATGTTAATACTGTCGTAGTACTATCGACTGACCAGCAGTGCACTATACTGACTCGCCCGTAAATTTACTAAATACTGTTCCAAACTGCGCGATTTGTTGTTTGATAACCCTGGTACCGAGTGATCAAAAAGAAATCTTATAGCGGTTGCCTTTGGAATAAAAAACGAAGGGTGTAAATTAAAATGGATGTGCACTTGTCAACGTCTTGTCAAATATTTCATTAAGTTTATTTAAAATTCTGTTTTTGGTTTAAAGTTTTGTGTAATTTAAAAAAATCTGTAAAGAACAGAAAAATTATTTATTAGAGGTATAATTTACTAATATTTTCATTTATTAAACTATGTTTATAGCTATAATACGTCAAGCGCTGACGTACGTTTTCAATTTCAAAGCCGACCGCGGTAAGGTTTCTTTTTGATCGCTGTGTATTTGTTATTTGACGTTGATGAAGCTATGTATAAAAGGTCATATCCCGCCTAACAAATATGTGAACTGAAGCCCGACCGGACCCGAACGCGAGTTTTGATCCAGACAACGTAAAGGCCCGACTAGGAAATCTAGTCTGTTCAAGTTTTTACCACCTGCATTGTTAGGCATATCGGCATAACGCGGCGTAATGACACTTAGGTAATAATCTTGAAGGGAAGCAGCTTGTAGCTTTAGACTTAAGTTAAATTTATAAAATCGTACTTACTCGTAGTAACATAGTTGCAAGAACCATCAAGAACCACAGGTAAAGCCTTAAAACGTGTGACTCCCTAGAACTGTAGCATAGCTAAAGATGAAGGATGCAGAATAGTCTCCTGATTAGAGAATCTGTGATACTTGTAGACAAAGATTTCTAAAATTTTAAAAATCCAAACAGAAGTGAATTTGATTCCTCTGGCAAAAATAATAATTATATTTATTACTGTAGTTCTTCAGGAACTAGGTAGGTAAGTAACCGACAAACTGTTGGATAAGTAAATTGAACAAAAACTAGGAAGGTAAATATTCTACTGTTTCTTCTGGTAACTTAGCGAAACAAAAAAGGAACTTTGACAAAATAATGCACCCCTATCAGAAGCTGCAAAGAATACAAATTGTACTCAAAAGTATGTCACATATAAGACATAGAAGACTCCTCACAAAATAACGAAATAATTCAAAACACTGGCATACCGTTTTTACAAAATAGATAAAAGTCGATAAATTGAAATTTTAAATTCTTTCAATCTAGTCTTACCATGGTTAAACAACATTTTGCTGCTTCTACGCATTATTGCTAGACAATTATGCAGCTACAGAGACCTAGAAGAGAATTTTGCAGTTTTCTGATACTAAATTCGGACCTCATCTAGCTGAGGTGTAGGCGATATCTGAGTTTTAGAATTCTGATGATGTCAGCAGGGACAAAAAGGGGATACAAAATTCAAGAACGGCTATGTTAATTTAAAGGAAGTTGCCTCTGTTTTATAAACATCGAAGCTGTCTTTGGCTTATTTCGAGACACAGCTGGCGTCGGCGTCGTCCATACGAAAGCTCAGCCAGAAATAGAAATTCGAAGGCGACCCAGTCAAGGGCGTAGCCCGAGCTGGGACCACCGAAAGTGAACCATTCGAGGGCGCAGCCCGAATTGAGGCCACCATAGGTGGCCGATTCGACAAGTCAGCCCGAGAATAGTTTAGATACATCTCAGAAACGACTGATTATATGAAGATGGGGCGTTGGTAAGCAGGTGCGGTAGGGGAAAGGTTTGCAGAAGCTGTGTGCGGGACCAAAAATATTTAGTTTTTTTCTTGTTTTGGTACACATTCCGTATCTCCCATACGGCTGAGATGGGACTTTGATAGGCAGGTGAAGTGGGAAAAAGGCTTGCATAAGATTCATGCGTGAGCACAAGATGGGTGCATGACCTAATGTATTTTGTTTTTTCTTTTGGCAGAGGACCGTGCACGACGCGTCTGCAAATAAAAGCTGGCCTAGCTAGTGATCGACGAAGGCCAAAGGCCTTCGGCAGTCACACACTTTGTTATTCCGAAAGACTTAAGGAATCGGAGCGCCGCTATAGCGGGGATCCGCCTGCGCCAGCTGTAGTCTTGCGTAAAAGTTAGCTTCGAGGTTTGTCAAACTGAGCCCAAAATAATTAATTTTTCTTGGAACTCTTGGAACACATTCTGTTTGTTCTTGAGTCTGTGCTCAGTAGAAGAAAAATACTTAATTAATCTAAGTTTCCTTGAGAAGATTGTGAAAGTGATGATGGATGGCACTTTTTTGCGACATCACATCTCAACGTCCAAAAAGTTGTTTGATTCTGCTCAGAAGAACATTGTTAATATTAATTTAGAGTTTTATTTTTGATAACCAGCGTAAAGCCAAACGTGAGATTTTGCAACGACGCCATATTAAATTTTTTTCTCGATTAACTTTTAATTCAGCTTCTTTAAACTGGCCCTAAATGTTTAAAAATTCTTTTTGAAAGTGAAGGGGAAACATTATCTAAACTCGATTCTCTGTGTAATGTTTTTTAATGTTGAGAAATGTCATTTGTAGTTTCTTTTCTAATAGCATCTGGATGTAGATGTGCTTAGCAATGTAGCCTATTTCTAATTTATAATTAAATAGATGTGATATTTTGTCTTTGGTCGCACGAAGATCGATAAGTAATTACCGACCAACTACTAAGAATTCCATCTGGATATTTTGCAAGCTTAAGGAAGAAATATCACAGAATATGTAGTACTTACTGCTTTTGAAATTTCAAATCATCGGGTTAATGTTAAACATTTTATAAAATAAAATGTCCTGGAAATTACAATAGGTAACCATGAACTGACTGTTGTGTACATGTTATGAGAAGGTGCTTCTCGCCCTCTGACTTAAACCAGCTTAAACTGAATTGCAAGCCCTACTGTAAATAGATCGAAAAACATACACGCCTAAAGAAAACAGGGCATCCAAATTTTTGGAAACTTTGACTCTTGATAATTACCACAACAACGGGGTTAGGCAAGTATAAAAAAATACGTATCTTTTCTTTTGTCTTAGAAAAACCTTAAAAAAATTTCAGTAACATCTAAGACATGAAACTGAATTTTCTGTGCGATTTAAGATAGAATGATTCTATAGTGGTGATAGAAAACTTCAAGCCGAGGTGGAATGTTAAACGTAATTTTTGCCAAGTTTTCAATCCTTCAGACTAGAGAATATTAAAGTCTTATTATGTATATGTCTGATGTAATACCATAAATATTAATCTTGTATTTGAACGACCACATGATAAAAAAACATAATTTTTTATTTATAAAGTTTGTTTTAATTATTAATATCATCTAGTGAACATGCTAAAATAAGCATAAGAATTAAACTAAATATATGAAAATGGTAAAAGAGATAATATGGAAACGTGAATATACTTCACATGTTGATATTATATTTGAGTGAAGTTTAATTTAACAGAAACAGAGGACGACGACGTCATCTGTAGCAACTTAATTAAATCAAAACACAATATATAGAAACGGAATGTATAAATTATCTGCAGTTTAATTTCAAGTATCGTGTGTAGTATTTCATAGTGGTTTTTCCCCACGCAGATGCAAGTTGAAAATATTTATTTCTTTAATGAATTAAAAAAAGAGATAAGCATTCTTTTTCTTTTAAAAAAACCTGTCATTGTCCACTGAGAAAATGAAAATCAATTTCCGGTTGTCATGTGTCACGCACATGACATGACTTGACACACACAATTCTCCAAAAATTGGATGGTGGGTATTCAGAATAAAAAGTTAAATTATGTTAGAATAATTATATTTATATAGCATAAATAAATAAAGAACACCTCTTAGTTTCTGACGTCTGAATTATTTTATCATAATGGCATATGTGAAATTGTCTCCCTGTTGCCTTTGTTTATAAACCTAAATTAATCTGAACTCGCGAAAAGTTTTGAGGCCCATGTTTAATTTGGTAGAGCACCTCTACTCGAATTAAACTAAAATGTTTCTGTTTTACATTCGCCCTTTTCTGCATATCATCTACCTCTTCAGCACCAATTTACGCGTGAACATTCAGGTTTTTCCATCTCGTATAACCAGAGTTTCCATCTCAGCGTCAACATGTCTGCGCTGCACAAACTCCGGGCATTTCTCAGCAACCCGTGGATTCTGGGAGTCTGCGTTAGTCTGCTGGAAATCGACGATATATACGCCATGTTCGCGTTAACGCTGTTGCAAATAAAAGCTAGTATGCGTTTATTAAAACATGAAATAGTAATTCCTGTCGTATCGTGAATATGTGCTGTTTCCAAATAGTATCAGATGTGACTTTAAAAATTACTACTTAATATTGTATAAAGAGATGTGATTTAAATGCGAGGGTTTTGGGGTAAATAGTATACATATAATCATTGTAAGTGTTTCTCTCTCTCAAGTATTCACTCCCCACGCGTTAATAATATAAGCTCTCTAGCAAAATAGGCTATTCACATAGAATTTTGGATTGAATATTAAATTAGTTGATACCTACATCCTAGATAATAGAATGGTTTAACATAGTTGCAGTTCGCTTTACAATAGAAATTTCTGGCGTGGCTTGTATGTTTGTGTTATGCAGTTCTAGAAGGCACAAAAATATGAATTAAAGCCGGAATTTGAATTATTTTTTTATTTTTAGATGCACTTGAATGAGAAATTTAATATTTTAATGCTGTTTATCTCTCATCTATAGTTTTTTCATAATGGATTAACTTGTTGCTTTTTCCTTGTCGTTGTCTACTCATAGAGCGCTGTTTAGAACGTTAGAGTAGATAAAAATATTGAGTGCATTTTATATTATTATTAACTTCTGCGTGTTCTTTTTTTAGAACATCACGATTTTATTTTTCATTGTTTTTGTTTTCCACAGTCTTAAGATTAAAATTTACTGTTTATGACAAACGACTCCAGCAAATCAATAATAAAATTTGCTTTTGTTCTAAAAAGATATAGAGCTAGTAAATGAATAAGTATCAAACTGTAGTTGAGTTTTACTTGGTGTAAATTAGTAGAGATTAAGAAAAAAGTGAAATAATAATTTTTAAAAACATTCGTTAGAAAAAATCTACATAGAAGTAGGCGTATGTTCCATATGCTATAAGACACATATTATACAAAAATGTAAAGTTAAAAACAACATCGATATTAAGGTTTATAAATGCATTTACGTACCCCACTTAGTGATTATCGGTTGAGTAAACACTGTGTGGTGTATTTGGAAGGCTGCGTTTATAAGTTCTCATTCTTGACGAGGCTTTTACGAGTACGTTTCAATATTCATGATTAAATCGTCAAGAAGCAGAAAACCGTGTTTGAATCCATTATGCGGTTTCAAGCCGTTTAAATAAGAACGTAGAAGAATATTTTTTAAGTTGTTCTTGCTGCTGACAGCAGTGAATATTATGAATAAGAATTAATTAATGTAACGTAATTCATCGACTGATTAATACTTTGGTGGTGACTTGTCCACATATGTATTAAAGAATTCAATGTTATTTTTTTACTTCTGATCATATTATTTTTCTGACGGGATTTGAACGCTTGTCTTCTCGGATGCACTCTTTCGTTTAAACTACGGAATTGCCAGGAGTATACCTGAACAAGTCACCACCTTGTGTTTTATTTTGCATCCATAGCTCCATCCATCCTGCTCCGGAAAGGTCAAAAAGAAGACAAATTACATTTTTGTTTTCTTCTAATCAACCTCAAAAACGGGCACACGCATTTTATTTAAAACAAATCCAGCTCGGTCTGACCATATTTAACCGATTTATTAATGTTTCTGGACATCTCAGCACCCCATGGCAGAAATGGCGAAACTAACCGAATTGAATCGGGTTTTTCGGGCAAATAGAGAAATATTTGGAGAACACAGACCTCGAATATCACGCCGATCAGACCTTCCGGACGGTCTTGGTGGGGGTTGCAAAGTTCGCAAATTACCCTAACGGTCTTTTTTAGGTACTTTGGAGTTTCTTCGTTTTTCACCGAACTTTTTTTCTTATCCTGCCAGGGTGATTGACCAAAACCAGATCTGCACTGCTTAATAGTTTACAAGCCCTCTTGATCTGACCTATCGCGCACTCTAGAGGCCGAGTAGTAGGAAGTAGAGAATCGGTTCGAGCGATTTCAGACAGACTGCAGTAAATTAAGACCGACTGGCAAAACATTCCTTGAAAGCTCTACACCATGTTGTCTAAAGGTAGATGGATGTGGATTTTTATTTGAGGTGTTATAAGATCTATATAAGTTGCATTTCCGTAGCTGGATGCGTAGTAGGTTACTGTGCATGTTACGCAGTAGGGATTTGCACCGTTTGTTGGTGTCTGCGCCGTAGTTCTTTGCGCAGTATTAGCATCAATATGAGTTTTAAATTTCTAAGCTACCCTGGCTTATCGGTTCTTCGGCTAGCGTTATGTATGTGGCCTCTTTTTTCTACGAGTTCTGTTCTCCTCTTTGGCCACTATTTGTATATTATCCCATTGGATGCGGTAGTCTTCACGCCGTACGTGTTCCGCAATTCTCGATTTAACAGTTTCTCTCTTCTTGATGTTATTTTTGTGTTTTTGAAGTGTCACCCGTAGGGGCTTGTCCGTTTCCCTTATGTATGCTCTGCCACATTCGCATGGAACGTTGTACACACAGTTCTTCGTCTGCTGGTCTTTGGTGCTGGGTTTAGTTTTGGTGATCATTTCCTTAAGCGTCCGCGGGATTTGAACACCGTGCGTATGTTGTGCCTGTTTTTCATTTTTCGAAGTTGATCAGAGATGTCTGGTACATACGCGATGACAGCTGTGCGTTGTCTCTCAGCTGCATCATCTCTGCTTGTTCTGTCCTCTGTGTTTTGGTTGTTCTCGGACGCTAGGTTACCTGCAGGTATTAAGTTAGCTGCTATGGTATCAGGTTATCCATTCTCTCTAAGGGTTTGAACTATCTTTTCTCTCTCCTTCTTCAGGTCTCCTTCTTTAGAGCGTATTGTCTTTGCTCTATCATATACGCATCTTGCGACGCCCATTTTCACACTTCTATGATGGTTGGAGTCGTAGTGCAGGTATCTACCTTCGTATCTACGTTCGTTGTGAATTTGCCTCCTTTTCTTTGGACCAAGAACGGTAGTTGTTTAGACTCCACTTCCATTATGCCCACTGCCATACCAAACTCCTGCTGGTAGAATTTGCTGCTTTATTGGAAATATGTTGTTTTGATACAGCTCCATTGTTGCGCCTATACTTAAGTTTGTTCGTACTTCCAGGGTGCGGTCATTTTCCAGCCTTCTTCTAACGATATTCGGAGTCTCATCTGTTGGGACGTTTGTGAGTAGGCTGACTGTGGCTAATCTTACTTTTCTAATAGTTTCGACAAAGTGTTCAGTATTTCTGACTGCTGACGGGATCTTCCCCGCCAGGGGAATTATTATGTCCAACAGGAATCTGGCCAGTTCATGACAAGGAGAGTTTCTCGAGCTCACAATCGACTTCAGAAGTATGTTTTCCCTGTGTGTCTTTGGCAGGCCGTACAGGTAGGTCGGCTTACTATAATACTCTACACCATATAGTCTCTGGTCTCTGATCGCTAGGTCTGCTAATAAAACCCTAGTCGATTTTGCCCATTTTCGCAGCTAGGTATCACCATGTTGGCTTCGCACGCATAGGGTAATTGAAGAATTCTATGCTTCACCTACTTTCTAAGTATGGTTGAAATCGGCCTACTTCTTCTCGACTTATTTCAATTTTTCGCTTTCAAAAAGTACAGAATTTGGACGCCCCTTGCTCCCGTCTCGTTGAATGATTTAATCAAAAGCCGCCAGGCATCGACATGTCCAAATACAAAAGTTTTTGAGCCACTTGACAAATAATTTTTCTTAGTACATCTTCTATAGACAGCAGGCCTCGAAAGGCTTTTATACAACCCAGATACTAGCGGCACTCTCTTGTTTTTTTTGATAGTTCGATTGTACTTGGGAACGGCAGGCGGCTGTTTGAGTTGTTTTCCGGGCTTCCTATGCGCAAATAAAGGTGGGGTTTTGAGGACATTGAAATCGTCTTCTTTGTTCTCTCTTCTACCGCTCTGCTCATGTACTGACCCCTCATGAATTTAAGGCACGCACCTATAGCAGGAATTTCTGTCTAGTTGTACACCTCTTTAGAGAGATGAAAGTGCTGTAAGCAGACCATTCTTCTGCAAGTATCCCTCTCTTTCAGTAGGAGTTTCGTGATCGCATATGGCTGCACGATTATGAAAATCGTGAATCGATCATCAATCGTGGGTCTGATGCAAGGTGTTATAGGTACGTGGCAATGTCCGTGAATGGCAGACTGGAATGCGGTTGCAGAGTCTAGAGAGCAAGCCGCTGCACTGCTAAGAATATCAAAATTAATGACCTTGGAGAAAATCTTTTCCCATTGTTAAAAATAAAAGGATTCTAAATGAAAATCTACAGAAACTAACACAAGCCGTCTTTTATTTCGACTATATCTGAAAGTGCATTTTTTACGCACAATTCGACTTTAGATAGTAGAGTAATACAATAGTAAGCCATAAACAAATTCATACAGTAACGTACTGCTGAATATAAACAGAATTCAAATTATCCAAATCAATTCCATAGTAGATCTCAAACAAGAAAAAGTAACCCAGATAGCAAAAACAAACTTGAAGTAAGCTTGCCAAGATAAGAATGCTGGCTAGTCATGACAAGCTTTGTATTTTGCATCAAGCTTATTTTACTAACTTAAATACGTATTAAACTTAATTCAAGCATGAGCGAAGTTTACAACAAGCTTGAGTGTAATTTCTTATTTAAGCCTAATATAAGCTTTTACTTGAAGGCCTAAGACAAATGAAAGAAAATCTAAATGCTTAAAATGCACTTTTATGATATATTTAATATTCAATTACAAATTATGTTTTCATGACTAAAAGTTGTCGTCAAGAAGAATTAAATTTCAAGGTTACGTCAAGCTCTGCCCCATCAGTGGATCGTGTTTTGTCTATATCGCTGCTCGGCGATCTCGGCATCGGTATGCCAGATACAAAACCACAGTAAACGCAGGTGCGTTTGCAGCTCTGGTTAAAACAGAACCAACTTGAAACATCAAGCTTGAATCAAGTTTGCCAAGCAAAGTAAACGAAACGAATGAGCGCTCTTCCTTAGACGTCAGGCTTGTAGCGAGCTTGCTGTACGCTCAACTCATAACACAAGATCTGACTACCCGAAGGCGTTCCGGCAGCGACTGTACCGGTACTCTGAGAAAAAAGAAAAATTATCAATGACTAAGTAGAACAAATGCTGACAGGCGGACATAATCAAACCGTCCGCCACCGACTACGCATCCCTGGTGGTTATTGTAAAGAAAAAGAGTAGCCAGCCTCGCTTCTGCGTGGAGTTTTGCAGATTAAGCAAGCAAATCCACGACGAGGCAACTCCGCTTCCCTTAATTTACTAGACCATCCTAGACTTGGGTCAGCATGCGTTTTCTCCAGTATCGATCTCAAATCGGTCTACTGACAAGTGCCGATAGGAGCCTCTAGGCGCCGTTCGCCGCATTCTCCACCATCGACGGCGTGCTTGCATAAATTTGCCTTCGTGTGCCTGGACGACGTAATAGTGTACACGGTCTACGGTGTAATCCGCGGAAATATCGTCTTGGCGCTCAAGACATAGAATACTTAGTCCAGAAACAATACCTACAGTAGCTCCGTGACACCAACGCCGCTCAAGAATAAAAAGAAATTGCGTTCCTTCCTGGGAGTGTATGTGGATGGCTGCGAGATTAGATCCACAAATTCGCCCGCATCGCCGCCCTGCTGACCGATCTTATCGCAGTGAAGAAAAGATGGCTCTGACGGACTTCAAAGCCCTTAAAGAAGTGTTAGCCAATCCGTTGCCACTGAATCGCCCGGACTTTCAACTATTGTTTGTCATCCAAACGAATGCGAATGAGACAGGCATGGCAGCGGTGTTATATCAAGAGACCAGCGACTCGTAATCCCGCATTCCAGCGCCTGCCTCCACCCTCACGCGTAGAAACTAGAATGCTGGATGTGATCTGGGCCATTTGAGAATACCAGCTCTACCTCGAAGAGGCTCCGGATCGATAATAAATCCTTGATTTGGCTGTAACAAATGAAAGAGAGGAACTCAAAACTTGAACAATGGTTCTTGGAACTACAGCACTGTCCGATGACTGTCGAACATTGTCCAGGGAGACGCAACCAGCTTCCCGACAAGGTTATTTAGAAATCCCGAGTAAGACTGTGTTGCTCCTAACAGCCAGCTCTGCCGACTTTGCCACCTTGGCCAACGGGGTCCGCATCGCTCAGAATCTCGTAGAAGAATTCACTTTTCATCCGCCTCCAGGAGCAGCCATCCCAAGGACCCGGCTGGAACGCGGTTTTTTCGACAATTATCACACGGCCGACAACTTCCTTTAGTTCGGAGAACAACGCAGAGTACGTAAAGAGCCGCTATAAACTGGGAATTGAGTAGAAATCGCTCTCTTTATTATTAATTTAAAAAGCATCACCCCCTAACCTCAAACATTGCCGTTCTTATAGTCCCTTGTAGGTCGTCACCGATGATAACACACGATTGGAACTTTTGTTCCGGAGTTAGAGATCTTTAAAACGGACGTTTTCGGAAAACGCGGAAGCTAACCGAATCTAGTCGGGTTTTCTGTGGAGAATAGAGGGATGCTTCTAGAATATTGAATATCTTGTCGATTCGAGCTTCCGGGTGGTTTCGGTTTTTTGGGCAAAATCGGTTTACATTAGTAGACGGTGTCGTCAGATCTTGTCGGGAGGGAAGAATACGATCCCCGTGTCTGTCATAGTTTTCGAGTTACAGGTCATTAGCAGTTTTGCTGTTGCAACAAGCGATATTAAATAATTTATTTCCAACAATTAAAAATAATCCAAAAGAGTTTAGTATTTCAAGATTTACTGCACAAAATAACTAATTAAAATACTAATACTTCTTTTTTTTGCTTTTGTTGCATAAAAAGCTATTTTGTAATACTGTTAACTTAGAAAAGATAAACCATGGTTTACTCGTCTATTTTATACTTAATTTAAAACGCATAATATTATTATATTTATGCTCATAGAATTATAAAAACATTAAAGACGGTTGGTAATGCTAAACATTTAAAGCGTCCGGTAAACGTGACCTTTCCAAACATCGTCCCAAAATGTCAACTAAATTAATTTGCATGAATAGGCACAAGATTTTTGGTACTGTCCCCTTCAATTTGTAGAACCATTTACTAATTAGAAAAGTTTGAATGTTGTGAACCCTTAATTCACTGACCAACATGTAACAAGAACTACAGGGAAATGTTTGCGAAAGTGCCTTATGGCCATTAGTTCAATTATTATGAGAGGCCTATTGTTTGTCTATCCGAAAATAGCAGTTTAACTTTAAATCTACTAACGGTTAGAAAAAGGAAATTGTGGAAAAATAAAAAGCTGCATTTTGCAGTAAAAAGGGTATTATAAAGCAATTTGCTTCGTAAACTTAGAAAACAGTCGCAGGTGCTTTAATACAACGAAGTTTGTTTAGTAGATATCTCAATTCTCAGAAAATTGGTTTTGTTGTCACTGCCGTGATGTAGTAGCACATTAAAAACCTAAAATTAAAAAAAACGAATCAGTTTTACAAACGAAAAACCAGTTTATATAATGTGGATTTTCTCTAATTTCGCTGTGTGTTTTAGCGACTGACACAAGAGTTAAATTGATGATGGAATAATAGAAAACAAAACTAAAATCAGATTTTAATTACAGACAGGAGTAAGAACATGAAATATTAAAATTTGTTTCATCTCACTTTTCTAGTTTAATTATCGTATAAATCCTTTTTGAGGTTACCGGAGGAGGAAACGGTATATTAGAAAACCGCAATAAAGGAGATGGGCATAAAACAAATCAATAGGTTTTAACGAGCCATTTGTTAGGGCTCGTGTGAGTCGCTAAACGATTCGAACAGGGTTTTCCAATGAGGATTTCCAAGCTTTTGCGATTTTATAGCTTTCTGAGCATAAAATTTCTATTCGATATTATGGAGAAAAATGAAACGAGGGGGCTAGTTACTGTATCCACTTCGTGTCTGTAAATTTTGTACTTGCTGATTCGCATATAAAATATTATTCAGTTTTGAAAACTGAGAAAAAAAATAACTTTTCACTCTGGGACACTGTGATTAACACAGAAATCGAAATATACGTTCTGGAAATTAACTCGGTTCGTAGCATCCGACTTTGAGGATTTCATTATTTACTGTTTCTCTCCTCATTTTCAGAGTTTCATTTAATTTGCAAGACCCTGGTTTTTCTGTTTTCTTTGTAAGATTTACTATGTATATGCAGAAAAATACCATCATTATTAGGACGCTCATAGAGAAAGTTGCTTCTTTGTTACTCTGTGTAACAAAGAGTAATTCGTGTAGAGTTAATCAGTATTTCAGTGTAAGCATTTTTGTTTTGGAAAAATGAATTATTGTCGAAAAATCAATATTAAGAAAGTTTACCATTTATGAAGTAATTTTTCACACTTTTTTCATAGAGCATAAAAGAAAATGAGAAATGATCAACAATTTAGTTTGATTTGAGCTGTACACTTCATTTCAAAAATTTACTCTTACACATTTTATCATTTAGGAATTAAATTGCTGTTAAATTGTTTACCTAGCCACATTTTGTAAACATTCGTTGAAATCTTGTCTGCACTGCTTATTTCCAGTATTGTATAAGATTTATTTACCTTACGGTATTAGAAATAGGCTGTTTGTTTGGAAGGGAAATTTTATGAAACGTTTTATCGGTCCCTTGTGAATCCGTTGGTAGTCATTGATTTTCAAAATAAATCTCTGCTTTTTACGTTTTGCTTTTATGTTGTATCATGTAACTTGAGAGGATTTGTTTTTATTTCCATATATTCCGGACAAGAAATGTTCTAATGTGTGTATTTGTATTTGTTCCCTAGCTATTCCTGTTAGTATTATGTGAAGAGTTCCATAGCTTTTCCACAAATGGAAATAAAATTTTTATTGGGGTTACGCGATACGCGTACAATCATTGTTGCCTTGCTTTTGGTTAAGGCGGCCTAACTATTGTTGCTGCCAAGATATTGTAAATTCTCAAAAACTTCCCACATAAAGAGGGAGAGACAAGATGGCTATAGATAAAATAATATTTAACCCCTATTACGAAATTCTAAAGTTAATGGATCTGAATGGTCTCCATTGCGTATGTGCTCAAGTAAAAACCCTAGCATGTACCGAGCACAGGACCAAGGCAACGCAAAACAGCCTATTTGTGCCTAATGTACCAAGCCAATCAAAAACCTTTTCTCATCTAGATGAGACAAACATCGACGTGACCATGACTACAGAAAATATAATTTAGTTAATTAATCGGTGGAGAGTGCTGAAGAGAGAGACCACACTATCAGTAATAACCACTTAATCACTTTCGAGGTACCAGATGACTTTTCGTGCAGCAATCGTGAATACCAAACGATATGCACTTAAAAGTGTGGACTGGCCTAAATTAACTGAATAGTTAGAACAAGAATTGAGAACCCACCAACAGTAACTTAATAATTTCAGACGAACGAATACAAACCGTCTAGTGCAATTAGTCCAGAACATGATAACAATCACACAATTTCGATCAAAAGGAATGTGAGTCGAAACCCGGTCCCGTGGTGGACACGAGAACTCACGGAATTTCAAAATCGGCTCCAACAAAATCATTGTAGGGCATATTAAAAAAACCAATGAAAAAGACCTCAGAGAAGCTTAGCAGCGTAGTACAAACAGCAATTTCGCACATGGATGATATCAGAACCACTCGAGAGATTATGAAACGCCCTCATCATCATTCGGCTAGGTGATTATCCATTTCAATAATTGATAATCGACAACAAGACAATTGCAACAATCCAAAAAGTTAAACGAATCGAACTAATAAAAAAGTCGAAATAATCAAAATAGTCGAAATAATGGAAACAGTAGAAAAAGTCGAAATAGTCAAAATATTCACAATAGTCGAAATAGTCGAAATATTCACAATAGTCGAAATAATTAAAATAGTCGAAATAATGGAAACAGTAGAAAAAGTTGAAATATCCGAAATAGTTGAAATTATCAAAATAGTTGAAATTATCAAAATAGTTGAAATTATCAAAATAGTCGGAATAATCAAAATGGTCGAAAAAGTCGGAATAGTAGAAATAATCGAACTAGCTGAAAAAGTCAAAATAACGAAAATAGTCAAAATAGTCAAGATAATCGAAATAATCGGAATAGCTGGAATACTTCAACTATTCCAAATAATCGAGAAAAATTAAAATAATTGAAATAGTCAAAACAGTCAAAGTAACCAAACTTGTTGAAAACTTCGAAGTAATGGAAATTGTTGAGATAGTCGACATTGTCAAGAAAGTCGAAATAGTCAAAATAATCAAAGTAGTTCAAATTATTTAAGTAGTCCAGCTAATCCAATTAATGAAAATATTAAAATTATCGAAATAGTCAAAATTATCAAAAAAAGTCGAAATAGAAATAGTCGAAATAACCAAAATAATCCAAATAGTCGAGATAATCGAACTAATCTATTAAGTCCAACTAATCAAAATGTCGAAATAATCCAAATAATTGGAAAGATCGAAATAGTAAAAATAATCGAGATAGTCGACATAGTCGACATAGTCTAGATAATTGAACTAATCAAAAAAGTCGAAATAATTGAAATTGTCGAAATTGTAATAGAAATATTTGAGATAATAATGAAACTAATAATGGAAATAATTCAAAAATAATAGAAATAATTGATTTGTAAAATGATAATTAATCATACTTTCAATTAATCCGTTACTTTCCGATTAATGGAATTGTGGATGGATAGATTCCCTAGGCACACAATAATAATGCAGAAACCCTTCAACAGGCTTGGCAATCCATAGGAAATGGCTTCCATAATCTCTTTAAAGCCTCCATAGTACAAGCAATATTTCCAAACAGATAAGAAAAAAAGAGTCATCAAAGTGCTCCTCAAATTTAAGGACAAGGACTGCACGAATCTGAAATCCTACACATCCATCTGCTTGCTCTCATGTTTGTGGAAGGTCTTAGAAAAAGTAGTAATAGAAAAAACGATGCAGGATCTTTATCGTCCTCAGCCCCTGTTATTCCCAAACAAGCCAATGTTTGAATTTTAACCAAAAGAATGTGGCATAAAAAATTCTTGAGTATACAGTTAGCGAGAAGAATATGCATAGAACAAATTCGTTAAATTTGAAATCAGTTGTTTGTTTGCACGACATAGAAATTTATTGTGTATCCAATGTGGGGATAAGACTAGAACCTAATGCAAATTACCCAGGATTACCCATATTACTTCTAGCAAATCTAGAGCATTTTCTGTTCTTGTGACGTTATTTTTAGGTTAAGTTTATCAAATGCTATATTATTGAAATGAGGAAAAATCAGGGTGTGTCATTAAAAAACTTACCAGGACGTCATCATTTGAAAACAAAATTGATAAACTTGATTTAATAAATTTGTACTGTACTTTTGCTGTTCACTGTATTTAAATAGCCATTTATTCCATAAAAGTTGTCTATAGAAGGAATAACACATTCGTGATAAAGATCGAAATATGTATTCACAATGATTTTGTCAATCTTATTACGAATATATGGCGATACTCATTTTAGTTTGAATGGAGACTTATTATGGGTTCTTTTCAAGCGTATATCTTCTATTATCGTTATGCATGCTATATGGCAAGCAGTGGACTCAAAATAATCTTGTTTTTATTAAAGCAATTTTCTTTGTTGATAGAAGAAAATAAAAATAAATCAGGAAAAAGTTGCTGAAAAAATGACGAATTTTTAAACGAATCGGAATACATGAAGTATTTGGGAACTTTATGTAACTTAACCGACAGCCGAAATAAAAGCTTGCCCGACCATTGAAAATAAATCTAAAATTGTAAAAAAAATTCCATTTAACCTACTACTGTTTTGTGAAAAATTATTGACGAACACATAGAACAAAAGAGAAACGTTAACAAAAAGTGAGGCGCAAACTGAGAGAATATCCGAAACGTACCCGGAAATCTTAAGAAGTACATAATAAATTATATCCGGTTTATAAAATATAAAACATTTTAATTATTCTCCGGGGTATTATTAATCTAATTAGAGAAGTTACTAAAACACATATGTGATAAAATTTAGCGATTATTATGATAATAAACATTAAAAATGGAACACCCTTAATACCACACCCAAAATTATATTATTTCATATTTGCATGTTTATAAAAGTATTTGAATTGTATGCCTGCAAAGAGAAAAACTTTCTTGTGTTATTCATTTTTAAACAGCATAATTGAAAGCTGACTCTCAACATTTTTTGTGCTTTCAAACATTAGCTGTTTTTGACCTTTTTACGTTAATTTCTTCTATTAATGAAGTAATAGTTTTAATAACACAGAGCGATCAAAAAGAAATTGTGTCGAGGTCGCTTTTCAATTAAGGAACTTACGTCGACGCTATAAACATATTTTAATGAATGACGGTATTAGTTGTCACATTTTATGGTTACTTGCCTTAAGTCGACAAGGTACAGTCGATTTAAATTGAACACGCTGTGCGTGCTATACCCAGCATTCTGGGAATTGTAAAATAAACGCAATTCTAGAA
This sequence comes from Ignelater luminosus, assembly GCA_011009095.1. Taxonomy (NCBI): domain Eukaryota; kingdom Metazoa; phylum Arthropoda; class Insecta; order Coleoptera; family Elateridae; genus Ignelater; species Ignelater luminosus. The sequence continues at coordinate 520,054 of VTPC01090614.1, forward strand.
ACTGTAATGTTGTATGTTTAACACATTAAACATTAACTGTCTGTGTCTCGTAGATAAACACATGCAATAATGTATTTGACCACCTTTAACTATAGTAATGTTAAATGTAACATTTTTGAATATTTACTGCAAATATAAACATTTGATTATTTGATAATAATTTGTAGTAACTTAAGATGCAAATATTATCTGAATATTTTTATGCAACACATTCCAAAATTTCAATGCTTTTAGTCACAAAATTAGACAAAGAGAAATTAACGTTAGTGAGATAAAGTAAGAATCAACTATAGCTGTATATATTCAGATATGCGATTCGTCAGGAGTTAAAACAAGTGATTACATTAATTTGACATTTGTTGTTAAACTTGTCTTATATTTTAGTAGTTTTTAATTTTATAATTTTATATTCCACAAGTTTGTATTTTTAATTGAAGGAAGCATTAGTTGTGAATTAACTATAACTTCAAATTAAGGCATGCGCCTATTTTACGTATCATTCAGTGAAGCGAGTATAAATCAACATTGGTTGATAAATAATTAAATTATAAATTAAACTCTTGATTAAATATAAATGATTTCTTATTATTAACTACACATGCAATAGATAATTTATCAAGAAATTTTGACAATTATTTAACAAAGTAGCAGATTGTTTTAATCTTTTTTTTGTCCAATCAAAAACCATCTATAGTTCACAGCTGTAGTTGATCTTTACATAGTTTCCTAATGTTAATATTCGTTACAACGAATGCTTTTGAGCGCACAGAAACTACATTTATGTAAAAGTTTGGAATGCGTTACACGGTCCATAAACATGAATGCTTAGAAAATTCAGCTCAATAATAAAATAGACATTGATGAAAACTGTTTATTTGTCAATTTAAATGAATAACCTGCCTACTCAAGCACTATCAAAACTCCAGTTCTTTGTATTTCGACCTTTTAAGGTTATCACCTTCTTTAGCAATCTCTCCTGCTGTGGTACTAGTTGCACCTATGTAAGAAGTTGCACTGTATTACTACAGGTTATGTCTTTGCCATCACTTTAAGGGACCAAAATTATTGCATCCGCCCTCTTTTCGTCACTTCGAAAGGCTCTAGGAGGTTCTAAAATTGCGAAGCATTCTGCCGTTACCGGCGCCTGTTTAATTACGTCGTTCATCATTTCATGGCAAGACCTTTTTTTGTGTAAACATTGACAAACCCACTTATGCCATTCCCTTTGCTTAACTGCTGATATGGATAAAACATCACTTTCTGAAAGTGTATGCAAAGAGAGGTAACGTCACGAATTCCTAAACATCCAGAAATAACGGGAGGGTTATGTCGGGACTATTACTACCAGAGTACTAAAGAAACTTACAGTTCTTCATGTTTAAACACCATACAAAAACAAGCACATTGAAAGAAAATTTAATGCCTTTTTATAAAATCTTACGTAACTTGATCGCAACCGTACAATTTTTCAAAATGGCTTCCAAAGTAGAAAATGTAAAATTTCTCAGATTATGATAAATTTTATTTGTTTTAAACTCACCTTACAGTACTCTATACAATGTATATATGTAATTTTACCATTTAAAAGGGAATTATGGAAAAAAGGCTGCGTTTGGAAGTTACTAGGACTCTTCTGAGATGATACATAAAAATATGAAGTAAGCCGTCGAAGAAGTGATTTTAAATGTTTAAATAATAAATAGGTCCAGTGGTAATCAGACGAGTCCTAGGTTATTATTTTTATAAATTGCGCTATAGAAGAACGAGCTGTTCGAAATCGGGCAACACCCGAATTCGGCTCACTATATCTCAAGAACTCATGATATTTGGGTATGTTGATTTAATTATAATTTTGCATTTTTCGTGGCTCCCCCTGACGGCGAAAAGCGAATCAGTTTTCTCCGACCAATGTGTGCAGTATTAAGTCTTTAGGGACCACCTGATGATCTACCACATCCATACTTTATCAAATCCTGGCCCATATCAGTAGTCAGCCAGCGTTTCCTATCTTTCCACATTTCGCCGCTAAATGTCACGGCAAAATGACTAAAATTCAACTTGGGATTTTGTTTACTATATAACGATGGGAGATAAGCAAATCGTGTTTGCGGATTTGTAAATAGGAGACCATCCCACATTTTTTGACACATAATAGCTTTCCAGCGAAAAACAAAAAACAGTCACTAATAATGATCATTCCCGGAAATTGGCTAAATATACCAAAACATTCAACGATCACCACAATATTTTGTTTTTTCATTTTCTAAAATTTTAACTAAGCACCGCCCACGCTTCAGGCACAGACTTCAAATGCCGCCGCTCCCAACATCAACATAAGATCAATTCGCCTTCAAAACCGGACGCGACCACAACACCACCAATGCTGCCAAGGCCCTTCTCACGCTGCTGTACTTTAAGTCTAAAACTAGGTCCAATCTGCCTTTCCATCCACTAACGGCTGGCCCAGTGTCAATTTACGTGAACAATGTACGTTATCGGTCTCGCTATGCAGTTAATCACTTCCGACGTATGAAGAAGCACCCTGGCGCTTAAAACATTGACATTTATCCAGATAAGTGCTTAACACTTTTTTATCTCGGGAACGATAAATGCTACCGAGATAAAACTTGGCTAGGTGAAGGTATGAAATAAATTCTTTCAAACAAAAAGTATTATGGGCGATGGTGTTTGGTTTTTTTAACATTTTCTACAACTAACTTTGGTTGTTGGCTGTGGACAATTGAAAACTTTTTAGAGATCTTGGCACCGAAAACATTTCTTTATTTACATTTAGCATCTTCATGATATCGGCACTGGTAGATCGAGGACTCTCCGACGATCGCGACACCGGCATTCATTGATTGTTTTTCTCAGAGATTTGTATGTAAGATAGGGCTTTGACTATTATAAATGATTTGCCTCGAAGTATAAAATTAACCAACCAACATCGATTTTTTTTGCTTTCTCTTTGACAAATGTGTACGGAAATGGGAGTTTCTAAAATATACAACAAACTTTAGCCTGACCATCAAAAAGGAAAGACCTGAAATAAAACGATTTTGTCCAAAGGCTAAAATCTACCAAATGCTTTAGTCGTCAAGGCTTTGTCGATTTAAATTGAACACACGGTGCGTGCTAGACCAAGCAACCAGCTCTGCAAGCACGGTGTATAGAGAGTAGACCACCACGACGGAGTCAAGTACCGACCACTTAAGTTGCGCATTTGTTTTTGTATTTCAAACCGTTACAGATATCGGAGAAAACAATTGATGAAAAAACAATTACAGTACACACCGCACTGCGCGAATAAATTGAATGTGTTTTTCTGACCTATCTTAAATCTTATTATCATAATTATCGAATTCTGATTTATTATGCTTTCCATTTATTAAAACTTCTCAGAGAACGTAGCAAAAATCTAAAGAAAACAAAGTTTATAATTAAGTTGACGTCGCTAATATTGAAAATTCAATTTACAGAATATGAATATTTATGTTATTGTACTTTTATTTAGATAGGGACAATTCACTCTTTTAAATATTCATTCATTTTACGAAAAATGGAGCTACACGAGTGATCTATTAGCATATCTTTTTTATTTTTCTTTCAGTAACTTGTAAAATAAACATATCAATCAAGTACAATTTAATGTGTGCAGTGAAAATAACTTTTTTGGATTATTTTATGTGTTTCTCTTGTAAAAACGATTGATGTGTTGATTTAGAATGTATCAATTAATGTGCTGGGGATGTATGGTATAAATGAAACATGTTTGACATTTAAAGTGTTGATTTTAACACCTTTCTGTTATTATTTTCCTGAATAATATTAAATAAGTAAATAATAAAAAATATCAAAGTAATTTAAATTATAGCTTTTCCTGGCTTAGCTCAGATGCTTTGCAATCTTATGGCAAGCTTGTGTAGCAAATCCGGAAGCATGTATCAAGCTTGAAATGAGCTTATTTGCTAAGCTTGCGTCAAGTTTATTTTACTAGATTCCAATAGGTTACACGCGTCAAGCTTGCAAGTGTATATCAAATTTGATCCAAGTACGAATTAAGTTTACAACAAGCTTAAAATTAACTAAAAATCTTTAAGCTTAATGTAAGTTTTTACTTGAAAACTAGGTAATTTTAAAATGTGGCAATTGCAGGAATTCATTTTGTGTTTAATTGCAGCTCTGATGCATATTTCTACTCACATCTGTTGAGAAATCAAGAAGAATAATAACTGTTTTACTAAGCAAAAAACAATCTTAAAAGCTCTTATCTTTTATTTTCTTTCTTGACGCAGGAATAACAAAAAGATGCAGTTTTTTCAAAATAAAGATCACTTATTGAAAACTGTTTTTAGGTTAAAATCTTCACTTTGAACGCAAGACGGTAATAGTACGTAAATGATATATCGGAGTAAACGCAGGCGTGATTGCAGCTCTAGCTGAGGTGCTGCAACTCGCATAAGGTGAACTACGGAGCCTCTAAACTACAAGTTTGTATCAAGCTCCTTATACACTTGCACAAGTAAAGTAAACCAAGCGAACGAGTTGTCGCTTAAATGTCAACTTTGTAACAAGTTTGCTGCACACTTACCAAATGAGGTAAGCCAAAAAAAAAGCGTATATTAATCTAAAAGCAAGCTTGATGCAAGACTGCATGCTATCTGGGAATTGGTATCTAATTTGGTAGTACAATTACAATTATCACCATCGCAAAAGGCAATAATGGTGGCTAGAAAATTAGTGAATAAGATTTTAAAAAAGAGACTTTTAGTGGAAATGAATACAAACAGTGAATTTCCAAGAGAGAAAATGCTACGATCTGCGATTTCTGCTCAGACTCTAGGTGGCTCCCGGTCAGACTTCGTCCTCCATTAACCTTCTTAAAAAAGTTAAATGTCACTACGGCTTGGGTTACGCCCTCGTATGGACCCCTGTTCTGATTTTCCCTTTAGCAATCCTCTTAATAGAACTAAATGCCACTACGGTTTGTACTACGCCCTTGCACAGGCCCCTGATTTGACTTTGCCCTCGGTTACTCTACTTAAGCAAGCTAACTGTCACTACAGATTTAGCTACCTTGTCGCACGGGCTACTTTCGGTGGTCCCCCGTCAGACTTTACCCTCAATTAACCTTCTTAACGGATTTATATATCACTACGGCTTAAAGTACACCCTCTCGCGGGCCGCTCCCTGATCTGGCATTACCCTGTATTACTCTACTTAAGAGAGTTGGACACCTTTGGTGGCTCACGGTTTAACTTTGCCTTTTATTAACCTTCTTAACAGAACTAAATGTTACTAAGTTTCTGATTACACCCTCGTGCAGGCTCTCCCTGCTTTGGCTTCATCCTCCATTACTCTGCTTAAGAGATCTGAACGTCACTACCTCTCGGACTACTCCCTCGCGAGGGCCGCTTTCTGGTCTGGTTCCGCCCTCACTTATTCTACTTAAGGGAGCTAAGTGTCACTACAGCTCGGTCTGTGCCTTCGCACGGACCGCTCCCTGATCTGGTTTTGCCCTCGATTGCTCTACTTAAGAGAGTTAAATGTTACTAAGGCTCCGACTATGCCTTTGGTCAAGCTTTGCCCTTTATTAACTTTCTTAAGAAAGTTAAATGTCACTACGGCTTGAACTACACCATTGCCTGGGACAGTCCCTGGTCTGGCTTCGCCCTCCATTACTCTACTTAAGAGACCTAAATGTCACTACGGCTCCGGCTACGCCCTTGCGCGTGCCACCGTTGGTGACCCCCGGTCAAGCTTTACCTTTTATTAACTCAGAGTTAAGTGTCAATACGGTTTGGTGTGCTGTACCCAACAGGAAGAACCCTCTGTATTGTGGCGAAGCATAACGTATAAAAAGGAGGTATGGTTACGGAGTGGTACTAAGGAAATAAGTTTTTGTTTCATTGTCAGCCTTATGTATAAGGAAACCACTAGAACTGCATATTTATTTCCTAGATGGGATTTTTACTAGAAACTTTACAACCCTGTCGTCTTGAGGTTTCTTTAATAGACCCACAAATTAACGAAACATGTGTTTCATTTTATATGGCGTTTTGAAGTTAAGAGGGGAAACAACTTTATTGTATACAAAGTGTTCATAAATGTTTCTGGGTCCAGTTGGCTATGAAATCTAATTTTAATGTACTTCCTTGTTGATTTACTTCAAAAATTAATACGTATTTGTTTTCTGTCATTTATTGTCCCGCATTTAGAAATTTAGTTAATATTTATTTATTATTATTGTTTATTTATTTAAGCTTTATTCATTTTTGAATAAATAAATAATATGTTGAAAAATTCCTTAAAGTTATTTTTCAATTATTGCTCTTTATGTTATTAACCCATTCTTAAAAAACATAAGATTAGGCAACCATCATAACAACGATGTAATGTGTGTAACGTGACAAACATTCTAATGCCTATCAATTTATGAACACTTTGTATAGTTCATACCGCCTACTACATTTTAGACACCTACTATATCTATTCAATGTAAAACCATTAAAAGTTTGTTATTGGTTGCCAATTACGTCGGCCCTACATGAAAGTGTGGTGAAAGCTTACAAAAACGACCTAAACCAGCTGAAACATATTTTCTAAGCGCAATAAAGGCAATAAATGAAAGAACTTTTAGAAAGGAAATAATCAATTGAAATTTTTTGTTTTATTGAAAAGAAAAAATTAAACCGCCTGCTATATGTCTATTAAATTATAAAAAAACGTTTATGCTCATTTTATATTAGCATTCCTACGTCTGCTCTGTACACCAATTCTTTAAAACGAGGTCGACGCATAATTTAATTTAAAAGAACGCACACTTTATTAAATGGTTTTCCTTGTGATATCTCAATAAAATTCCGGTTTATGTCTGTAATATAAAAAAACATAAACACAATATACAATCTACGCCTCCTTGCTATAAAATTAAAATTTCAGAAATTATCAAGGTGACAACTGAAAGCAATTGCCGTTATGTAGATAGCAACAACCTCTTCACGTTGATAACGTCAAATTTATTAAGGGCAGCACAAATGATGTACCTAACACATTGTCAGATGCACCATAATCAAATTTTCACGTGACGAGGGTGAGAGGGCTGCTGACATTTATTATTATAACGAGCATATTTTGAGGAGAAACCCCTCTTCCTTGTTTTTATAATGCAGATTTTGTCTAGTTGGTCGTAAATAGGTAATAAACACCGTTTATCATGTTCATCCTTACAGAAAAACAAATTGATTCAAACTCGTGATTGCTTTATACTGATTCAGTTTCTTTGTTTATCATAAGAGAAATGTCACGAGAACTATTCTAAATTTAATAAAAATATAATGGGAAAGTTGAGGTTATAATATTAAAGAAATCCTACAATGTGAGACAGAGAAAAGCAAAACTTAAAAACTGTTATTCATAATTAATAGTTAAAAATTAGAAATGAAAATACAAAACTATTTAAAAAAATTTATGTGACTGCAAACGCTATTACAGTAGGTGCAACGTCACTCGATACCTTTATTTTGTTTTATGTGTTTCTGTCATCTACAAATTGTCATTGATATATGAGGTTATGTTAGTATGTCAAATTTTTATTTAGTTGTTTTCCATTTGTTTTTGATTAATTTTATGTTGCCAACCTCCAATATCTATCAAAAATGTTAAACATTGTAGTGCCAATATTGTAAATACACCATTTAAAAGCACTAGATAATCGGAACATAAATTATGAAATTTCCCTAACGATTTAATGTATAAAATTGAAACAAATTACAGTTTTTAAATATTTTTACATAATCTTCCAGTAATAGCTGTAAAACTGGCGATGAATTTAGATTTTAAGTTTAAATATTGAGTATTTTTATTTGAGTATTCATTTTTTATTGTCTAGTTAACTTTGGACACAAGACTGACGTTACACGACGGCTATTATGAATTTGGTCATTTTCACGCGTAAAAAAATTATTTGAATTTCAATAATTTAATTTGTTGTAGAATCATAATAAACATTACTTTTTAATGAGTTTTTAAGGTTTATTAGGTATCACTGCTTTTAGATATATCTAACAATAACAAATATGCATATTTCAAACTCAAATAAAAAGAGAAAATGACATTAAATGATTAGCAGACCAAATCAATATTTTAAATTCGTAATAATAATTAAATTCATGACCTACTGATTATACTACCATTTTGTACTTTTTAACATTTCAAATAGTGTTTTGCATGCAACGAACTGACAAAAATTCAAATACTTTGCAATATTTTTTTAATGTTATTCTTACGCATAATTCTAGCGGCTTTAATTATTGGATGCCCGCATTTTATTTGCCTTGCTGAAGATTCGCTCGTAAATTCTTTTAGACAGCTTCAATTAACTTTTATGTACAAATTAATAGCTGAAATTACAATGAACATTTATTTACAAACAAAAGATTTCATAACCCGTCTGCACCTTAGATGAAGTGGTACTCTTGCAGGTGGTATAATTAAAATTAAGCAACGCGTTGTAGAGGCTTTAATGCGTCGTTAATTATTATTTCATTGGGGCAGATTTAGAAGCTTAACTCTTCTTTAATTAATACCCATGTCTTACTAAGAAAGTACACAGATTAACTATCATTCAAGAATCTCATTTTGATGATTTCTTTAAGATTTACTTTTTTCAATTTCAAAAGAACACACACACGCCGTTTTCTCCAGACCGTACTTTCTTAGATTTATAGTAATTATATGTATGTATGTCATAAGAATTACCATGAAGATTATTTCCTTGCTTAAATGTTCCTATCACATGGGTGTAGGAAAAATGAATGAAATACAAAACTTTTCAAAACGTTGCTAGATGTTGGTTCACAATCTAATTTTGTATCAATGTCAGATTTAACATCAGTAACAGCTTTAATTAGAGGAAAAAGAAAATTATGTTGCTTTTATATATTTAATTGTATAATAATGCGAATTATTATTATTCCATTTTTCATTACCCAATAATTATAGATATGTATAGATAATTACTAGTTATAGTTAATATACCACATTTAATTATGTTTACATAATACCCACTTGCATGTTAAAACGACAATAATTATATTATGTGTGTATTTAATTTCGGAAACTATCGATTTATAAACAAAGAAATACTTTTAAAACATTTACTTCCACGATAATAGAAACATACACAGGTACTAAAAAATCGATACCTACTTCCTTTTATAATTGTAACATTAAACCGTTCAAGGATTTCACTGAGTGGATTTCATGTTTTCATGCCAAAGTTTACTTGACTCTCAAGATTATTAACTTTAATCTTCAAAATATCAAATTTTCAACGAATAAGACACTCTTGGTCGAAATGGGGATTTATTTGTTTAGCTTAAGTACAAATACAGCACGTGAAAAGTAGCTCTGACACAACTCTTATGAAATATATATAACATTTCTTTGTCGTGGGACTTCACTGAAATTACAAGGGACAGCTAATCGAAAATTAGGAATTATTTATAGGTTACATTATTGTTGTATATTGATTTACCTTTACTAACCGAGTACGGTCGGAGTGTTTGCACGTGTGAAGACTACTTTGAGTGGATATGTGTAGAAATAAGCAATAAAAAAAATAATCAATTTATATTAAGTAATTGTTCAGCTCGATTGATAGAAAAAAAACGGATTGTTCACTCAGTATGAAATAAACTTCTATCGTTACGTATAGCGGAAGTGATTTAATATAGTAGTGATGACGCTTTAGTTTGTGTATATAGAATTTTGGATCTTTCCTTTCAATGATTTAATTTGCGAAGAAAAAAGTGGTTTTATCAAGTATGAAACTTTAATATAAGTATAAATCTCATACTTAAATTTTTGATTGGGTTGATTTGGTTCTATATAAAGAATTTTAAATTCATTAGAAGACAGACAAAATCTACGTATAGAATTTCCAAAAGTCTACAGTAAGACTCTTTTAGGTTCTAGCCCAATTAAACTTAGCAGTGGCCTTGAGCGCAGGTGAGGAGGTTATATGCACAATCAAAGAATACAGTTAAACTTAACAAACTTTATTGAAATCACAGATCAAAAACAATAAGTCGCAGAAAGAGAAATATAAACAAGGAAGAAGCTTGCAGAAAATCACAAACAATAGACTTACTCTGCAACTAAATCCCTGCAGAACACCACAGATATGTGCTTCTCAGAAGGCCAGCATCCATCTCTGAAACAAAGGATCGGCACGCGAAAAAAACACGGGTTCAGTCTTAATCATCTTTTCTTTCTATTTTAGCGATTACATTAAAAATCAAATTTTGAAGAATACGGATTGCAGATTAGGTTAGAAAATTTATTAAGTAGAGTATTACCTTATTTTAAAGAAATCTGATCTAAATTAATAAGAACATTAGTCAACTAGGTTAAGGAAGAGTTTAATTCAAATCGGCTAAACTCTAGTGGACAGTAGAAACAGTTCTGCTGCACTGGTTCAAGCCAAAAACACAATTAGAGAAAAACTGTCGCACAGCTTCAGGTTCTCTCTGTATTAAAAAAATAGAAAAACACTACTTAAGCCTTGAAGGAAAAACGTGGTAATGACTTACCCTCAAGATTAAATGAGCTTTCCTTAAAAAATAATAACTGTTGAATCCAGAGAAAACAATAATGCACGCAGAAGGAAATCTAAAGAACGCCGTATCACAGCACCCTACTTGATTCCAGAGGTACCAGAACTGGATATCAGTTTACAATAATTCAGGGGTGGCTGCCTTGTACAAAAGGAAAACTAGGAAAACGTCACCAGTCACGACGGAAACGCCAAACAAGGCTCTCCTTGAGAAGAGTAACATCCCCTGAAATTCAACAATAGGGAAAACGACCCTGGAAGTGACCTTAGCCATTAGAAGGATAAACGACAAAATAAAAATTTAAGCTAGTACCCTTATCGCAGATGAGCAGGGTGAGAAAGATGTTTAGGAGGTTTTAAAAAAGAGAAACTCTTGAAACTGAAATTAATTAGCGGAGAGAAAAATTTCTCAGAGGGAAAACATGATAGTATGATAAGAGGCTCGATCTGATAAGAGAGATGTGTCTCGGACAACAAAACAAAATGAAGAGGGAAAGAAAATAGAAATTTCTATTAAAGCAATAACAGAATTCACACTTAACAAAGGATTCGAATAAAAAGATATTTAGATGTTCAAAAATTATAATTAAACGTGAATCTTTGACGATAGAAAGTTGACGATAATAGGATCGACTCTAAAAAAATTCACGAGTAAGGAAAATGATAGTTAATCAAAATTGACCTTGATAGAAAAGATAAATGTAAGGAGATCTGTAAACCTTTTTTAATAAAGCCGCCCTTAAAACTGAACAGAAGAAAAATATTTTATTACGAACTAATGAAAATTAGATTTTCTACCGGTGTGTTAATAAATCCTTTAATTAGACTTACTAAAAAGATAAATCAGCAACAAGATATGAAATATTAGAAGTGGTGTAAGATCAAGAAATAGTGATTCCTAGCTTATCGGAAGCGAAGATAACCTACCGCAAGTGCTACCTCTTTTTAGAGAACACTAAGAAAGCTGGAAAGATTTATACTGAGTGTCTCACTGTAATACAGAAACTTACCCGACTCTTGATAAAAGATTAACGACGGATTAGTAAAACAAAGAACCAGTCAATGGCAAACTATTCTAGTATAAGAAGTTAGATGCAGAACATAAGGATAGCAGCCTGAAATGAATATAAGATAAAATTCATGTCTCAGAAGACAGAATCGATCATTGTTTTGAAATTATGGATTATGCCATGCTATACAAAAAGCAGAAGAATCTTTAGATACACCGAGGCCTTACTCTAATTGTACGTAGAGTATCTCTAAAAATTACAAAATTGTAAAGTGTGAAATCAGATTTAGCGACTTACAGATATGGATTTTCATGTTTTTGAATGTCTCATTATTATGAAACGCAGGTCTCGCAAGACCATAAGAATTCTCTAGAGCTCGTAAAGGTTCTTTCCAATCTGTAAATGTGTCATTTATCCTAGTTCACTAAATGACTGTAGATTCTGTAAGAAGCCCGAAGGGTATACGTCTAAACCGTGGAGA
>VTPC01090614.1:537162-745029 GCA_011009095.1 Ignelater luminosus
CACTCTAGAAAGCTATTAAAAGTTTGCACAAAAGATAATGGAAGCAGTTCTGCCTTTTTATTATATTTTATTGAATATCTAAGAAACAGCAATAATAAAACTGTTAGCTATTATTTAGTAAGAGCTGTATAATAATAATAATAATAATAATAATAATATTTTTTCAAGTTGTTTGTTTCGTTATATTCGTTTACGGTTAAACATCTCTCTTGACCCAGAAAATTTATTTAGTATATTCACGTACACGTGTCGGATTTTTACAAAGGTTTTCTTCTAAAACTTTATGTTTTAGAGGCCGCAAGCTTACAACTACATAATAAGAATAATACTTTCTTTGTAATGTTCTCATGATCTCGTGTTGTTGTTTGATTACTTCTCTTTATCTTTCACTCTCACAAACCTTAGCTGGGGTCTGCTGCTGTTGAAATGTTTAATGTACACTTTTCAAAAGAAGCCGAAACAGAAGTTACAACATAAATAATGGAAAATTATGTCAATTAACATTGTACACATTAAAACTACTTTCGCTTATCTGGTTTCTTTAGAAGGTACATTGCAGGATGATTCCAAGGTGTGACCTTCCATTAACATTCTCAACAGAATTAAATATAATGACGACTCTGGCGACGCCCTTCTTTGTTCTCTTTCAATGAGCACGGGTCACTTTTAGTTGTCCCTCGTCGGACTTCGTCCTCCATTAACCTCTTATAGAGGTCTATTAACCTTCTTAACGCAGATGCGTTCGGTTACTTCTCCTGGGATATGCTATACCTGTAAAAAACACAAAAGACGTTTGCTACGGCACACATCTTCTGAAAATCATTCTCCTATAAAACCTAACAGACAAAGTCCCATCTCTATAGGACCAGCCGTTTCTGGGGTACAGCTTATCTGTCAAAAAACCACAAGACGATCGGTGGTGCTTGGATCGATTAAAACCACCACACCTAACAATCAAAATCCGACACTAGAAAACGATAGAATCCGAAGTTGATACATCGACCAATTCGGAAGATACCCCCCCTCCCCCTCTCTCTCCCTCTTTCTCTCTAAACAAAGGAAAACAAATAAAACACCATCGCCACGAAGCGTTCCATTTAAAAACCAGAAACGTACAAAAAGCAAAACCGAAAGAGGTCCTAACGCATCAATCGCCACAATCCCGTTCGTCGGATTCGAAAGAGGCACTATAAGCGCTCGTTTGTTTCCGGGAAGCTCTATAAGGCGCCATGCGTCTGAAGGTGAACCTCCAGTAACGTCATCTGTCCGTTACGACTCTCGCCTCTTCACCCTTTGCAAAACCGTCGTCGTCGTACCCCCGCCGCCGCCGCTTAAAGACAGATCCGGGCAAAAGTGAGAAAAGAGAGAAACGTCCTCTATGTGTTTCACAAATATAATTTGACAATACAGCAACGGAAACAATAAATGTGTCCCTTTCTTATGCGATCTAGTGGTACAGCAGTGTTGTCTTCGTTGATATTTTATGAGCCATGACAGCTGGAAAAAGCCTTGTTTCTTTTGTCTTCATTTCGCAGATATGCATGCTGACCTGACATTAACGGTTTGTAGCCTGTTCGTTTTGTATTTCTATGATTCTTTCCTTTTGTCTCTGGACGTCTTCTGTCACGGAATGGTACAAAACTCGAAGCCTATTCGCGTGATCTTTGACTTATTGTTGGTAGTAGATTTGGTTGTAATGGAAGTTCATTGCAATATAAATACACGCCATGTGGGCGATTAATCATGAGATCTTGGTAACCGAGTGGTAGAACGTCGACCTCTACCATGCGTATGGACTGCGTTCAAACCCGGCTGTGTGTAGCTTTTTGTTAAAAAATCTTTTTAATTTTTTTAATTAATTTTTTATCAAATTGACTAATTTCTTATTGATTTTTTATTAAATCGACCCATTTACTATTAATTTTAAATTTTATTATTACTTGTTTTGCTATTATATTACAAGTACCAAGAGTATTATGATTAATTGATTATTATTAATATAATAGGAACACATTAATTAAAAAAATAAATAAAATTATAATAAAAAAAATAATTTAAAAAAGATTTAGACAAAAGATACCAACAGCCGGGTTTGAACCCGGTCCATCTGCGTGGTAGGTCGACGCTCTACCACTCCGTTACCGAGACCTCATGATTGACCGCCCTCATGGCAGGCATGTATTTATATTGCACTGAAAACCTTTTTTAACGAAATTTTTGTTATTTTTGAGAGGTGCGTCCTAATGTTTTAGCAATACACATGAACAGTGGGGTACTACCCATACATAGAAATTTATTGAATTTGGGGTTCAGGTTGACGCAAAGTCCCCTCGTAAGATGTTTTTTTCGCATGCTATAATAAGTTCGGTTCGGTAACAGTTGATTAATTAATATCAAAAAAGATTTATAACTTTGTTTTCAGTTTACTTTTTATTTCCTTTAAAATTTGCCGATAAGATCTTTAACGTAGACGTTTGGAGGTTTTCAGCAGGCTTTTATATTTCTTATGAATAGAAAATTTGTTAAGGCCTTGCTAATTAATTTTTTTTAATAATCTCAGCAACGTCCTAATTATTATTATTATTATTATCATTATTTGGTAAAAGGATTAGCCAAAAATTTCTAAAAGTCAGCATAATCTTTAAATTTCAATTTTAACTTTGCTTTTATAGTCTTGTTGGGTAAAGATTGCTAAAAATACCAACGAGTTTAAAGTTTTTCGTTAGATATGCAAAAATATACATCCGCACACACGCCAAGCTGTTGGTAAAGATAAAGAATATTTACATATGCTTTGGTTCTTTTTTAGGTCACTGTTCGCATATTATGCACGTTTTTTGCTGAATAAAGAAAAGCTTTAAAGAAACAATTATCGGGTTTTTGTTTTGTAAATTAATACAAAAATTTATTTTTATAATTATATTCAATTCCTTGATTTTTTCCCAAGTTTACCCTTATTTCTGTCTAAAACGCCTGGAGTAATATTACTGTTGCGATTCATTTGTACCTCGATTAGTCCGTATAAATATTGTGATCACCTTTTTGAATACAGTTTTAAATATATCTTAAGGAGCAACTAGCAAGTAGTTTTTGAAAAAAAAATATTTTTAATTAATCAAAGATTCCCTTGCACCAAACTCGCTTTATCTCTTTTTAATATTTTTTTTGGAAATTTATTTATTCATTAATCCTTTGCATTCTTCACCCATATTTGAATATAGATGGCTTTATGCGTGGGTCGTGCATATTATCATCATGGCTGGTTAATTCTAAACTAAGAAAGTTTTTCCTCGGGGTATACATTGACTTTTCTTCCAATGAAAATTATTTAAAATTGTTGAGGTAAAACTGATTATTGATGAAAGAACAATATTGTTGCGTGATTAATTCTTATGATCTTTTCAGTTAATTTTAGTTAAATTTAAGAAGTAATACGTTACAATAGGCTTTTGAAAATTGATACATGCCTGCCTCTCTTACGATAATAACTCAGCCTTTTTCCTCAGTTAAATTTTAATTTCCCTAACGCAGAAGAATTTATAGATATCTATTGCCCTATTCTAATTGTACAAAGTCTACGTCTAAAATTTCTAAAACTACAATAAGATTCTTTTTAGTCTTAACCCATTTAAGCTCCGCGGTGGCCTTAAGTGTAGGTCAGGAGGTTACATTTTATTCCTTCTTTTCTTGTAATTTTGAAATTTTGACTTAAATTCCAGAAACTAGCAAACAATTGCCCACCACTAGATTTATGAACTTAGAATACTGTGCTTCAAACAGCACTCAATGTTTGAAAATTATTTTGGGAAGAAGAATCTCTCAATGCCTGAATTTTCCTTGAAAATTCTAACCTTTTGCTTTTTCCAAAAAAAAAAAACTTTTCTAACATTATCAGTGTCTCAGTAAGTCAACTTGTTAGTCACCAGCACTTTTTCATGCCTATATACCTGCTGTGGAAGTTTGTAATGTTTTGTATTGATATGAACAAGCACATGGCACAGTTATGATATCATCATAGAAGGTTATCTGAACATCCAAAGCTGTGAAATTGTGACTCATTCAGACTTCTTAAGGTTTTAATGTTCTACGGAAATGTTAACTTGAGGAATTCTACTACCAAGATATTCCAAGACTTTGAATAATTATCACTTATCTTTTCAGTTCCTCTCTATGAACATAAGTTGCGGTTGTCATATCAAGCAGCGGTATCTTCGACATTGGCAACGCACTGATTTTCAGTTTCTCTTCTGAACTGAAAGACTTGAGGTTTCAGCATTGTTTCTTTGAATGAAATTCTTTTATTGAAATGATGCAATAGTACAAATGGAACAGTGTAGAGTTTTAAATCGGTTAAAGTCCAGTGGACGGTAGAAACAGTTCTGCTGCACTGGGTCAAGCACAGAACACAGCAAAAGAAAAAAAGCTTTAGTTTCTCCCGTAATTAAAAATTTATAACAAAAAGATAGAAAAATACTAACTAAGCCTCGGAAGAAAAACGCCATACTGACTTATGCTTGAGATTAAATGAGACTTTCCTTAAAGAGGAAGAGCGCTACAGTACTGTATTGCAATTTAAAATAATTCAGGGGTGGCTGCCTTTATACAGCAGGAAAACTAACAGAACGTCCAGAGTGAATGTAATCTTGCAGGCAAGTCTTCTTCGAAAAACAGACTCGGCGAAACGTCAATCAAGGAGACCCTCCGGTAACACTCTGATGATAAACAGTTAAAAGATGGACTCTGAAAAATCTGCGAGTAAGGAAAATGACAAATAGTTAATTAGAATTTATACTGATGCAAGAGATAATTGTAAATTTTTTTAAACAGCTCATGTGTTGTTAAAACGGAACAAAAGAGAAATATTTTAATGGGAACTAATAAAAATTCAATTTTCTAGGACCTTATCGATACATTCCTGGACCGAAACGTAATTATGCTTACTAGAAAGATCAATCAGTAACAAGATAGAAATGATTAGAAGTACAATATAGTGATTCCTAGCTTATCAGAAGCGAAGATAAGCAACAGAAAATACTATTTCTTTTTGGAAAACATTAAAAATGAGCTAGAAGAATTTATACTGGTTGTCTCGCTCTAATAAGAAAATTACCCAACCCTTAACAAAAGATTAACAACGGATTAGTAAAACAAAGAACCAGTTAACGGCACACTATCTTTGTATATGAAGTTATATGAAGAACGCAAGGACAGCAGCCTGAGATTAATATAAGATGAATATAACATCTCACAAGACTAAAGAGATAAAATGTCTTTACAGAATGCTTGGGAAAACGTTGAAAATCTATTTTAAATCCCTAGAGATGCTAAATAAACAATTAATAATAGTAACTATTTGCAACTAGCTCGAAAAAGATTTTGTTTCTTAAATTTCTAACTTCCACAAAGAGTAATTTAACTTAGCTGACCTAATAGGAAAGTGATAGCTTTCTTAGGCTATTGGAAAACCAATCTGGAATTCTTCTACGGTTATCCATAATAAAGAAATCTCGGAAACTTCAAATCAAGTTAATCTAGACTGCTTAATTTGTTTATAAAATTTTTGTATTACACCATACGGTTGTCAATTACTATCAACGTAATACAAATCTTTGCACATTTTGTGAATGCTTGTAAGTAACGCACAATTCAAATTTTTATTAGATTTATTAGATTGTTAACTTAAGCACGACTTCATTATACAAATTAGCTGGTTATAGGACATAGTTAGTCAATATTAAAGCCACGCCGCTAATTAGCAGCACACCTTTAAACCTTTTTGTTTTGCAGAACTGCAATTATGTGATTTAAGGCCAATTAAAGTTTGTCGGAGAGTTTAGAAACTAGAAAATACAGAGTGTAATTACAAATCTGTCTTTACATTTACATTTTGATCTCTTGTGTTAAAGGTTCAAATCTTACCACAATGTTTTTTACAATGGAAACGATCATATTATTCATGGTAAAATACTTATATCGATGATAAAGAAAGATACTTATAATCATTAGATCGTAGACGCTTTTAAAGTTTCTTTTGATAGACCAATAGATAGATTTTAAAACAGAAGTCTTCTTCAACATGGATGATCGTCTTCTAAAACCCGCTGATATTCCATTAATAATAACATCCACCAACTCTAGTCCGGAATCGGCTAGAAAAAATTCCGATAGCATTCATCTATTAGCTTATAAATCAACGGATAAATCAGACGGTGGAGACACGGATTCACGTAAAAAAAGTATAGATAAAAGAATATCTAGCGATAATCAGTACAAGTTGAACGCAGAAAGAAAATCTTTAGGTGGTTCGCTAAAATATGAAATTGGTAGAAATAGATCGTCTTCGAATTTAATAAACGTTCCTGCAAAATGGTCCAGCGTACGTATCAAAGGGACAGGTTTTAATGATTCGCGAAAAAGTGTCGTGAAGGTCGAACCATGCAACGGCATCGGAAACATCGGGTTAGGTGGAGGAGACTACCAGAACCTGAAGAATTCTCATCATACGAACATGAAAAATATTGGAGATGTAAGTTTTATGGTTGTTTGCAAATTCTGTGTTGTGATCATTGTTGTGTAGTACGTAATTTATTTGTATTAAAGTGTCTTTATTCAAACGGCGTTAAAACACTTTTACACTTTCTAGCGACCTTTAATGTGACCGCAATTAAAATATTTAAATACCCTTGAGCAAGTAAGGTTTATTCAATTTAGAATCTCGAAGTGAATTAACTGAAGTTCAAAGTTGTTTAAAATTATAATTCAGGCAGTTACAAGAATTTCTGCTTCTACTTTTGATAGTTAACAGATTTCTAAGAAGCCTTTCATTCTTTTAATTAATGCCAGCGGCCAATTTGCTTTACATCAACCCAACGCTATTAAACTAATAAAAAAGTAGCCTGAAGAAAAAAGTATATTAATAAAATTATATTTCACTATCATCACACATCTTCAAGTGCAAAGTTTATTAATTATGATCAAGACGGTTAATCAAATTTGTAAAAGTTAATTAGGTAATGTAAAATAAAAGTGAATAACAAAAACGTGAACATAATTGTTAAAACGGAATGAATAAATCTTGATTGAACAATTCTTGACTAAATATAATTCTAAACCGCCGGATAGACTGTTGTGTGTTTCTTATTTAAAGTAACTCACACGTTTGACACTAACGTTGAAAATAAAATGACACAAAAATTTTTTAAAATGCAAAAAATAACACAAAAATTACCCACCATAAGAATAAGATAATCTACATAATCATATCCTCTCTTACATTCGAAAGAGACTAGGGCCAGTCCTAGGCAAGTCGTCGTCTAGCGGCTTTTCATTAAATATCAAATAGGTGGGGAACAGGAGGATGAGTCAAAGTTGGAAATTCTGCACTTTTTCAAAACGAAAGAGCGAAATGAATCTGAAGGGTAAGTGGGCTTTAGGGCCTTCGATACGGTAACACCTAATGGCGACAAAAACGACTGGGGATACGAAACGGCATATAATACCCCAATTAAGTGTCTTTGCCTACGTTCGACACCGCTTGAACCGATTTTTCATTTCCTGCAGTTCGGTCGCTAGAGGGAGCGACAAATCAAACCTAGAAGGGCTCCTACTTCGGAAACTATAAGGCGTACGGGGTTTCTGTCGTTCGACGCTGGTTTACGAGTAGTACCAGTAAGTGGAAACGGATTGCCGGTAGTAAAGAAACCTTGAATTTTCCCCAAAAACCGTTCAGGCATTTAGCGAATTTTGCAACCCTCACCCGAACCGTTCTAATGGTGTGATCGATGTGAAGTTCGAGATTTGTGTTCTGTGAGTTCTAGAATAAAAACCCCGATTCGATTCGGTTAACTTCACACTTTTTTTATGGTCTTCGTAACTCGGTTAATTATGTTCCGATCGAGCTGTTTTTTTAACTAGAGGACAGAACAAGAAGCTTAAGTGGATACCAGTGGCTTGGGTCTGTCTTTGGGATGAATTGGACGAAAAAAACTTAATTAGTCTTCTTTTGGACCTTTCTGGAGCAGTTCTCCAAGATCCTAGAAAAGTGTAGTTGCTAGAGAATTTCTCACGAAATCGTCTTTGCGGTCGAAACGCAAACGGTTCGTTCTATCGACTTGAAATCTTTACCATCATAAGGAGAAGGCAAAGTTCGTAAAAAGTGTAGTATGATCTTTCTTCAAAAAATTATTTTTTGTATTTAGAAATTGCGTTCGATAGGATAACGGAGACAAAAGTAGGAAAGTTGGTGCCCATAGGCGTGTGGTCGGGTGGTCAATAGAAGCGTTGCGGAAAGATATTTCTTGCTAACGGATATTTTATACTTATGGTGAAGGCTGTACCAAGAGGTGTCGCAGGCGTAGTACTTGTCAATAAAAATTAAATTTTTATTATTTACTATATGGCGAATAACAAATGTGTCATCAATCTTCTTTGTTTGTTTCTAAGATTCCTTTAGCTATTTTGACCCGATACCAAATTTCGTTGAAATTTTTTGATGATTTATGGTGGAATACCTTATATTATGCTAATCAAGAAAAAAAAGTAAAAAATTTTTATATAGAGTTTTCGGTACCAGAATTACGCGAGGGGTCGTTTACGACAAGTATGACCCCTTGGGCCAATGCATTAATAAAATCCGGCACACTTGGAGATTTTCAAAGAAAAAAATTAATTTTTTGTTTGTGAAACTGAAATTTATTTTATTTAAACGTTAAATTGTAATTGTACACATCAAAAAAGTGGAATATTGTATAAAGGCGTTATTGTTGATATGTTAGCATTTATGTAGGAGCTGCGAACTGAGAGAAGCAACTTTGGAGTAAGTACCCGTTGCACTTCTGGCACATATAACGAGTCTTATTTTTGCAAACTGCACAACGACGGTGGATATTAGGACCATCTGGAATCGATATACCGAAATGTTTGGAAAATTACGTGAAAGATCACTCTTGTCTTTGGAATCATCGTTGGAAACATCTCCATCATCGTCCAACAGTTCCTCTGCCAATAGAAAAGTTTTAGTGATTTCGCTTCGGAATTCTAATTGAGTGAGAGTGGCTTGTTTTCTTAATTTTTGAAACCGTGACATGAAGCTTCCACGCGTTTACTATCATGTTGGACAGAAGACTGGTGAACAATGGCCACTACCACTTTTTACTTCTTATACTAATGCGATAGCTAGCCAAAGCGTTATAGTGAAGGTCAGCTCCGTCCATATTAGTGTTGTAATCTTTGATTAGATTAGGCATATTTCTCTTGACGTATTTCTTAGTTGAACGATCAAAACGACGAGCTATTGCAAGTGGTTCAACTTTCGCCTGATTGGATAATACTTTAACGTTGACATGATCTTTCCAGCGGATCAAAACAAGCTTTTTCTCACGCTCGAAGAGGACTTTATATTTACCACATCTATTCTGCCTAACTGTACCTAAAATATCAAATGTTATGTGAAATCTCTTCAGGAAAATGACCAAAACCAATAACATACTCGTGGAGAAGAAGCTTCTTTTACTTAGAATGCACATCAAGTGAAATAAAATAGAAAAGTTATTGAAAAAGACCCGATGAGCCGACGGCGACTGAACATTATTTAGCAAAGTGACAACGGTGTCTGAACCAAGCCCAATGTTCTCATCATGGGGAGTTAAGGCACCTCCATAAAGAATTATACAATTATACACAAACACCATCCTTTGAATCCAGATCGAATTGGTTTTCCCCGAATAGACATTTTGTATGAGTGTCTTCCAAAAAATGGAATTATTTGTTCGTCGATAGAGAGATTATGCGAAAACATTTCAAACTACTTAAAACGTTTATTGCATGCATCGATGAATGGTCGCAACTTTGTAAATTTTTTATTTTGATTCAGATCTTCATTATTCGCCAAATGGAAAAATGGCTTAATTGACTCGAGTCTGGAACGTGGTATTGCCTGCTTGACAAATGGAATTCCAGGATCCGGTAAATTAGACCCATAAAGTTTCCATTGTGGAGGAGAGTAATAACCGCTCAAAAACAAAATGCCCAGAAAACGTTTTAGTTCGTACCCTTGAGAGCAAGTTGGGCATCAATTTGGTTTGCGTAAACGATACACTGATTAATCATCATATTTAGGATTTTCCTGATCGAGGAACAACGAGAACAATTCTGTCAGCAATTTTCTTTTGCTGTTTCTTTACTGTTGACCGGTACTTTGGAAAACTCGAATTCTCGATGTCGCTAGTTGGCAGCTCCGTACTCATGCAGAGTCTTAAATCTTAAAAAGTATAGGTCGGAAATTTGCTCTAAACATTCGTAGATACTAAATAAACAACAAATTGTTAGTTCGAAATTACGAATTACGTCATACCACGCGAGACGTAAAAGCATCTTCGGGCATTCTCAATTTGTCTTTAAAGAAATCAAGTCAATCATATTTATGTCATTTGTTTCACAGTTCACTAACAAAACTATAACGTATACGGTAGACCTGATTATTAAAATTGTAACATAAATGAAAATGTCGCTTTAAATAGCATTCTCTATTGATCTGTTTACTTCTTGCGAGAGCCTCTAGGAAAACTAAATAAATTAAATTTTATATGAATCATGTACTGAAAGAACTAGAGTTATTAAATTTTGTTTTTGTCTTGTTTTATTATCGGAACTTTTATTATCTCCATGTTCATATAGAATCAATTATAGTCAAAATGAGATATAATAGAAATAAAAAGTGTTAATAATAATTAAATTAAGCATTTTCGTGGGTCAGTTGCCCTTTAATTCCTTGTGATCCCTCGCACTGCGGCATCTGCTAGGGCTATATAATATATAAATATGAAAGTTTAATTAGAATTGCTGCTAAAATGTTATTTAAAACTTGCAAGGCATTAATTTAAATACGGATAAAAGAAAATGAAGCAACGATCAATACATAAGATTGCAAAAAGAAGTCATTTATAAAGACGAAAGTTACTCAAAGGAACCAATTAATTCCTGTAAGTGATTTTACGGAGAAATTTTAAAAAGTGCTTTATTCAATAAGTGAAGTATCTGAAATGGAATAATTTCTGAAATTGAAATATTTAATATTAAAGTTAATTTATATAAATTATAATAACTTCAGTAACCTATGAAGCAAAAACCTTTTTTTGCGATGATCTATCTCCGTTAATCTTTCCAAAGCTGTTCCCTTAGTGGTGGTATAGCTAAAAAAGACGAGAATGTAATAAGCAATTTATCCTACCTGCCAAGAATAAAAAATTGTAGGATATGATATCTACATAGGTGAGGATAGTAAAGTTTGTTGGCTGATTTTCAAAATTTAAATTTTCAGTTTAAATAACGAAATTTAAATATTGACCACACTGCTACCTCATCAGAATCATAAATAGGTTTTCAGAAATTTATAGCCAGCTCTGGCAACGCTCGTTGTAGCTAATACTCAACCTTTCTTCCACCATTCTGATACATTTTGACGAGATGTAGCGCCATCTCTTAGTTGATGATTTTCCCCCTATTAATTATTACAGATGCACTTAATTACACAATCCCTACTACTATACTAATGTCATTCGGTTCAGTCCTCGATCACATTTGAACTTTCTTTAGCCTCCGTCACGTTCTACGAAGTTCTCAGATTTTTTCCCCGGAATCTTTCATTTTTACTGCATAGGAGGGAAGCGAAGAAAAGCACTTAAGTGTCTTTAACCTCAATCCGATGCCGTGAAAACCGAATTTTCTTCTTGGGCGGTTTGGCCGTCAAAGGCCGCAATCGGTGAAACATATCGAGGCTTCTAGCTTTGATAGGAAAAGGGCCACGGGAATACAGTTTTGCTTTTCAACGAGCATCCGCAAGCACTGTCGAACCGCACAAGAAAATTCCGAAACTTAACTTAACCGAGAAAACGTTTGGAACCTTTCGAATCGCACCGAAAGGATCCCGAAGAGATTTTAGAGATTCGAGATCTAGGGTTGTCCGTCTGTCGCTCTTAAAAACACCGAACTCGATTCGCCCTACTTCGGCGTGTTTCGAATACGTTCGCTTTGAAAATCTTCAATTTCTTAATCGAAGATCCGATCGAGGCGGACTACGCAAGCTATTCCGCGAACCGATCTTGTCACCTGTCAGTAATGTATAAGCCTTTGGAATCGTTTTAGATAGAAAATACGAAATTCGTTTTCCTTCAGACGCTTCCAGAAGATGCCGGAACGACAGTGCCAGCACCTTCGGATGCGTCGTCGAAAGGGGCACAAGAAAGGCTTTATACGTGTTTTCAGTACGCGACTGTCTTCAAGATCAAAAGCGCAAAAAGCCAATAAGCACAAATATTGCGGTAATGTGGCTCTTGCAGCTAAGGAGACGAATCTTCGGGCGTGTATAAAGAGGGAGTGATGCGATTTTGCAAATTTCCCATGCGACCTTAAAAAGCGACTAAAACGGCCCATGGCATTCCTACCCTTCTGCCGTCGTTATTTACTAGTGGATAAAGCCGCGTTTTCGAATTTAGCTTGTCAGACCTTCGTTCAGCTTGGCTTCAAAAGTTAATCGATAAGGCGAAAGTACTTTGCAAAATATAGAATTTTAAAGTTTGCCAGATGTTGTCATGTTTTCCGAATTTTGATAACTTTTAGTTGTCGCAGAGAATTGATTTGTTCTAGAGCTCGAATCTTTCTGCGATGATTTCGAAAGCTCTCTGTAAAGTGTGTTGATTTATGCAAAATTGCTTCTACGTATGCGACAGCTAAGGATCTAGAATGTCCAGATTCCATTTCAGTGAAAACTTCAAGTTTGTATCTGTTTCACCCTCTACTATACTAATGCCAATCGGTTCAGTCTTCAGTCGCATTTGAACTTTGTCTAGCCTTCATCATGGGCCTCGAAATTGTAGATTCCCCGTAGTCCTCGAGCCTTTTCTCTCTTTCTCTCTCTCTCTCTGTCTCTCTCTCTCTCTTTCTCTTTAACGCAAGATCGCTACAATTCGGAGACGTTTTAGCGTAACATTGATGACGGCCTTGAGAGTGGACGTAGAGGTGGGCCTCCTGCAATCGTTTTGCTCGGGCCAAGATTAATCTTTTTTCGAAAGCTATAGAAACACGGTTTGGTATCCCGTTACGTTGCTTTCTCCTATATCCAAAGCCCTTAAGACCAACTTTTTGTTTTATGCGGTTTAGCCGCGTGGAAAATCTTTTAAGGATTACGGGAATCCGGCTTTCGCCGTCGAACTATGCAAGAAAATCTCGAAACGGCCTCAACGTTGACTGAGCAGACATTCAAAAACACATCGAAACCGTCCAGATAATCGAATCAACGTATTATTTAAAAAATTGCGGTCTAGAAAAGCACCCGTCGAGCGCCTGCAAACATGGGATTTGACACAAGCGGGACGTCCTGACTTTGAATTTTTTTACCGGACGAATATCAGCGGACGGACGGCGAAATTATCTCATACCGCGCGTTGTGCTTACAGAGGCGTATGCTATAATTATATAAACGGTCATGCCTCGGCAACGGTCGATCCGATCTCGACGGTACTTGGCGGGCGGTCGTGATGGTGGAAGTCCTTGCGGAAGACGTGTGCTGGAGCGACGGCGTTTAGTTTTTTTTCGGTCGGGTGACCGTATCTCGGGAACGGTTTATCCGATCGAGACGGTACCTGGTGGGGGAAAGTCTCGCCGAAGACGCAGTGGGGAGGCGTAGCCCAAACCGGGGACCGCCGAAGATGGCCCGACCGAGGGCAAAGCCTGAGCCGTAATAGTTTACGTACGTTAGATGTTGCCGCGTTCGAGGACTATGTGCTATGCGTCTGTAAACCTAAGCTAGCCCGACTAGTGAACGCCAAAGGCCGAAGGCGTTTATACCCTTCGTTAGTCCTAGAAGCTTAAAGTACTTTTTAAGTTTTGAAAGTGACAGCAAACTTAATCCACCAGTCTTGGTTGCGAATTCAGCCACGGCAGCAAATCTGCCACTTTTTGTCTAGTTAACAACTTTAAAAACCCTAAATGTCCGAACTTTTAATAAAGATGTGCTCGTTTCAAAAACTTTAAAATATTTTTTTACTTTTTTATATCACTCGTACAACAAACTTCCTGTTCATTCACTCAAGCTTCATTTTACACTCTTATTATAAATCACTATCACTACTATAAACTCGGTGTTAACGAAAGTCATTAAGGTTACCTAAGAATTTGTAAAAGAATTCAAGAGAGTTTTTCAATTTAATAGAAGATTATTTATTAAAAATGTTTTGTTTTTATGTAATTTTAACAAGAAGTAATGTAGAAGTTGATTGTTTAACAGCCGTGAAATACTTCCTTAGACTGAAGGGTTAATTACTTTGTATAAATGAGAAGCGTTACGTGTTCTGAGTAAAGGTTTCTTTGAGAATTACATAAGTAAGTGCTAATTCTCTTACTGTTTGTTGTTCGTAATTACTTAACGCTTAATACGTTTGCGTTTGTACTTTCCAAATCTTCCAAAGGAGAATTATGAGAGGTCTTCGTTTGTTCATCGAGTAAACAGAAAAGTTAAGTTAAAAGTTTTTTTTCCATGCCAGTAATAATTATTGAAAATAAGTAGCTTTCATGTAGAATATTATCTTATTTCTAAATGTGTTCATAGATGACGTAACTTTGGCTATTTATTTTTTATTTTCTTTTAATTTTTGTATTCACGCATTGAAGCTTTTACATGATACATAACCTAATGTAACCTTTTGATGACAAGGTTTTAATTCGTTTCGTTCTTCATCTTTTTTGCATAAATTTAGATTAATTTGAGATCAGAGATTTACCATTTGTGTACAGTATAGCTTTTTCTTTCATATGCTTACACCAATACCTACTGGACATTTTTGTAGCTGCAGTTTCTGAGAAATCCTGTAAGTAAGCGTCATATTTCATCAGTACTATAATTATAAATTTGCTATAATGTATAAGTTGTATTAAGCTTAAAACACATTACTGCACTTTAATTAGTTTACACTATTTTACACATACTAGATAACGTATGATGTAGGTATCTGATATTGTTATAATAAATATACAACGGATATTCGTACATTAATTACTATTAGATGATTTAGATAGAAACAGTAACTTTGACCTTTAATCCATGTAGCTAAACACCTGTAGGTTTCTGTTTGACCAACAGTAAACATATAAATATCCTTTATAGGAAAGTAGTTAACCCCCTTATAAATGTTACATAATAGATGTTTACATCCCTTTAGTATATGTAGGTAGGGTACATGCCCTTGGCAAAATCAAGAGGTAATATCCTAGCATGAGTCGTGTTTGGAATGCTTGAAAACACATTAGATAGTTTTGTTATATGTATTTTCCTTTAAATCTAGCTCGAAATTGTGTACAGATAATAATATAGAGCTTTGTATGTTGTTATCAGTAAAATTGTTGTTGTTGTTGTTACAAAATAACTGAATGTAAACACTAAGAAATTAGTTAACGGTCTGTTATAAATTCATAAACGCTTGGAAACTATTTTTACCACTTTCTGAATCAATTTATTTTAAACAGGATTGCTTCTTTGAACTATGTGCTTACTACGTTATTAGCTCCATACCTCTCAATTCTACGTGCTGCTATTACTTATTGCAACAGACCTGTCAGTTCTTTTTGTAGATTCTTCAAGTCAGTCATTTGTTTTCATCCTCGTATATTTCTTTTTTAATTTTTGTAAAAATTTAACTTGTAAAAAGATTAAGGCTGTTGATTGAGCTTGCTACGACTCTGACGTATAAAAAGTATCTCAACAACAAATATATTCCGAATTCATTTTCGAAGATATAAATCATAATTTTTTAGTTAAAACAGATTTTCATCTTCTCTCTCTTCAGCTTATTCCTATCCGTTAGGGGTCGCTGTTCCTTACTCTCCTTCTTAATTCCGTTTGGTACCTCCTTCTCCCTCTGGTCTGCCGCGACACAATCATTCCATTCCCTTCTGGATCTTACCCTGGATTGCTTGTCGTTTACCTGCAGGTTCATCATCCTCTCAAGACATGCCCCTTTTCCCTTTTCATCACGTGCCCATGCCACTGCAGTCTTCGTTCTTGAACTTTCTTGGAAGCCCTGCTTGCTCTCAAAACCACTCGTTCCTTACCACGTCCCTCTTCGTTTTTCCCATAGTCCATAGTAACATCCTCATCTCCGCCACGTTCAACTTTTTTTCTTGAACTTCTTCACGGGCCATATCTCGCTACCGTAGAAGAAGAATCCTTCCCTTTGTCCTACTTCTTATCCGTTTATCGCACAACGCTCACTCCGGTAGTCTTTTTCCAGTTCATCCAACCCGCTTGAATCCCGTGATTTATCTCTCTTTCGAGGTCTCCGCTTTCTGTGACGTATGACCTAAGGTACTTGAAGTCACGTGTCCATGTGAAGCTTTCTCCCCATAACTTTACCTTTCCTGCTTTTCCTCCTCCACCAAACCACAGGTACTCAGTCTTCTGCCTACTTATTTTGAGACCGCCTTCCTCGATGGTCTACCTCCAACTTTCCAGTGTTTTTTCTGCCTTCTCTAGACTCTCCTTCACTATAGCAATGTCGTCGGCAAACAGCCCAGCCAGAAGGGAGAGGTCCTTGGAATGCTCCGCCAACACGTCCATCGCCGGGTTAAATACATATCGGCTCAAAAGTGAGCCCTGGTGCAAGTCCACAGTCACAGGGAATCTGTAGGTCCCTCCAACACTAGTTTTTACTTTAGTATGGGCTTCCTCATACATGTCTGTCACCAATCGGACGTATTTCTCCTTCCTCATACACCTCCAGATCTCTTTTCTCGGCACTGTATCGTGTGGCTTTTTAAAATCTACAAAGATAAGGCGGAGCAGAATGAACAAAGTATACGTTGTTCCCTTTTCAGGCATGAAACCAAACTGGCCTTTTAAGATTGCTGTTTCTTTTCATGTTCTCTTGTTCATGCTCTTTTTGCATACCTTTATAGCATGCGACGTAAGTTTTTCAGTCCTGGATATCTCCTTTTCCTTTATAGATAGGCACCATCACTCTCGTTCTCCAGGTTTCCGGAATCCTCTCCTCGGCGTACACCTTGCAGAGCTCCTAATGCCTTCCACGCCTCCACCGGAACACTATCACGTCCCACCGTCTTACCGTTTTTTGTTCTCCTTAAGGCCTATCATACCTCTTCTCGATTTATTCTAGGCGTTAGATTTTCACTTATCGGGTCAGCTCTTCTGTCAATCTTTGGGTTTTCTTTGTTTAACAACTTCTTGAAGTAGTCGCGCCATCTCTGCTTGATGTTCTATTTGATTTTAAGGCCTTCCCCACTGTCATTCTTAATTTGCTATACATAAGTGAAGTCCTTTAAAGCCTTATCCCTCGCCCTCGCTAAACTATACAGTCTGTTCTATCCTTTCGGTGCGGCGTTTCAAGTGTCTCATACAATTCATCTTGACCACTAGCGACTGCCAGCTTTGCCTTTCTTTTTTATGATTGTACTCCTCCTTGTCCTTTATTTGCTGTGAGAAGTCATATTCCTTTTTGGTCTCTTCCTTCTCCCGATTTGCCTGCTGGTTTTCCTGGTTCGACCGTCATGTTTCCTTGTCGCCAGGAAATCCTTTACAAGATGTTAACCCTAAAATCGCTTCTCCAGCTTCAAACATCACCCTGCAGATTTCTTCCCACTATTTATTTGCCTTGCCTTGCCACCTTATCTTTACTAGGACTTCTCCCTTCAAGGTGTCCTTTAGGTTGTGATCTTTCAATTTCCACCATTTAATTTTTTTCTGCCTATACTGTCTTCTCGTTCTTAGTTCTATATCACAGTCCACCATTACAGGTCGATATTAACTAGCTACACACTTACACTTTATCAATTAACAGTTTTGAACTTTTCCAAAGTGTGTAGTACATCAACAAGAAGTCGATTTCACTTCGTGCTGCCACTCCTATAGGTCACGTACTGATGTTCTGCTTTTTTAAAGAAGGTGTTTATTACAGCCATATTGCATGCCACAGTGAAATCCAACGCGCTGTTTTCTTCTGCATTTCTTTCTTTTTTAGGAAGCACCTTCCCTCTCTAAGTATTTCCGCCATTTCCTGATCCAACGCTCTCCAAAACTCTTCTTTTCTTCGTTCTCACCCTACCTGGGGGGCGTACACGCACACGTTGTTGATGGTAGCAATTCCTTCGTCCAGACCAATGCTTATCACTCTTTCACTCCGTGGGTTGACTCGGCCCAGGCGTTCCGTCCAAGTCTTGTTAAGGATGATTCCCACAGCATTTGTCCCGTCTCTATTCGTACCACTGTAATACAGCTTGCAGCCCTCTTCCAGTTCTCTGGCTCTGTCTCCTTTCCACCTGGCTTTCTTTGGGTTATTAGGCTGGTCAGTTTTCTTCTTTTTCCTGTCATGTTTCCGACGTTGAGGAAGCATGACTCTTTCAGCTCGCTTCTTTAGCCCCGACTGCCTTTGACGAGATAGCGTTGCTTACGAGGAACGCCCTAGCCATTATATCACATTTCGTTCTTTGACTTTCCATTTTTGGTCTTGCCGGGTTCTTTACAGCCTGACGTCAACTCTCCCCATTTATCCAGGCTTGGGACGACCACCGACTTGAGCTGGTTTGCTTCCCCGATAGCTGGGTTAAAACAGACATTGTTTAGAAATTTCTTACATTTCTTTGGTAAAATGTTTGTAAGACATTTTGGAAATTTTAGTTTAATATCTTAATTAGTTTGCATTTCGTGCGCGCTTGAAGTTCAAATTTGTCCAATTACTGAATGTATGGCACATGATTACTTTGGCTATAACTTTCTAGCTAGAACTGATATTGATATTCATTTACTCATACTTGTGTGTACTCTAACCTTGCACAACAGGAAGATTTTTGACATTTCCCAACTACGGTCATCATTAGGTTTGCTCCATTAAATGTAAGCAAGTTATTTGCTCCGATGCCCTTTTTAGTTTTATCAACTAGTTTGTAAACTGTAATCGCACTTTTCTTTTACATCAACTGTAATTAGATAATGTACAAACATTGTCATGCAAAGAAGCTTTGAAAAATTAAAAAGATTCTTTAAGTGGCTTCGCTTGTTCAGTTCGATTGTCAAGCCTTTTGTTTTTAATACATTCTGAAATTTTATCTATATGAGTCATTTGAGCTGGCATTTATATCGCTAATTAAATAATAATCACTTTTTTTAAACTTGTGGAGGAAACGTAAAGATATCGGTTGTAGTCTTTAGTAGTTATTACATAAAACACACACACACACACAATGCACACAGCAACTAGATTTTCAATGAGTCACTTTTGCAGGGACCATTAGTGGTGCCCAATTAGTCAGGGAACCATGGCTTTTTGAACCACCAACGCCATAGCTATCTAAATACACTACTGGGGAAACCATTTTATATTTTAAGACCGCTTGACGTTCACAATTAAGTAAATTGCATGATACAGTTTCTCTTTTCATAAATTAACTGATATCTGTTAGAAATCCATCTTGGGCTACCTTAAATGGAAACGTGGCTCAAAAGTAATATGTTCCTAAAAGTTATTCTTTGAGCTTCTTAAGGTACAACTTCATATTGTATTACTATTGCTAAGAAAATATATTTAAGATATGATTTTGTTTGATTATTGTTTGGTGCCTGTGTGTAAAGAAGAGGATTTATTGTTAAAAATGTTGTTTCGGTATTTGTAAACATCAAGAAATCCAGATGGCTTAATTTGACTAAATCCTGCATGTGATTAATAATTAGATTAGAGAGAATAACATTTTTTGATTTTAAATCGAAAAAGAACTAATCTGAAATTGTTAACAAGGTTATAATTTTGTAAATTAGAAATTATCAGTTAACGATAACCATAAACAGTAATTTAAATATTAGTTATTTAATAATTAAAAGGTTCAAAAAATTTTCCAAACATAAATCCTATGAATAACAAGTAAGACCTTGGAATTCAAGATCCAAAGAATATATATTAATGAAAAGAAATTTACTGTCAAGATATTTTAACAAGTTAGCAGATTTACTGCAATTTGATATGATAAAGGACGACTAGTCAAGTTAATTCCGGAAGGCATTGAGAATGGTTTGTGTTCGAAACAAACTCCTGATAAAGTAAAAAAGTAGCTACATTTATCAATGAAGTTGGTTGAATATCTGTCCAAACATTAATACGAATTTTCCTTCCCGAAATACAGCACAAAACGCCCTATTTTTAGTTTCTGGGGAGTAGGAGTAGAAAAACGAACCAGATTGTTTCTGTGCCTAACCGCCCAGAAGGATTATGTCTAACGGACATCTTGAATACCAAGCAATTCGGGAAATCTAGAAGATTTTCGTGAATTTTGAAAATCTAGACTGAGCTGGACATGCATAACGGTCGTGTTTTGTTTTTAAGCGGCATCGTTTTTACTACAAGTGTGCACCAGAGCACCCTAAGTAGGCATGCTGAATTTCATCCTATTGACTTTCCTTGTTTTCGCTCTGATTTTTCTCTTTTTTGCTCAAAATTTTAAATCTTTTTACACCTGTCGTTGATAATTGAAAAAGTTTATTTTGATAGTTATCGTACACAGGACTACTATAGAAACGTATTTTCCAAACGGGGTGCAAAAACTATGAACAGCACCTCTTTAACCCGTCGATTCTCCACGCTAAGGTTCACGCGGTTTTTTCTAAAGTGCACCGTTTCCGAGATACAGGGTGTCGCAGCTTAATTTAAAATTCCTTGTTTTCGTAATATTTCAAGAGCAAAATCAGATATCGGAATGGAATTTTCTACATGCTTGCTACTCTAAAATGTCCACTATTTTACGTAATTCTACATTTGATATCCCTATCAGAGGCGGAGAATTAATGATGGGCTTACGTTTTACCCTAAAACAAATTGTTACGTCACTAAAAAATAAAAATATTTTTGGAATCAGAAATCCATTTGGAAAAAAACGTTACTGTTAACTTTTTTCCCTAAAGTGCTTCGTATTCGAGATGTAGGAAGTCCAAAGTTCACCTTAAAACAAGAAATTTTGAAACCCTGTATCTGGAAGACGGTGCACTTTAAGGAACAAAAGTTATCTGACCAAAAAGACTCAATTTTCGTTGAGGAATGCAATGCAAACACTATATCCTGTTTTTGAAGTGACGTATGACCTTGCCACAGGCCGTTAAACTTGAAATGTTTTGCGAAAATCTAATTCTACTCAGAAATGATGCATTCTACGGAAAAAACGCAAGAGTAGCTTTTTGCTTCATATCGACTGCTGATCTTGAAAATAGAAGCTTTGACATCCTGTATCTCGGAAACGGTGTATTTTAGGGAAAAAGCCATATAACAAAATACATCTTAATTTTTGTCGGGGAAATGCGCCTGCAAAGTATTTGTTCTTTGATAAACGATATCATGTTCTGTCCAAAAGCTTTGTTGGAAATTAAAATTGGTGAATCTGTATTGACTGTGAAAACTATTGCTCAAGGCTGTGAAAAATTTGCTTTGGAAGACAAGTTTGCAGATCTGTGAAGTGTCATGTTTGTTTCTCGCACTCATCGCTTCACAGTCCACTCACTAACAACAACTCCTCCAACCTTATGGAGCTACTGTTGTATTTTAACAGCAGTAAGATCACGGTTTCGCAACGACT
Source organism: Ignelater luminosus (assembly GCA_011009095.1). Taxonomy (NCBI): domain Eukaryota; kingdom Metazoa; phylum Arthropoda; class Insecta; order Coleoptera; family Elateridae; genus Ignelater; species Ignelater luminosus. Next base: position 558,778 of record VTPC01090614.1, read on the forward strand.
TTGATCATCTCTCTCCGATGTACGCCATGCTTTACCTATTCATGATCCCCTTTTAAAGTAACCAGTCTCCTAAAACTTTTGGAGGCGCCGACTCAGATCGCTAACTATGTCCTATTTGAATCAATACAACGGCTTAATCTGCTACCTCTTTGGCTGGCCATCCTGTGAATCACAGATAAGAACTTAGAGTTCGACCACAAAATGTTTTTATTCAAACTTAAAAACACATTCAACAATAAAGCGAAATTTACTTTCAAGACGTTTTAACAAGTCAGCAGATTAATTGCAAATTGGTGTGATAAAGGACGAATGGTGAAATTAAGTCTGTACGGCATCGCGAATGGTTTGGTTGGAAACATACTCTCGAAGAAGTTAAAAACTGAACGATGCAGGTGAAGTGAGATGTATAGAAAGGCACTGCTGTCACTATGTACAGGGTGATCCAAATATGAGGCAACTGATAAAAAATGTTTAGGGATGGTTTGATATGTACAATAAAATAACTTTTCTAGATTTTAGTTTTATTTAATTGTCAAAGTACGAAAGCCCTGAAGGACCAATGACTCCAAGCAAAACATCCAAAGAACACAATATAGTTCAGCAAATATATCTACAACTTGCTACGTGAAACACTTGTAAAATTTATTTACAATTTTTCTATAAGCAAAACGTCTAAATTCGCATCAGCATCTAAACTAATTTTTTAAAATACACGAAAAGGCCAGATCCTAAAACAAATAAAAAGTAAACGTATCTAATTCAGCTTTTGTCGGACTTGCTGTTTGTATTCAAACCGACAAACAACCTATAAATAAACAAGTTCTATTATTACATAAACAAAAAGAGCTTTGTTTCACTTATCGGCCTTTCTAAATTGGTACTTCAGTATGTCGTGTGTTTAAAAAACTCATTTGCAGCAGGTCTTGGAAAGACAAATTGGTTCGAGTCTGGTATACCCACATCTCGCGAAGGGAGTCAAGTGGGGTATCAATCGATCGGACTTGACGAGAGACTCAGAACAAACTCACATCTAGGTAGCGCAACCGTCGGGGTCAAAAGTTGTGAGCATTTTTCTAAAGTGCCGCTACCACTCAGCGACTCTCAATAATCTTGCATTACGCCATCGGCGCTTTTAAGTTTTCATGGATTTTTAACCTAACCTAATCTAACCTAACCTAACCTTGTTGTTGTCGAGGGTAGAAAGAAAATTCTCATGGATACCACGGCGGCTGTATGGTATGCCCGACTGTACCGAGACAATGTCTCAGTACCCTACGGACTAAAACCTCCCTCCTTGTCAGGTACATTGATGACCAGGAAGACCGACGAGCATTGCTTCTGGGGATCTTAAGCATATTGGTGTTAACGGGCTTTCTTTATTCTTTTATCGCTTTTCTTTTCTTCTGGATTCTGCTTTCCACAGCCTTTTTCAGAAGTTTGGCTATTAAATTACATTGTTGTTGGTTAGCATTTTGTCTATGTTATTTTCGGGTACTGGTGATTCCTCTATTGCCGTTTCGGTTTGAATCTTTTCTCTATTCCATTTGCTGCATCTGAATATAGCGTGTTCCGCGTCATTCAAGCTGTACTTGCAGAATCTGCATTCTTCTTTTAGATGCTGTTTAGGTGCGTATTGGAGCTAGCACTTAGGTGACATAAAAGTCAACTTCGCCATTTTCTGTTATTTTTATGACAAGCTTCCGTTGTATCTTCTGCAGCTTGCTGCAGTACTTTGCTATTTTTAGCTCGTCTCGCCGAGCCTAGCTCGCCATGCAGCCTATAGCATAATGGAATGAGTCACTGATGCTAGTATCCGTTTTGCGCTAGTTCTTGACCCTCCTGTGCTAGACATTAATCTGCATAGCACGCATGTTAATTTCTCTGTCTTCCTGGCCGTTTGGTTTATGTGCTTCCTGAAGCTTAAGTTTTTGTCCGTCGCTACGCCTAGTTTTTGATTTCTTTGTTTTTATTACATATTTTTCTGTTGATTGGTGTAACCACTCTTCTGCCACTAAAGAGAACCGCCTCCGTCTTTTCTGGAGCCACTTTAGGTTTATTCAGCTCTATCCATCTGTTTATCGCATCCAGGATTCCATTTGTTTTCCTTTTGTAATACATTTTCTTTTTTGCGGTCACTATCGCTAGGTCATCCGTAAATGCGTATAGTGTTGCGCCTTCCGGAACTGGGATTTTTCGTACCCCATCGTATACGACGTTTTATAAAAAAAGGCCCTAGCACGCTTTTTTGTGGAACTCCACTGTTACCTTTTATGGCTTCTTTTCTACCTTCGCAATCTTCAAGGACCATGTACTGATCTTGAAAATAATTTTTTATGATATTTGTTAGGTATTGCAGGAGTCCTCGCCTTTCCAGTTTCTCAACTATCTTCTTCCAGCTAGCGGAGTTAGTGCGTTCCTGACATCTATAGTAACCAGTATACAGAGCTTCTTTGTGTACTTGGTTCCTGTCTTGACCATGGTGGCTATGTTTACTACCTCTCGAACAGCGTCCACTGTTGATCTGGCCTTCCGGAACCCATACCACCTACTTGAGGGATCTTTTTGTTCCAATTCTTTTTTTAATCTGGATTTTATAACGTAGTCATATAGTTTCCCTAGCAAGCACAGCGGTCTATAGATCAGTTTGTCGTCGTTTTTCTTCGTTTTAGGTATTAGTATGAGTTTGGCTCTTTTCCGCGCTACGGGGAAAGTACCCCATTCCATGAGTTTATTTAGCACATCCCTTATGAGTTCCGTTCTTTCTTAGAAATGAGTTTAATTACTTTTCTAGGTATTTGGTCACGCTCTGGAGCCTTGTTATTTTTTACTTTATCTTTCGCTTTTTCGGCTTCTTCTAATTTTATTGCTTCGAATGCCGCGTTTTCTTGTCTATTCCATTCAACGCCATCATGTTTGGAGAATAGCTTGTTACTCTCTTCTTTTATCTTAGTCAGTATAATTCTACTCTCTGTTTGATCTTTAAATGTTTAGTTGCTATCCCATATCCCAATTCACAGCACACGCATTGCCAGTGATGGTCTTTCGAACGCTCTATCTCTGTTTTGAGTCTCTTCTTAGCAACTCGGTGTTGGTCTTCCAGCACAAATTTTGGTCTGCTGAACGCAGTCCTTTGCATATCGTTCGTTTTAGTTAGTTTTGGTAGCGTAGCTTTACATTAATTGTTTATGTAGGTAATTAGTTCTCTATGATTGAATGGCTTGTTTATGGCCAATCTGCTTTGTATAGTTGTATAGCAGTTACCTTTTGTTCGTCCTTATCATAGAATCGCCACCCCTTTGCCTTTATTGCATAAACCCTGTCCCTTACTGGATTTATCTTTATGTTGATGTTCTTGTGCCCACTCATGCTTTCATCTTCGTTCCCACTCCACTCGTTGATTTTGATTATCATTGTCACGTTGGCAAACGTAACGTCTACTATTGTTTTTCTCTGCCTACTTTAAAGGTGGAGACGTTCCCCAACCTAACATAACCTAACCTAATCTAAATTGCAGAATCATCGAAGGTCTATGGGTAGTAGAGCTTTAGAAAAATGCTCATAAGTTTTGACTCGAACGGTTGCATCACCTGGAAGTGAGTTTATTTTGACTTTCTCGTCAATCTCGATCGATTGATACCCCACTCGACCCTCTCCGCGAGGTGCAGATATACGAAACTCCAGTCGAAAAATTGAAGAATTACAGCAAGGTTATTTTCTGCACACAACAAACGCAAACTTTTAGGACACTACTAGCGCATCACACTTGGTTTAATTTTATTCGTGCATTTTAATTTTGAAATAAGTGCAGGATCGACGCAAGGTTTACAAATCTCCAGGTTACCCACTATGAGCTCGATGGCCAATCCATCCAAGCTATCGGGCTGAAACAAAGCTCTTGCTGCAATCACATTTGGTTGGATAAACAAATAAACTAGTGGGTTACCTCGAAAGTTCGTTTCGGGACCGTAGGTGCTAAAATCACTTGATCTGACCAATTGATGAGCATAAATTAAATGCACCGAACAATCTTTCTGTGGGCTAAATTAGGAGACGAGGATGTACTAAAGAGGTTTTATCCGTGCAAAAAAAGAAATGAGCTACAACTCCCGAATATCTAAGAATTCCCCCAATAAATAAATGATGGAAAATTCCCAACACCTGTTTCTTTGCGACGGAGTTCTATGTGGATTTAGCTCCAGATTAGCTTCAACTTTTTGCAAGAAAAAACGACTCCTCGAGGACGGCAACGAACTTAAAAGAAAGTTTGAGATGCGTGTAAAGAGACAGAAGAATTCACCGTTGACAATACCAAGGGGTCGAACAGTTTCTTATTGGGCACTCGAAAGTAGGGGTAACAAGCTAACACGAGAGTTGACGTTTCTAAAAGATAGCTACACTGAAGAATGAAAACTAATTTTTAAATACAATAAAGCTGAAAATTATTTTACAAAAAATCGAAACTAATAAAATGAATCTACAATAATACATGCATTACTTCGCGCAGACAATCTGGCACTTGATTTATTGCGACTAGGGCTTCTAACATTAATTTAAATAATTTTCTTTATATCAAAGTTTCACTTTTATAAAACATTTTTTCTATTCTCTTAATAATAAGCTTCACTAACATAAATTATTAAAATCTAATATAATTTGTATTCGGGAATATTACTTTAAAATAAATATCTAAACAAAAACTCATCAGTAATGACTTTCGTATTATATTGTGAATAATAGAAGAGTATCGCATATTCAATAAGCTTTTCTTATGTATAACTTTCTTGTAAACAACCTTTTATTAAAGGATCAAACAAAAGGAAAAACGAGAACTTAATAAGTGAACTTAGAAACTTTGTCAATAATATCAGAACGCGTGGACCAGTTTCTACAACCTATCAATATTTGGATGATAGATTTGGCATACAATGCTTGTTTTTTCCTAGTCTTATTTTTTATTTAATATCATTAAGTTGCAAGAAGTGCGAGTTATAAAATTTTTCAAAACAAAAACAAGCAGATTCTTTTGGAACCGAGTTCATAAATGTAAAAATTTAAAAATATTTCGTAAAGATTCCTTTCTTCCTACGTAGTATTACATTCAAATGAATGGCAATTAAATGAGTGTACATAACGTGTAGAGATACTACTGCAGTAGTATGTGTTTTCCTACAGTAGCAAGCGATGTTCTGTAAAATGCATTCCTAGATTACCCAAAGTTGACAAAATCAATGTTTTCTGTAACGCTCTTTCTTGTTTTCAGGTGTTATCCTTGGGAGCCGATGTACTTCCAGAATACAAACTACAAAATCCAAAATTGCACAACTGGACAATTCTCCACTATTCGCCGTTCAAAGCCGCTTGGGATTGGTTGATTCTCGTCCTTGTGATGTACACCGCAATCTTTACGCCGTACGTAGCTGCCTTTTTGCTCAGTGAACCTGACTACAGTAATAAGAAATCGAAGAAATATGGAGATGATCCTATTGTGCTCATTGATTTAATAGGTAAGTATTTTAACGTATTTTTTTATGTAACTGTTCTTGTGCGTTCTAATAGGTAGCTCGAGAAATATACAAGTTTTAATAATGAAAATTTATTAAACAAAACAAGGCAGAATATATACGCACTTTAAAATATTTAGTAATGCGGCACCACCAGAAATTCGTTGCACAATTCTTACAGCGTTTCTTAAGAGAGTCATAGTCACTCCATACGTTTGCTGTTAGGTCCCCGATTTTTGTACGTCAAGCTTCCGATCAGTGAAAAGAAGATCCGAATCGTCTAAGTAGCATAAGAAAAGTAGTACTCGACAAGCACCAATGAATAAGTCTAGCATGGGGAAAAGAGTGGCCTGCTGCGCTTATTTTCGTATTACCAAAGAGGCAGATTATCATGCGCAAGTCCCTGAGGCCGTCGGTAGTTTTGCTAAAGTCATAGTTACTCCTATGAGTCCATATACTTCCACATTAATCATAGTTACTACCGAGAGTTTTCCCCAAAAGCACTTTTACTCCCGGGAGCCATAGGTACTCCCTCGAGGGACATAATAGCTCAATTGTAGGAATTCGACTTCTGAAAGCTATTCAAGTTATATCAGATTTTGTTCGAGCTACTATTGCTTTAGAAATATCGTACAAAATCTAGTAGGGCTTTTAGTTGTCCAATACCGTCAAAGTAGTAAATGTGTTTTCCACATTTTACCTAGGAAGTCCAATGTATCCCTCTCCATCCTGACTACCCAAGTTGACGATTCCAGCTTCATTTTTACGAATACGTGAAGGTAGGTTGTTACGCATAAATACTCCTTTAGAATTTGATATTTACAAGAGATTTATCATAGCTTAACAAGTGTACGTTTCTCAATGCATGGCGTGGTAGCTTCAGCAATAGTTTTTAAATGGGATTTCAAAGAAATCTAACCTTTTCTTATATGGTTTTAAAATAATTCTTTTCCAATAACTGCACTTTCTATCGCCTACTTCTGTCGGTTTGCTTTGTCCAAGGTATTCTTGGCAACCTTTCCTCTTGCTCAGGATCACAGGTACTCTCGGAGAGAAAAGTAGTTATTTTCGAAAGCCATGAGCCTAGAGTGTTAGACACTAATCCAAGAGTCATAGGTGCTTCACCGAAAGGCACAGTTGCTTCCCTAGAAGTCTTAGTTGTTTTCGAGAGTTATATGTATTATACGAGGTTCATAAGTACTCCTGAACATCATAGAGGTGAAAACTCAAGGATAGTTCATTATGCCGAAAGTACGACGTGGTGAGATTAGGTTCGTAATTGTCGAAGGTCATGACCAAGTTAGGTTAGGTTAAAGGTAAAAATCGAGTCAAGGTCAACGATCATTTTACGTTAAGCGTGAAGCTGGAAAAAAGGGGTAGGCCGTGAGCAAAATTTACCACTTCGGATCATTACGAAATTAGACGGTCTAAGTCAGTACGAAAAAGTTCCCAGTTCACAACAGTACGAAAAGTTGTCGGTCTGGCACAGTACAAGAATCCTCCGTTTATGTTCAGTACAAAAACAACGCCCGTCCGAGTCAGTACAAAAAAGTTCTCTGCCTAAAACCACGTCTCCATATCTCCCCCCTTTCAGAACGCGAGTTTGCTAATTTTTTTTCGGTTTCTCGATAGCGAGACGGCGGTAAACAATAAAACATTGTCTCCAAATATTGACGGACCCCACAAACCGGAGTAACAATTTTCCAAGGTTTGGAATTTTTTCCGACGTGCATAACTACCATTAGAGATAGGAGGTCGATGTGGGATCTTTCGAAAAGAGAAAAACATGTTCATCCTAGAGACGCAAATCAGCACTTTATTTCGAAGGACAACAGAGCCAAGAAATTCTACTGTTTATTTGGAAACAAAGGGTCTTGGGCGATGAGGCGATCCGTTCTAGAGTTTTGTAGCACCAAACCATATAAAGAATATCTCCTAGGCCCGGAGGTAACCTTCAAACAAACCCCGTCGAACAAGCACAGTATAGGGTACTTAGGAAACAACCTAAGTTTCTCCAGGATAGACCTCCCCGAAGCTTTGCGTTAGTCCCGTGAGTGCTTTCCGTAGGCTCTTTTGCCCTCTTCTATATTGATTTTTGGCCTCCAGAGTTTCCAGTAACATTCGCAAGACTTCTGAGAGTCATAGTCATTCCCACCGTTTGCTGTTGGGTCTCCGATTTTCTTTTACGTCAAGCCTAGTACCGGAGAAAAGTAAATTCGACCTGTTTGTAGATGTAAATCAAGAAATAGAAAACGGATACTAAGAAATAATACATGGGTATTACTCTCTTATTATGACACTACCGAGAAGGAAAATCTTCGTGCAGACGTTCTTGAGGTCGCGAGTGGTTTTGCTCATGGATTTGTTACTCCGATAGTCATAGGTACTCTTTCGACAGTCAAAGTTACATACCTAGAGCTGTACCCAGAGTCATAGGTACTCCTAGGAACAGTTGTGGTTACTTCCCGAAAGCCATATACACTTTCCGAGAGTCATAGTTACTTCCGAAAGTCATAGCTGCTACCCTGGTGTTCACTGTTATTCGCGAGAGTTGTAGCTACAGCACCGAGAGCTATTTTCCACAATAATAGGTACCCCCGAAAAGAGTTGTAGTTAGGCATTTTGTGTAAAACATGAGGTTGGAAGAAAGTGGTAGGCGGTGGGGAAAATTTACCGCTTTGGATCATTACGAAAATGGCCCGTCCAAGTCAGTACAGAAAAGTTCGCAGTTCAGCGCAGTACGAAAGTTTGCCACTCCGGTTCAGACTTGTTTGAATCCTGGTCCAGTGCACTATGAAAAAGATTTCAGTCCAATGCAGTAGGGAAATCTGTCACTTTGGTTCGGTACGAAAACAAAGCCCGTCCGAGTCAGTACAAATAGCTTCAGTCGGGTGCAGTACGAGAACAGTGACGTCCCAATCAATACGAAAAAGTTGTCAATCCGGTCTGTCTGATAGAATCAATGTTGTGGACATTTCGACGCAAAGTCCCAGACTGAAGTCGAATCATGTACCGTACCGGAACACAAATCTTAATGTTAGATGTCCACAATTGTAGGAAGTAAGCTTCTGAAGACTGTCAAAGTGGTATCGGATCTTGTTCAAGCTACCATTGCTTTAGAAATACCGTACAGACTCTAGTAGGTGTTTTAATTGTCCAATACCGTCAAAGTAGTAAATGCGTTTTCCAGTTTTACGTAAGAAGTCCAATGTGCCCTACCCCATACTTACTATCCAAGTTGAAGATTCCAGCTTTATTTTTAGGAATACGTGGAGGTAGGTTATTACGTATAAATACTCCCCTAGAATTTGGTATTTCCAAGAGATTTGCCACAGTTTAACAAGTCTACATTTATAAATTTATGGCGGTAGTTTTTAAATGGGGTTTCAAGGAAGCCTAACCCTTTCTTATATGGTTTTAAAGTAATCCTTTTTCAATAGCTGCACTTTCTATCACTTGATTATGTCTCTTTGCTTTCACTAAGGTCTCCTTGGCAACCTTTTCTCACTTAGATTGTTAGATTGTAAATATGCAATATCGTGTAATTTACAAGCTTCATCGAAGGGGTTGATCCCGTTATCTCCCTTGGCAAGTCTCACCCAAACAAGTGCTCGGTCTGCAGAACTTATAATCTGGTAAATGTAATTCCATTGGCAATCTGTGAATTTCCCTTACCATACAATTGCATTTCAAGGTCGTAGACATGAACAAACGTATAAGAAGTCGATAAAAAAATTTAGAAGCTGCACTATAATAATTTTCTCGTGTGATCTTCATCCCTCTGGAGAATATGTGAATTATACAGCTTTTGATGAAATTCTAGCACTCGCTAGACCTTATACAAACCTTTTATCGATGAGTTGCATGGCTAATTCGGGTGTAATGTCACCTTTTATGCTATCTGAAGGCTCTCGAAAGAAATAAGTTATTGCTTGAAATAAATTTATGATTTGGATGGGTGGATCCAGGACTCCCATTTTTTTCCTACTAACATTGATCTGTTTCTGATCATTTTCAAAAAATGCAGTGTTTGTCATGTTTTTGCGTTTAAGAACCACGGTACATTGGTAGACGTCATCTACAAAGTTTGCCACACCACTCAATTTCAGGAACTCGACCGCAAGCTCAAACATCAAGTTCTCTTATTTTCTCGATTCTACAGATTTAGGACTCACTATTTTATAAGTGGGGGAATACTACCTACTGCGTACCCTCTTACATACCTGCCAAACTAGGGTCAATTTACAATTAAATTTTTTAATAATTCGAAAACACGTGAAGATAAACACGTGCCGTTTTCACTAAATGACAATTTGGAGTTTATAGCGTCTTAGTTGCCGCATACATTTGTACGTTTACGCATAACTTTGCAATCGCTGCAAAAATCCTTTCACGAAATGTGGACACCTATTAGAAAACTTTTTTCTGCCAAACTCATAAAGGCTATTCAAATTTAAAAAACATCTTCGACAGCATGAATATCTGACACGTTTCTGTCTGAAACATCAATCGTAAACATCAAACGACCTAATTTTGCGGACGAGTTAGGTTTTAAAAAAGACATAATGTGAATTTACAGTAACTATAGATTAGAATTCATAACAGTTTTAGAGGTGATCACATTTGACACGTAAACTACAAGAAATGGGAGTACACTAAATGAAATATTGACCCCATGAATATATTTTTTTCCTTTGTATGTATTCAACTGGTATAAAACGGAGGAAGTTTTAGCTTTCAAGTAAAATTTATTAACCCAACTAGTCATATTTCCGTTATTGCAATAATTAACATTGCAAATGTACTGTTACATACTGTAATTTGAATTCCCTACATTTCTAAATGTACCAGGTTTTTTTTCATAAAATAAATTTTAATTGGTAATCCAGTAATTAATGTACACTTAATAAACCAAAACTTTGCACTACATATCCTGCCGTTATTAACATACTTTGAATTATTGTGCGTGAACCTAATTTACATCCCTTGTCTTAACACTTAATTTATTTTGCCATTATTGATTTTAACCTGTAAATCGTTCTTAATGCCAGCCGCAAATACCACGCTGACTATATTAATATCCATTCTCGGGGTACTTACCTTTGACAAGCTGTAATCCTCTTATTAAATTTTTTTGCAAGCCTTACTTTGTTCTTTTTTGTTACGATGTTTATTGATTTAAACAGTTCTGCTGAAATGTGACTCCAGTATTACAGAATTATAGTTGCCCTTTCGCAAGCATAACGCATAACGCACCTAACGTAGATGGTAGTTACTAAAAAAGCCTTATTTTGACATTTCGGAATATACGAATTTAAAAGTCAAGGTAACATACAAACAGTAATGACAAAAACGAATACTGAAAAATGAAAAATAATTCAACTTGGAAATTATATTTAGTACTCTAGTTCATGATCAGTACGTCATATGTCAAAGATTATATTGCAACTTTGGAAATTCAATTATTGCAAGTAATATCAATGCCTTATCCAAGTCTTTGATTTTAAAAATACGGCGTGTCTTTTAAAAGAGTTTCGATTTGTGCTCTCGAACTTTTTTATTTCAAATAGAATGTTATTAATGTTTTTACAAATTTGCTTTTTATATACAGTGTGAAATCATGGTGAAACTTAACTACAGGTAGCTTAGTATTAGCTTGTTTTTAACTTTTACAACGGTATAACACGTGATATATTTAGTTATTTCAAAAAACAAAGAAGTTGCAGCCGGTTTTCTCTTTTGAACGAGACCTGGTGCAGATGAACGGTCCGCTGCCTCACCTGTCCGTGATGCCCGGATCGTTTAAAACCCGTTCCCCCACCAAACCTAACAATCAAAGACTCATCTCTACAGGACCTGCCAGTTCCGAGATACGGGACATCTGTCAAAAAACAAACGACGATCACTGGTGCCCGCATCATTAAAAATCCATTCCCTCACCACACCTAACAACCAAAGTTTCATCTCTATAGAACCAGCCGTTTTCGAGGTACAGGATATCTGTCAGAAAAAAAAAACAAAGGACGATCGGAGGCTTCTGGGTAGCTTGAATGGGCCTCGCGTCGTCCGCCACTACAAAACAAAAAACTCCGAAGCTGATACAACCACCCATTTGGAAAATATACTTTCTCTCTTTCTTTTTCCCTTTCTCTTTCTCTTTCTCTTTTTCTTTCTCTTTCTCTTTCGCCTTCTCTTTCGCTGTCTCTTTCGCTTTCTCTCTCGCTTTCTCTCTCGCTTTCTCTCTCGCTTTCTCTCTTTCTCTCTCTCTCTTTCTCTCTCTCTCTCTCTCTCTCTCTCTCTCTCTCTCTCTTTCTCTTTCTCTTTCCATCCCAAAACAAAGACATACAAATAAAACACAATCGTCACGAAGTTTCCCATCTAAAAACCGAAAAGTTACCAAAAGCGAAACCAAAAGAGGTCCTGAAGCACCACTCGCCATAACGCGTTCGTCGGATTTGAAAGAAGCACTGTAAGCGCTCGTCTATTTCCGGAAAGCTCCATAAGGCCAGTTTCAAAACTTTTCATGCGTCTGACGGTGAACCTCCGGTAACTTCACCCGTCCGTTGCGACTCTCGCCCCTTTACCCTTTGCGAAACCGTCGTCGTCGCACTCCCTCACCCGCCGCCGCCGCCGCTCAAAATTAGATCCGGGCAGAAGCGAAAAAAGAGAGAGAGAGAGAGAGAGAGAGAGACGTCTTCTATGTTTTTTAATATTATATACTAGAGCTGGCGTTTATCGGATTCGAAAAAGCACTATAAGCGTTTGCTCGTTTTCGTGCAGTTCCATAAGGCCCGTTGGTAAGATGGAGAGCGCCACCCGCTCGTTGCGAAAAAAAGGAGAAACGTCCTCTCTCTCTTTTAATATTATAAACTAGAGCTGATGCAGACGGACCTCCACTACTGCGGCTCCGACTCAGACTGCGTGGTTCTGACATTTTAGCCCTTTTGGAATAGAAATGGCTGTGGTCGCTTTTGTCCAGCTTTGGCTACAAGACATTTGTCAAAGAAACAACCAAAATCGGTGTACCACTATCCCACTACACCTAAACGTCAATTTAGATATCACCAGGCGTTCTTGAAATACAGGATACATATGAAAAGAGCAACAGACGGTCGGTAGTGATGGGATAGCTTAAAAGCCCCTCTCCCACCATAGCTAACAATCAAAGTCCTATCTCGATAGGATTATCCGTTCTAGAGATATGGCACACTTGTCAGAAAAAACAAAAGACCCGGATAGCTTAAAAGCCTTTCTCCGACCACTCCTAGCAATCAAAGTCCCATTTTAATAGCACTAGCCGTTCCTGAGATACACCACCTCTATGGAAGGAACAAAAGACGTTCGGTGATGCCCAAATTACTTAAAAGCCATTCACCCTACCACACCTAACAATCAAAGTTCGATAGAACCAGCCGTTCCTGATGTATGGAATATCCGCCATATCAGAAAACAAAAGACGATCAGAAGTCTCGGGTAGTTTGAACGGGCCTCCGAGAAACATTCTGTGTAGCCCTCTAAGAGCCTTGGTAAGACGGAAACCTTCAGCGACGTCACCCAACCGTTGCAACGCTCAATCCTTCACCCTTCGCGAAACCGTCGCTTCGCGCACCCCGCTTACCACCACTGGGAAGGAGACGCGGGCAGAAACGAAAAAAAGAGAGAGACGTCTTCTACGTCTTTTAATATTATAGCTAAGGCTGGCGCTAACGCGGAGGTCCGCTGCACCACCTCTAGGCCCTCGCTTAGCCGCTCGGAGCGGACGCCTACGGCGTCGCTTAAACTTTTTAAGTCTCTCGGAGTAACAGGTGTGACTGCTTTCGGCGATCACTGGTCAAGCTCACTTTTGTTTGCAGACGCGCCGTACAGGTCCTTGCATACGACAACATCGGTGGCTGAAGTTACGAGTGATATACAGGATACCTGCCAAAAAAAAAAACAAAATACTGTCGGTCTCGTGCACATCTGCAAGCCTTTCCCTCACAATCCCATCTCTATAGGATTAGTCGTTCCTGAGATACGGTTGTTAAGAGAACTAATTATTATGGCTCGGGTTGCGCCCTCGAATGGGCCACCTTCGGTGGCACCACCTCTGGCTGTGTTGTCTTTGTTGATGGTTACGATTTTCTATGGGTCATGACGGGTGGAAAAAGTATTGTCTCTTCTGTATTTATTTCTCACGTAGTGTACATGCTGACCGGGCGTTAACGGTCTGTAGCCTTCTTCTCTTTTGTCGCTGGATGCATTTTCTGTCACCAAATGGTACAAAACGCAAAGCTGATTCGTATGGTAGTAGATTTGATTGAAATGGAAGTCCAACGGTTTCTCCATTTCGTGTGTGACCAAAAGTCAACTCCTTTAAGATCTAATTGGACAATGTTATCATAATATGCTATTACGAGATCTGTTTTCCTGTTTATGCTGTTTTTTCAAAATTTGCAGGTGTTTTAGTAGAGTTGAATGAAACCTTTTTACATAAGCATTTGAGTTTGGGTTGTATATAAAAGTGAAATGGATTCTTGTTCTATGTCCCACCAATGTCTGATCTAGCGTTGCATTATCTTCTGGTGTTCCGAAGTTCATAAAGTAGTCGGTTAGGGCGTTTGTAATTTCTATGGCGTTTTCGCTTTTTAGTGGTCTGACCTGCATTTTGGAATTTTCTGGAAGTATTTCACTGCGACAATCGCGACAATTTTTTTTCGGTGATGCTGTATCAAGACTCCATGTCGGATAAGGTTGGGGACGCATAAGCGACTGGTTAGCCGCTACATATCCTGTGACAACACAGCTTCTAAGGCGGCATCGCTGGTAAGTATAAACTCTCAGATGAAGCCTTGGTACTGAAGTAGTAGTCTGGACCGCAGTTTTTAGTTCCTTTTTCAAGCACTGTATCAGCGGTTCCGTTATCTTGATAATCCGGGTAGTACCTGACTAGTCCCAAAAACGCTTTGTCTTTGTTTTACTAGTCGTAGGCAAATGATATTCTTCCATAGCTTGTATTTTCTTGGGGTTTGGCTTTACTCCCTTGTCAGTGACGATGTGCCCCAGGTAGTTGACTGTTTTTTGCAAGAAATCGCTTTTTTTTCTAGTTTGGCCTTCAGGTTCGCATCTCTAAAATTCTGGGGAGCATTTTATGCAGTTTTGCAATATATTCCTGAAACAACGTGGAATATACGACAATGTAGAATAAACGATACAAGTGCCATCTTAGAGGCCCCGCAAGACGCAATCCATCAGCCGTTGATAGGTGGCTCTGCCACAGTGCTTCTATATAACGCCTTCACGTATACAAATGTGTTGTCTTGAATTTGCAATTTATGCATGGCGGGACTGGTGAAGGTCGATGGTTCCTTTTCCACTTGGAATACATCGCTGAATTCTTCTAGCACTTAAATGATCTCGAGCTTCCCCTCGATGTTTAGTGTTCTGTTTTCACGTTTGCTTGCTAGGATTCTATTATGATATTGGTCCTTATGTACTTTAACGGTTTGGTTATGTCTAACGGTACGGGTTGGTCTGTGTAGTCTGTGCATTGCTATGGTCTCGAAGTTGTTTACGACATTCAGTGCTTCTGGAACTATAACCCCTATGCGGATCTCGTGTTCATTTATGAGAGCATTACCATTCTCGACGGTTGTAAACAACCGTACGACCCTTTGTTTATTAGGACCTAGCGTTATGGCTGTTAATGTCGACATTTTAGGGGTATAACGGTATTCTCAGTTATCAATTGTTTATGTCTCCCCTTAGCCTTTGTAGTAAATTCAGCCCGATGAGACCGTCGTATTTTTCACTAAAGTTGAATATGTGAAAGACGATGTTTCAGATTAGTTCAAAATGCAAGTGGTAGGTTTGTCATTATGGCTCAGTTGTGTGTTGATATCTCGTGTGCGATTTTTATTCATAAAGGTTTTCCGAATACTTTTTTTTGGACAGGCCTCAGTAGTTCTTGATCAAGAACCTTGTTGATTTCGTATCGATTAGTAGTTTCAAGTTAGTTTCCAGAGCTGTGTAAGACAAATTATCTTGGGCAAGAGGTATTATTAACGATTTTTAGATTGCTCGCCGGGCCCGTTGTTTATTATTATTATTTTATGTGGATTTTGAAAGTTCAGATTTATCAAAAAATTTGCATCGTTTTACTGGTACATGCTTCTGCCCAAATTAGTATTCGTTGGCTTCTAAAGAATAATAGGATACTTTGTTTTTTGGTTATCTTTGTATTCCGTCGTCGATGGCATGTAGTGCAGCTCTTGGGGCTTCCATTTACCTGATCCCGTATCTTACCGCCTGTTTGCTCTGTACTTGGTCGAGTCCGCAAAGCGCCGAACACTTCCATTGTAGCCCGGTTTTGAGTCGAAAGGCCTCTGTTTCACACATTACTTGGTTGTTGCTTTGCCGATTATTGCTATCTCCTTTGTAGTCCCCGGTGATGCTGTGTTTTGTCAAAGTCGGGGCATGGGACTGCTTATCTCGTTCGAAGCACTGTTCTGCCAAGATATTAGGCCGCTGTTTGGAAATGGTTAGGAGCGAGACTGATTGTGCTTTCCCATTATATAATAGTTGAAATTCTCGACCTCATAAAGTAAACTTGCAGCGCCTTATGGTTGTAACTGGTGTCTTTTATTTTTCTGCTAGTGACAGTTGTTCAAAAGTTTTAGAAAATTGTAAAGGCCCATAACCACAAATTAATAAACAAAGAGCATTTCACATTTTAAAATTTAGTTGTCTGCCCTTGAAATTAAACGATACGCAATTACATTCATTCAGTTTTATTAATTAGACTTTTACGTATAACAGGTTTTGCCATTGTCGGGTAAATAGTAATCTAACAGTGTTAGATATAAAAAAGTTTTATGTGGTAATAAAATAAGCAATAAAATTGGTTTCAAAGTTTGGTACCGTAGAAAATGACAAAAATTTTTATGGCGTGCGATAGCGAAACAAAAATAACTGTTCGTTTAATAATTGATTTTGTTTTATAATAAAAGCTGCAAAGCGGGTTTCGGATATTTTACTCGTATTTCAGCCTAACATAAACTATAAAAAAGGGACAATTTAGGAAAAGAAAATAGTAGGGGCGCGTAACTTAAAAAAATTGCTGCCGTAGGCCTTTTAATGATTAAAGCATACAGTTTTTTAAAATCTATTAAAAGTGTATGAAAAATAATGTATTGCCAGTTAACACCCCTAAAATTATTGCAGGGGCGGCAGGGAAGCTATAATGCTATAAATTGGTTTTTCCTGGGGTGTTACACTTATGACTGTGATTTTATAGACTTTTTTTTTCACAAATGTTTATGCAAATATTATACTAGCATAACATCACTCTTTAAACCATTTTTAGATAATACGCACATCAGTAGCGCAGAAATGGGGGAGGGTTTAATAAAACAAGTGCTGATGTTTCAATTTTTAAATATCTATTTCAAACTAAGTAACCCAATCCTTTAGGTGCGTTTTAAATTAAAAGTTATATTCATTTTCAGATTCGTCATCTAATAATTCTTTATCAGATCCGTTGTATTCTTCTGGCTTTTGCATGTTTAAGCAGGTTTTTTCTAAGCCACCATAAAGACATATCTCCGAGCATGCTATATTATTTTGAAGACATTTGCACGGAGGTCGACAGCGTCCTCTTTGACGAGAGCATGCAGTCAGTTCTAAAACGTTCTCAGGAATGCTTAAGAAATCTCCATATTCTGGAGAAAAATTATTTTTGTTAACTGTTTATCCGTAATTACAAGCAGATGGAAGATTCTGGTTAGCAATACAACAACGTTTCCAAACTATTTCTTGAAAGTGGGCCCGTTTTATGACCGGTATCAATGAATCCTTTGTAGGAGGCAAATTTTCCCAGGGTATTTTTTTTAGAAAACATTACTTGAAGCGGACTTAGGTTTGATTGCGCCCTAGGCCTATTTTAATATGGCGCCCTTTTTGTTTTTTAAAGGTGTATACAATGTATCCAAAATAAGGAGGGCTACTAGAAGGATCTCGGAAACCATAAGAGATAGAGAAACGGTTAAATAGGAAAAAAGTAGCGCAATTAAGCGGCTAGTGCAATGCCGTTCAAAAAATAAAAATATTCCGAACGATTCCGAAAATATTCGAAAAAAATCAAAAAATTGTAATTTTGTTTTTATTCTTTTCTGAGTTTATTTTTAACATAATGAAAAACGACTAACATTTTCTTATAACACTTTATTGAGAAGAAGATGGTTCTATTTTTTTGGTAAGACGTTTCGTTGCTTAGATAGCATTTTCAAGTCCAAATTTTTAAATAGATATGATAAACATGCAAGTCTTGGGTGTATTGATAAATCCGATGAAATTAGTTGCCAGCAGTTCTTTCAAGTTTTGACAATTTTACGTCCATTATCACTGGAATAAAATTGATAAATTTTGATTTCTTGCGATACTGTGGTCCCTGTATTCGAATAATTTTGTATTTACCTGCAGCAGCGTTGCCAAGTGTAAATTTGGTATTTTGATTCGTGTGACAAATCTAAGTACGTTGGAACATTCGTGTTTTCAATTTTGGCATCTTGCGAGGTTGAAGGAGGCTGCTATCTAAAGCTTTATTGGCATTTACGGGACACCCTTTATAATAATTAAAATATAAAAAAGAATTGTTGTGGCAGAAGACAAAGAGCTGAGAGAAATCTATTCATTTTTTTATATTTTTATAATTCCCAAAATTTGTGATTGGTCAATTAATATTTTTTTTATTTCAATAATTAGATAGTTAACCATGTTAAGGGATAATTCTTCGGTGGAAAAAATAATATTTTTTGAAACATCTCTAAATTTTTTTATAGTCACCGGGAAATTCCATGAGTTTCGAATTTTTATCGCCTCTCAAATTTTGTCGTCTCTCAAATTTTGCGGCGCCTCAATTCTTGCCGCACTAGACCCGGGCCTCGCGGGCCTAAGCCTAAATCCATCACTGAACATTACCTATCTTAATTTCCCGACGTCCGTTATAACCGTATTGGGGACATAAACTTTACAAACAAACTTTTCGATTGCTTTATATGTAGACTCTGATATTTATTCGGATATTCCATAATTCTTTAGACCTTCTAATATTTCAACATCTGCCTTTTCAAAAGCTTTCTAAAACGCAGACTTACCCTTTCAATGAAATGATCCTGTTATGTCAGCACCTGAAATAGAATGATATTCAGGAAGCGCAGCAGCTTTAGTTGAGCCAAGTTTGTTGAAAATGGGTTTTAAATGTATTCTTCTTCTATGATCACTATGTCCTGTTTCAAAAAATGTATTTTCAGTCAGCTTTTCGTAATTAGAAAGGGCTAAAATGAACATGTCCGTATCGGGAGAAAATATATGAATATGAGAGGATGGTGATCTTCTTGAGACGAATGCTCCATGTAAAATTATCTTTATATCAACTTCTTCGCAGTCGTTTATTAAATCGGATTTAATTTTGTACTGCTTGAAGCTTTTACATAATTGGTCCAGGATATTATATAATCTTGATGCTCGTTATGTGCCAATTTAAGAATCTCACATGACAAAAATGCTGCGAGTTCACTTTTTGTTTTGACATGAGCTAGTAAGTTCTTTAAAGAGATTATATGATAGTGAACTGCTGAGACCTCACTTTACCTTTTCCTCCGTGTCCAATTTGTAAGTGAATGTTCCAGATATATGTAGAATATTAGTTGCACTCCATCAAATGAATTGTATTTCATTCTTAATTTAAAAAAAGTAGTTTGCGAGTTTTTTTGCAGGTCACTATGTGATCTGGTTTATCCAGCATTTGTACTTCAGCCTTGGCATCTATGATTGCAACTTTAAAAGGTTCCTTTGCTGAATTTTCACTGGCAACAATAGCTTCTTGTTTAGTAGAATCAACTAGACTTAGTAAATGCATTACTTTACTTTTAGCTAAACAGTGATACATTTGCTCATCAGATGAATAGAGAAAACGAGGTATAGCTGTTAACTCATATTTAGAAACAACGGACTTCAAATCAAAATCAGGACGTGCTCTACTCACGACTAATAGTCTAGGAATAAGATTAACATCCTCCTTCAGTTCAACAACTGAATCCTTCATTTTAATTTTGATTTTTTTAATGTTCGTTTTTCATAAAGTCAAATTTAACTTTTGAAGGCGTGTTCATATACTTTGTATATTATTCTTCACTTTTTCATTTACGAAAGTTTGGTGAGTCCTTTCGCCTTTGGTACTTATCTCACACATAGCATGAGAAATATTTTCCGGGAAAACAGATTTGGTTTATATTTATTAATTGATTTCCTTCATATAAAAACGGATTTTCTGTTTCTTGTAGAAGTGCGATTAATTTTTCAAAACTTTTCCGATGTCTCATAGTCGTTGACTTATTTAATGCGTGGCGAGTCTCCCCTTTGGAAGATGCTACATTAAACATTTCTCTTCTCTCTGCATCTATTCTTGCCAATTCTGGAGAACTTAGAAAGAAGCGATTTAATGCTTTCTGATTTTGAGTTACTCCTATTAAGCCACTTGCAACTTTCATACGTCTGTTTTTATGCTCGAGCGCTTCATTGACTCCAAGGGCACAAAACGGTATCGAAGACTTGTTCACAACCCAGTTGCCTTTCTGAAAATCTTCCCATAATAAAATGTCATTTTTCTTTATCTATAGTATTTCATGTATATACCAGGGAATCATCCTGGCATTGTTTATTTGATCCATGGCGAAAAAGTATTTGCTAGAATCCTGTAAAGCTGTGATAGGCAAATCCCAGTTGGAAGATCTAACTGCTCTAATAAACTGTAGCATACTTTTTACCATTTTTAAGTATTGCCTGGCTACTTTAGAATTCGGTTTTCCAGAACCCATTTCACTATCAGATTTCTCCATTTCCGCTGTTAAACCAAGTCGTTCTAATTCAAAAATCAATTCACGATGAACATTTGAAATGCAATCAACGTTATTAGTTTGTAACGCTTCTTGTAGAGTATTTAGTTTTACGGAAAAAGACTTTAAAGGTCCTGAATTAAGTTCAAAAAAAACTTTTAAATAACAATTATATAAAGCGACTGTGGTTCAATAGCACGCCTAACATTACCGCCATCTAAAATTCCTCTAACAGTGCGATTTTCATAAATATTGGTGTCAGACCACATGTCTGGAAATGCCGTCCCATCTACAAACGAGCTTATTACTCGAGGTTGAACCATGATTATGCCAAGTTCCCTTAACGTAAAATTATTTTATTGTTACGAAAATCTTTTTCGCCATGATTAACTGTTGTACTTGCTGATACAGTCCCAACAACAGTCTTTCTGGAACCTTCCTTTGACATAATACTGTTCAAGTCATCAGTTCTATTTAAAAATATCATTTGAATAGATCGATCGGTAGAAGAAGAATTTATTAAGGGCAATACGCAAACGCGGGTCATAGGCTTAGGTGTACCAGTTAAGGAATTGTAAGCACGCCAAACAAGAATAGAAAATTGTGATTATGCATTTTCTTGTATTGCCTATGCATCTGAGTTATTTTCATTAGTAAAATTTTCATTGGAACCATTTTCAGAAACTTGTTGCAGTATTAAAGCTAGATCATTCATATTAGACTCATGTCGAAGACTTTTTATCTCTTCGTGAGGCAGGTTAGTTTTTAAAACAGAATTTTGTGGTTTTGGGGATTATGGTTAGTGACATGGTACTATACCAAGGAGACAGTCTGGTAATGTTTTGATTGATCGTTCCTTTCTTTCTACACCGGATAAGTCCAGGGTTGCAACTTGATCCGACGGAAGTCTTTCCTGATAAACTGTTATGACAGTTCCATGTAATGTTCCCTTTACACCGGGGATATTTTCAAGGAAATCGATATTATCAACGGCAAAATAAATTTTTCTACCTCGTGTAATGCCTGGGGTATATAAATGTCTTGGTTTTCACTAATTTGATTTAAAACTGCCGTAGCAATTTGTGTTTCTAGTCGAATTACACTTGAATACTCTATGCTGCTTCCCAGACTGTAACACAGTCTGACTATAAATTTGCTTCTTGCCATGGAAAGAATTAATAAACCTACAATAATATAAACATGATAAGGAATTAGAGAAAAAACTAAAATAGAAGGCGACACTACCTGTTGCAATTTGTAAAAGCATTTCTCTAGCATGTTTTCGTTTGGATGCATCTTTGTTGTAAACTTGATGAGCTGATAAAGTTTCAAACATTAACATCTGAGACAAACGGAGAGATCTTTCATGTAGTTACTTCATTTTCAGCGATTTCACTTCTTCCTCTATCTAGTTGATGTTTATTATATCCACTTATACACCATCGAAAGAAAGTAGATACTTCGAGTGGTATGATGTCTTTAAAATTAATGTTTTCAAGACTTCCTGTAAATTACCGTTTTTTGAGAATTTATTGCTTTTCGAATGATCTATGCAGCTTGCAATAAACAGTTCATCTCGTTGTCTTCACTATCTTGAGTACTTTCAACATAACGCAGCGCAGCATCTTTGAAGCCGTATGTGCTATCCTTTGGGATTCATTCTTTCCTTTAGCGTCTGTAAATTCTATATTTAAATCAAAAAGCTCTTCATTTATCATCTTCTTTAGAACCTTGCAAGACAATTTTTTCCTGTTGTAATCCATTCTCTAAGGCAATTTCTTGATAAATGCGTTCAAGATCAAAATGTGAGGTTATGATTTTTTTAGTTTATCTATTTTAACCTTATATAGAAAGGTTAATTATGTTTTTTGGTACCCTATTTTATTGAGCCCAAATGAATACTTACATATTTATTTTGCGTTTTATTATAAAAACAGTCAACTGTTAATACACCAACAGTATTATGTACTTATACACCTTGTGGATGCGTGATACTCAATGGTGGATGCGACGGACTCATCTGGTCTTGTTGGTAAGCCGCGTGCGTCGCAGAGATACGCGGACATCATGCGCAATCATACCAGTAAACCGAATAATAACAATATTTGGTAATTTTATGGTCTAAATTAAATAAAAGGGGGTTAGTAAAGGAATTTACATGTTATTAGTAACAAAAAAGGGAGGCATAAGGTGAATTTGCGCTGTGTGCACGTGTATTATTTTGCTCTGTTGTCAAACTTAAATTTCGGGACATTACGAGTGAATCTGTACAAAATTATATAACGAAAAGGATACAAGAATAGTGGTGAATTCAGATAGTAAATAGGAGTAACACAAAAATTACATATATTTTGGTTAATAGGTTAAAAATATAATAAGTAAATAATAAATAGTAATAAGAGATAAGTCCTATCACTTCTGAAAGGTCGACTTGAGTGATAATACTTTTCGCTCTTTCGAGGTTCTGCTAGGCAACCCAAATAACAGTAAAGCATATAAATATACACACTCACTTAAGGGGTGTGATTTAATTTATTTTATTGCAAAGCCTTCTAAAATCTAACTTAAATATTTAAAGATGGACAGTGAAGAGTACACAACGAATGAAGGGAGTAAAAATCGAAGAGTTTGGAATAGAGAAGAAGACGCTTTTGAAAAAAGTAAAAGAACACCAAGATCACCCAGAAAATCTTACAAACAAGAAGAGGACAGTGTAGCTGAGATGATAAGAATGATGAAGGAACTAAAAATGAAATTTAGTGAAAGAAAGAGCAAAAGCAATACAGAGATGAAATATTAAGTTTAAGAAAGGAATCAGAAAATCTAAAGAAAGAAAATAAGGAACTGAAGAAGCAAAATCAAGAGATGAAAAAAGAGTTGGCGGAAGTCAAAAAGAGTATAGAATGAATAGAAAAGGAAAAGAGAAAAAATAACGTGGTAATATACGGACTGGACATACATACATACTATTCAGTACAACTGCAAGAGGTAATGGGAAACTTTATAAAACAACAACTGAAAATTGATGTAAATGTGAAATCAACCCACGGATTAGAAGGAAAAACCTGTTTGATAAAATTGGAAAATGAAAATGATAGAGAGGCAGTTATGAAAAATAAATCAAGATTAAAAATGATTAAACCGGAAAACATTTATATCAACAATGACTTGACAAAAGATGAAAGGGAGATGCAGAAAGAAATTAGGAAGAGAGCAGCAGAAGAAAGAAGAAATTGCAAGAAGGTTAAAATTGGTCATAGCAAAATTACAATTGAAGACACTGAATGGAAATGGAATAAGGCTGCTAAAAAAACTAGAAAAAACAGAATCAAAAAACTGAAACAGAAGCTGGAGTATGGATTATGGATGACGGACCAAGCAAATGAAAGGATATGAACAAAGGATATTACACAAAATATAATGATAAAACGCACAACAATATTTCAAACATCAAAAATATCAAAGAAGAAAATATACAAGCAAAGAATACACTCTCAAACACAAATACAAGCAACGAATAGAATAACATCACCTTGAAAGATGGAAAGATAGGAACATGGAACATAAGGAGTATGAATGGCAAACAAAAAAATTTAAAAAAGCAAAACTTGAATTATTAGGACTTACCGAAACAAAAGAGAAAGGCAAAGGAGAAATGACAATAGAAGATAATGGTATAATGAACAGCGGAGTTGAAAGCAACAATCGAGCAAAGGTAGGTGTAGAATGTATGATAAGCTCCTACTATATAAAGAAATTAATTGAATGGAAAGGAATAAACAAAAGAATCATGGTAGTAAAGTTGCGACTAACACAAAACAAAATAACAAAGATAATAATAGTATATGGGCCAGGAGAAAATTATAAAGCAGCTGATAAAAAAAGTTCTGGGAACAACTACAACAAACATTTGATGAGGGAAGAGATGCGGTAATAATCATGGGAAATTTTAATGCCAGGGTGGAGAACAACGTAGAAGGAACAAATGGAGTAATGAGAAGTTATAGAGAGAATACCAGAAATAATAATGGCAAAAGGCTAATAGAATTTTGCATACAAAATCCACTAATCATATAGAACTTCTTCTTCCAACATAAAAAGTGTCATAAATACACAAGGGAAGAAAAAGGAAAAAATGAAAAATCTATATTAGATTACATTATCACAGAAAGGACCAACAGACACCTGATAAAAGATGTAAGAGTATGCAGAAGTGCTGAATTAGCAACAGATCACTACCTTGTAGTTGCAAAAATTAAAGATATGGAAAATAAACGTGAAAGAAATAGACCAGCGAAGCAAGAAAAATGTAAAGAAAACAAGACCATCAAAGTATACCCACTTCAAAACAAAGAAATATGAGATCAATATGAAGAACTAATCAAAGGGCAGATAGAGGAAAGAAAACAAGAAATAAGTCAGAGAAATCTAGAAGAAAAGTGGAAAATATTCAAAGAAATATTAAACAGAGCAACTAGTAAAACATGTGGAGTCACAATAACAAGAAGATAAGAAAAGAACACACTGATGGAACGAGAAAGTTAAAAAAGTAGTCAAGGTTAAAAAAGCATGGAAAGCATACTTAAAGTTGCAAACAATACAGTGCTATAATAAGTACAAGGAAACTAGAAAGGTAGTAAAAGATAAAATAAATAAAGTTAAGAATAAAGAATAGGAAGACTTTGGTGAAAGGATGGAAGACAATAGTAAAAAGAACAAAAAACTGTTTCACAGAATTTTAAAAAATATGAAAGGAGAGAAAGGAAAAACAGTAAAACAAATCAAAAATAAAGATGAAGAGATTTTAACAGAAACAACAGAGATAATACAAAGATGGGGAGAATACTTTAAAGAAATGTTAGAAGCACAGAAAATAGGCAATAGAGAAGCGAAGAATAAAATTGAATAAACTCCTGTTGAAGAGAATAGAACAAGAAAGGAAGAAGTTGACGAAGCCATAAAAACAGTAAAAAAGGAAAATCTCCAGGAATAGACAAGGTACAGGCCGAAATGCTCAAGTATATGGGTGAAATGGGACTAGACTTACTCCACGAAATAATAGAAACAGCATGGAAAACGCAGGAAGTGCCTAATGACTAGAAAGCATCAGTAATGGTACCTCTATACAAAAAAGGAGACCAAAGAGCATGTAGCAACTATAGAGGAATATCACTCTTCTATACTGCGCGTAAAGTATATGAAAAAGTGCTAGAAAAAATACTTAAAGAAGTTACAGAAAGCAAGATCCATGAGACTCGAAGTGGTTTTAGACCAGGATATAGCCCACAAGATCATATATTTACAATAAGAAACCTATCAGAAAAATATCTAAAAGACATCAAGCAATTACACCACTGCTTTATTGATATGGAAAAAGTGTTCGACAAGGTACCGCGAAAAAAAATATGGATAATTCTAGAAAAACATTAAGTGAATGCAAGACTGATAGAAGGAATTAAATCACTATATAGAGACAGCAGTAACACAGTAAGAGTAACAAATGAAGAAACAGAAAAATTTGTCACAACAAAGGGAGTAAGACAGGGAGGAATGCTTAGGCCGCTACTGTTTACCTTGTACATCAACGAAATAATAAAAGAATGCAGCAAAAGGTCCATAAAGATAGATGCAGCGTACAACAGAGTGCAAAACATAAAAATCAGTGAATGCGTATTTACGGATGATATCGTAGTGATAGCAAATAACCAGAAAGCACTGCAGAGCAACATAAACATATGGACAACAACACTACACAAAAAAGGAATGAAAATCAATACGGATAAAACTAAAATCATTGTCATATCTAACGAACAAATAATAGATAATATACAAGTTAATGACGAAAAAGTAGAACAAGTCAACAGCATGAAATATTTAGAAACATCTATAGATGAAATAGGAAAGTTTGCGACAGAATAAATAACAGAATAACAGAGAAAGTGAAACTATTGCATGCAGTGAAGATTGGTTTAATCAACAAGAAAGAAATTAGTACAAAAACAAAATTAGCGGTCTCTAAGAGGGTATACCTACCAACTTTGTTATATGAAAGTAAGACGTGGATGGTAACAGATAGGCTACAAGAACGACTTTAAGCAGCTGAAATGAAGTATTTGCGAAGGGTAGCAAATGTTACTCTAATGGACAAAATTGGGAATGAAACTATAAGAGAAAGACTAAAAGTAGAAAGTGTCAGCAAATATATTCAGAAAGCGCAGTTAAGATGGTGGAGGCATATGAATAGACTAGGTAAAACCAGGCAAGTTAAGAAAATATGGAAGGACAGAAAAATAGGTAAAGGAAGAAGAGGTAGACCTAAGAAGACATGGGATGGAGAGGTGGCTAATATTTTGAAGGAATATAAACTAGATTGGAAAGAAGCCGAAGTACAATCTAAAAACCGAAAGGAATGGAAAAAGATAGTCAGTGAAATATAGAAAAGAAGAAAGAATATTCTCTACACCCAATCGGTAGAAGAGGCATAGATTATATACAGTAACAAAAATTACCCCCACCCCTCCCGCCCCTCTGCACAATTTCTGGTGGTGTTAACCGGTACTATCTTATTAAAGGATTATTTTAGAAGATATTAAAAAAGGTCCCTTACTTTAATCATCGAGAGGCCCACGGAAAGGTACATGCGCCCCTACTAAAAAGTGCTTTGGTATCAACAGCAATAAAGATAAAAAGTTGATTATCTCTTTCGTTTTTGTACGTTATATTATTAGTTATTTTAATCTGCAATGACTACGTTGTGAAATAGAATCTGTTTAGGTCGTAGAACTTCTACATTTGGCCATCCTGACGTCGCAGCCTGTCCTCGGGCTTAATTTATCTAGAAACAAATAAAAGACAATTATATCGTAAATATTATGTAACGCAAAATAAGAGATCTGCCGCTCTCACAAGATTCATGAATTCCTAAAGGCACATTTGGCAGGTCTTCTAATCGTTTATCTGCATGAAAGCCCATTTGTGTACTAGAGATCCGTCGATCTTTCGTAAATATTCGTACGACTGCGCCAATTAGGTTTTAAATATTCTCCGGTGAGAATATTTTTTAAAACAATTTGTATTTATTGTGTTTTATTTATGATACTTTAATAAAAGTTAAAGTTTGGTTTTGGAAAACGAGTCACAACTTTACTTCGACGATGTGTGTTCGAAAGTAAAACTGAGACTGACTTTTTATAAGTTTGCTCTTATCTCTAAAACACGGTATGTTTATTTATATTCCTGAGATGGAGGCATCATAACAACCTCTAATAATGGCATCAGGCGCTTATTTGTCGGGAATTTGTAAATTTAATGCTTACTTTAAGCAAATTAAGCAAAACAATAGTCACCCAAACTTTAAGTGTAATATAAACTCTTTGATTGTTCATATTTGAATAGTTTTAAACCTCATTGAAATACTGATACTTTCTTAAAATGCGTACGATATGAGATCATACTATAACTTATATCGAACTACGTATAAATTAACATTCTGGCTTCGATCGCAGAATTCCTACAGAAACATAAAACAGAAAGTTTCATATTTTCAGGAATAATTGTAATATTAATATTCAATTTATTCAGGCGTACAAAAGTCCTGCTAACAAATTCTACGCAGTCCCGAATGTGAACCCTACTACTACAATCTCTAAAGTTATGAGAGATACGAGATCGGTTATTACAACAGCGAAATACTGTTAATTACTATTGGTAACAAACAAGTTTGGGGAATAACATAAATATTTCAGTATTCCCACATCGTTCTCGCTGGCACAAATTTGCAATATATTCAGCTTTCATGGATTTGCGGGGGATCTTTTATAATTATAAATTTTAATTTTTTATTTTTAATAATTCACGTTTTATATTAAATAGCTGAGAGCCTACTACAAGATTTCTTCAGTAAATTACATCAATCCATTAGAATTAGACTGAAGATGAAAAGAATTGTAATCACTGATGTGAAAGGTAATGTAGGTGGCAACAAATACATAAATTATTTAAAGCTGAAAATTGATTGGATGCCCAGAGCTTTCAGCCAACACAAATAGAATTTTAATGAGCTTGTTGGGTAAATCGAAATTTGCTAATTACATTTGTAAAAAAGATTCGGATGAGTGAACTGCGTTTCACATTGGCCACGTCTCCATTAGGAACGATTTTCATTGTGATGATGTATTGGAAAGCGACATGTAATTCCTAATTGCATCATAAATACAACAACCGGAGGTGTACTACCCACATAATGAATATATCTGATTATGACATAGACTATTTGAAAAATCAAGTTGTAGCAGGAGTGTTACTTGCGAATTATAGAACTCTCTACCTGAGCGATGTACACTACAGAGCAGATTGATGCTAATGTCTACCAATGGAACTTTTGAATGAATACAGAAATTGTTTTGCTAATAAAACAAGTGAACTAGGTATATGTCGGACTGCCGAAAGCTCCATACATCTGGAAGATGTAAAACCTATTCCTTATACAGGGTCCATCCAAAAAGTATCAAGACTACACTTATGAAAGGAAACTTATTGCAGATATAGGTACAATGGGTTGAAATTCCTCAAAGTAACGTTCTTCTGCGTTAATACACCGTTTCCACTGCTTCTGTCACGCATGGTACGCCCCCTGGAAGTTTGTAACTGAAATCTCCTTCAGGCACTGCGCCGAAGTCGCTTGCACTCTTTCCACCATCCCATAATGGTGTCCTTCCAGGTTTTGTTTCAGAGAAAGAAGTCGGGCGGGGCCAGGTCTAGACTGTAAGAAGATTGAGGCAGTGTTGCCACGTTGTGCTTTGCCAGAAACTCCCTTACGCGTAGCGACGTGTAACTCGGCGCATTGTCGTGATAGAGAATCCAGGTATTGGCGATCTCCCTTCGGACGCGACGGACTCTTAACCTCAGTCGCTCAAGTACTTCTACATAAAATTGACCGTTTAGTGTTTATCCAGCGGGTACAAACACCCTATAAATCAAAGAAGACAGTCAGCATTGATTTCACTTTTGATTTGCTCATGCGGTTTTTTTGGGGGGGCGAGGAGATACGCTTATTTGTCACTCCGTACTTTGTCTTTTCGTCTCGGAATCGTACTCGAACACCCATGTTTCATCACCGGTTATCACATTGTCCAAAAATTAGGCTCAAGCTCCACACGTTCAACAGTTCTTGACAAATCGACACGCGACTGTCCCGCTGTCCAGACAAAACCTTTGGAACTAATTTGGCACACACTTTCCTCATCTGCAGATCCTCTGAAACAATTAAATATACACAAACTCAACTTTTTCGCAATGATTCTTACACTCACACGTCGATCAGAGTTCAAAAGTTCTTTCACTTTTGCAACATTTTGCTTATTTCAGCTTGTTGACGGACATCCTGCGCGTTGTCCGTTCTCGACGTCCTCCCTTTCTTTGTTTAAACTTCTTGTGCTACTCGAGAACTCGTGTTTTTGACATGGTAACCTCCCCGTAGGCTTCACGAATCATGGCAACAGTCTCACCACGGGATTTGTTTAGTTGCGCGCAAAACTTGATTGCATACCGCTGCACAGCAAAACAACTGCTCACTTCGGACGCAATCCACACTCTGCAAAGGCTCAAGGGCAACTGAGCCGGGTCGCGTCGCATACCTAGAATCCCTTACCAACGTCCCTACCCAGGAAGGCCACCCTGCATCCCGTCCCCTTCGCTAGAAATAAATCAGTCTTGATACTTTTTGGACGGATCCTGTAGACCGTGTAGGTTAGAGGCCTGCACGGACCGGATTTTCTAGTCGGATTTTTACGCGGCTCGGGTCTAAACTCGGGTTCGGGTCGGGTCAGGTCTTAGTTTAATAATTTATTGGGCTTTTCGGGTCTATGTCCTATCAATCGGGCCGTCTTGTCGAGTCTGTCGTTTAGATTTATTAAAGACAACTCGTCTAGTTGATAATTACACTTTGCTTTCCATCAAGTTGCCTGCAGTGACTCATAAGTTAACCCAAACAAGTCACTTTGTGGGTACACATATAAACAAAATATTAGAGTACTCAGCCAAAAAAATTAAAGCAAAACCTCTTCTTCTATTCTCAATATTGAAACCAGAAACCAACTCCGAACACTCACTGCTTGTTCGCCGACAGGCAGCTTTGCTAGTTTTCTTGTGTAAATTTGTTTTGAGGAAGCTAATCTGGCGGAGTGTCACGCTTCTTTGCTCTTCACCAGATCACCATCGGTAGTGTATTAGCTTAACTAATATAGAGTTACCTTTCGTACTCTGCAGCCAAATTTTATTCCGTTTATCTCTCTGTTCATTCTTCTACTGGCTTCGTTGTTCTTACTTTCTAAACATTCTCGTAAAACTAATCTGATGAAAGTTTGGATTTACTCTCTATTCAACAACCTGAAGTAATCCTCTACTCATAATTATCGGAGCGTGATTGGCGTTAGGGTATTTGGAGTAGAATCCTGCACGGGAAAAGAGTTGACACTGCCCCAAAACAACCAGGTAACATCTTGATTGGCCTGAACACCCCAAGGGGCTCAACCAATTCCCAAAAGGCTGAGATGTCTAAAAGTCTGTTTGAACGATCCAAAAGGCCCGACAGACCCGACAGGCCGGATAGACCCGACAGGCCCGATAGACCCGAAAGACCCGAAGGGTCAGGAAATACAAAAAGCCCAATAGGCTCGTATGCTCGTACAGGCTTGAGAGGTCCGACAGGTTCGAGAGTCCCAAACGTCTCAATAGACCCGAAGGGCCGAAAAATCCAAAAAGCCCAATATCCCCATATAACCTGACAGGTCTGAGAGGTTTGACAAACTCCAACAGCTCCACAAGCCCAACAAGACCAGTGTCCCGATTGACCGGACGTAGGCCCGAAAAACCCGATGGATTTCTCAACTGAGGTCTGCCACAACCTGAACCCGAGCTTTTACCTTGGCCGCGCAAAAGCCCGACTAGGAAACCCGGCCTGTGCAGGCCTCAAATTTGGCGCCTAACATAAGGATGGTAAACAGGGTGGTGCCTTTAATGGCAGTTTTAATTGTGTTATTGATCACGGCATCTGCACGGCGTAGCAGCTAGTCACTGTTCCGTCCACGGCAAGTTGTATCATTTGCTCTGGTATACACTTTACGATATTGAGCACAAAAATATTAATTTATATTAATGCTAACGGTCTATTCTCTTTAATAATGCGAAGTCCGTGTTAGAATCTTTCCTTGTTGACTTAATTTCTCTGGTCGAAATTCTGAAGATATCACACGAGAACTACAGTGTCGCAATATGTAGCCTTACATTAACATCTTTATTCTGTGTTGATTCTGAGTTTGTAAGATTTACATGCATGTCGCGGTTTAATAGACTTTGTTAAGTGTTTTGTTTTACAATGTAATATGTCGGTTTTAAACCATCGATGACATTGACAGTTTGCGGTTTTTCAAGGTGCAATGTATTCCCAGTTGGAGTTTTCGGTTCGTCTTGGTTGGACGTTGTTATTATATGCGGTGATGAAATAAAATGGTGTTCATGCTACATATCCTAACTGGTATTTTACCAATAAACTGAAAGAATTTGGTTGAACTAGAACTAGGACGAGGCGATTATTTAGTAGTTCGTGAGTAATAGAGCTCGCATCTTCGATATGCTGTATGCTTGGAAAGTGTACCAACAGAACATTTGTAAATTTGTTCGACACAGAAATTTGATGTTTGCGTATAACGAATAACTCTATATCCTCCTGGTTAAAGGTAGGAAACCGTATTTCTAAGGTTATTATAATTGCTAAAAGTAACTTATCTTATATATTGTCGTGATTGTGACCCGGAAAACTGCAAAACCA
The DNA here is from genome assembly GCA_011009095.1 of Ignelater luminosus. NCBI lineage: Eukaryota > Metazoa > Arthropoda > Insecta > Coleoptera > Elateridae > Ignelater > Ignelater luminosus. The sequence continues at coordinate 590,979 of VTPC01090614.1, forward strand.
AAAACAAATAAAAATTCCAAAAGTTGTAACATCACACAGATTGAACTCCCAAGAATTTGTCCGTTGTAATTTTGACTCTTCTATCTCAGTACTTTTGCAGATGAAAAATAAAAAGGTTTTTTAAAAAAGAATTAAATTAACTTAGCTCTTGTTGTTGGAGGCACCAAAACTTCTAATTTTAGTTGATCTGCAAATTTAATAGTAAATTAAATACGTTTTTAGTTTTTTAAATTAATTAAAGCTGTATCGAGGAACTAAATATTATTCAAATAGTTATTGTGTATTTTAGACCAAAGACTAGCTCAGTCGCAACGAGATATTTCATTGTAGAGTTTCATTTTATTTTAGCTACCGTAGTTTTTAAAAAGTTTATCAACTCAATGGCTTCACTCAGTTTCTAATTTAGAGACCTTTTTATCCTCCCTTTTATAAAAAATTAAGTAATTTTATTAAAATTCATTAAGAGTATATGTATAATTTCATTATTGTAAAATGTTATAAAACTTTTTGATGAGACTTTTAATTAGCTTTTACACAAGCAGCTGCATTTGGTAGTGGGAACGAGTTAAGAAATAATTTATATAAGCGAATTTCTTAATTGTAAATCGTGAGTTCGTGCAGATAAATTTTGCAAAATGTTTCCCAAGAGAAATGGTTCCACGTACTAAAAAAGAAAAAGCGTTTCCTTTTAGATCAATATTTAAAAAACGACTTGTGTTAAATATTTAAAGTGCTCCGAACTAAATATTCCCGAGTAATTATTTCTATTTCTTCTTTCCTTTTTTCTTAATGTCGTAAAAAGACCAAAAAAAGGTTTTACTTTACAAATAGAAATTTTCGCGTAGATGCCTAAATATTTTATGTATAATAGAATTTTTTTATAATTTTTTTCAGTGGATGTAACATTCATCGTAGACATTCTAATAAACTTCAGGACGACATACGTGAGCGGAAATGACGAAGTCGTTTCGCATCCAGGAAGAATAGCAGTACATTACCTAAAGGGATGGTTTCTTATAGATCTAGTAGCTGCAATTCCATTTGATCTTCTTTTGTTCGGGAGCGATACAGACGAGGTAAGCTGATTGCAATTCTTAGATGTTATCATAGTTTTTTTAACTTTAGTTTGATGTTCAGTGTTGTGTCAATCACTTGAATGTAATAAGTAACTTTAAAAAGTCACATATTCATGTAGAATGTTATGCAAAGTAAATATTAGATAAACGCCAAGATATAATGTAGTTTTTACCAACAAATCCATTAACTATTACATACAACCAAGTAAATTATTAACTATTGTGTGTCATAATGCACAAGCACATATTTTCTAAGAAGATTCGTGTTTTTGTATTTTTGTACACCTAATCAAATATTGTATAAACGTAAAGTAATACAGAAGTATCAACAAGGAAGTTTCTCCCACGTCGCATTGGAAAAATAGAACGACTAAACGAGTTAAAATTTCACTGTGATTGACAGTCGTTTTTAATGTTCCAAACTTCCTTCCCTAAGGCAATATAGGAACCCTTATATTCAGTTTTTGTGTTTTCTTTTGTACTCAAAGGGAACACCCACAGACTCGCTTATAAAAAGTAACTGAGAAACGCCTACACTATTGTGTTGATTTTTTACTAAAAGGGTTTTTCCACGTGTACGTTTTAATATTTAGTATGGGGATATCGGAAACTGTTGCATCTACAGAAATGCTTAAATAGCAAACAAGTTGCAGTTTTATATGAGCTCAATTTAAATAATAAAAAGTTTACTTTAGAAAAATTGCATTTTTAAAATTCATTTAAACGCATTTAGCTCTGATACGCGTTATTACACATATTAAACACCAAACTGTCTGTGTACAAAACTTTACATTTGGTATTACACTTAGGTAACATGTAATCATAATGAAAGTCGCACAATTCATCTCGATAGGCACTAAACTTTTGTCCGGATAACCAAACAAGATCACTATAGCGCTATATATACTATCCTCCTTGCACAGCAGTCTAATCACTTAGCGTTTTCTAACATTTCTCATTGTTTTCCCTATAACACAGTTTAAATGTTCAAAGCTTCAAACAGACTTTTAACTTACTAAAACATGCATAACCATCAGTTTAGACAAGTTTTTTTCGAATTCATTTTTTGTTATCAAAAGCTTTTGGATATTGAAGTCTACATATGTTTGCATTCAGGCGCTTTATTTAAATTCTAAAATTTGTTGGACCGTTACTAATCTCAAACCATACTTTAGAACTTGCTTCAGAGCCCTGTAGTGAATAACATACCGTTCTTTCCAATACAGTGTAGCCAACAACTTCTTTTGCTCTGAACCTGGTGCTGTGGTGTAGGGGTACGTTTTTATGTAATTTCTGGGATATTCGATGTCTACTTCTAACATGTAGCACTTATTAGAAATGTCAGGCACCCTCATTATGTCAGCTGATTACCCACCCACACAAATTTTTGACGTTATAATACATAAAGTATGATGTAGGTTGACTGGGATTGTTTTGGACATAAATGGATTGTTAGCCTTCCCATACCTATTGTTACATTGGCTAATGCCAGGTCAGTAGCTCTAATTGTATCTTAGTATACTTCAACATAGCATCCCAGGTGAAGCCGGGTGCGGACTTGAAGTGGACTGGATCGAGCTGCTATATATTGAGACTAACGTCGCGAAAGTTTTCTAAAATAGCCAACCAGCAGAAAAACGTCGATTTTTAGATTGAAGTATATAAAATCTTATGTTTTACATTCAAATTCCTGCGTGCATGGGAGTAATCTTCTAGGGTGATGTTTTACCATTTAATATACTATAAAAATTGCGCTTAGGAGGAAGAGGCAGCTTGAACTTCTTATCTAAATCAGGGAATTGTTGTTTCATAATCTTGAATTCACCTAACTATGACGCCAACTCGTCCAGAAAAAAAGTCAGAAGATCTTCCTCTCTTTTATAAATTCAGTAAAACTAATATATTTTGTTTTGTTAATCGGTACCAGAGAGATATTATCCTCGATTTCTTGCACCAAGCCTTTGATAACGAAGAAATCATCACGGTCACTAAGATTGTGGAACACTGCAGGAATGACTGTTTTATCTTGGAAGTTAATATTACAGTCCTAATGGGTTGCCTTACGGAGTCTTTCTGTGAGATGACAATGATCTTGGACGTCATTCCTTTAGGGATACAATCATTAGTCTAAAATATTGGTCTGCTGAGCTCAAATTCGCCCAAATAATTGTAATTGAAAGCCATGCAAATCTCCACAAGAATCTTACTTCATACCGCCCAATTAGCCTGCTTTCTTAATTACCTAAATTACTAGAAAAGCTAATAATTAAAAGGTCACAAGAGACCGATATCCCAGAAAACATATTTCCTGACCACCAATTTGGTTTCCGAAAACATCGGTCAACCATTCAGCAATGTCATGGAGTAGTAACAATAATAAATTAAGCATTTGACTCAAAAGAGTATTGCCAAGCAGTGTAGCAAGCATTTGATAAAGTATGACACAAGAGTCTATTACCTAAAATTAAATGTCACTTGCCAAGTGAATACTATCTTTTACTTAAATCGTATCTATCAAACTCTTCCAGATTCAATAGGTGTAAGCATACTCAGACATCTTCCCAACGAAGCATTCTTGTCTCATTTTTGTACTTTATATTTACAGCTGACGTGCCAATCATTCCAACAAAACACGTGGTACTGATGATTTTGTTGATGGCACAATAATCAAGTGTAATTACAACGACCCGCAAATTGCTGCAACAAGATTACAAGACCACCTAAACCTTAGCCGTGTTGGCGAATAAAAGTTAAGGAAACCTAAAGCACATATGTAACTGCCAAGCATGTCCAAGAGTATCCTTAGATAATAGTGAGATCCCCCAAGCTCAAGTTGCGAAACAATTCATGCTCTCTCAGTTCCAGTAAGTCTAACATTAACATTATACAACTCTTTTAATTAAAGTCAGTCCGAATGCACCATGGTACGTTTCAAACCATACTCTCCATGTTAGAAATACCAACCTTAGAAGAAGAACGATGAAAAATAATTAACAAGCATTTCCTAAGACTACAAGATCAACTAAACGTTCTAGTTTCTAACCTAAATGATGTCAGAATACAAAACGGTTGAAAAAAATGTGGCCAAGTGATTTAGAAATTGACTGAATAGGTCAAGGAACTCCCTAAAGCGGAATAACATCGATGGATGGTCACAACAATATCAAATTAACTTATAAAAAATTACAAATTAAAGCGATCCATCCTTATATCTCGTAAACAAATGAAAATATCTAAATAAGAAGAAACATGTCAATATGTTTTTAGCGTAGGGGACTAACCCACCCGTAATTCTCCGTCTCTGATTAAGAATATCAAACGCAAAACTACGGAAAACAGTAGACACCTTATAGTAACAAACGCGTAGAAAACTTCATTCCGATATGTCATTTTGTTCTAGAAATATCGATAAAACAAGAAAATCTAAATGAAACTTTGACACCCTGTATCTCGGAAACGGTGCATTTTAGGAAAAAAAATAATTTGGTAAGAATGGCTTAATTTTTGTAGGGGAATGTTCCTGGCGCCTGTTTTATTTTTTCTGGGAAAGGATTATATATATATATAATCCTTTAGCTATCCTTTGGCTATATATATATATATAGCCAACGTTGCCAGAACTAGCTATAAATCATCAAATCTGAAGATTTACAACATTCTTGATTGTTCCTGACGTCGTGTTTTAATCCACGTAGCGATCCAAATCACTACCACTCAGTTTCGTTTAATGCAAACGAATCGCTTGGTATCACTTCGTCTCAGTTGATAGTATAAAAAATTACTGATACACCTTCAGGATCAAGGCGCATGGAACGCATGCCGCCATTTTATTAATAATGATAGTTGTCATAATGCTGAAAATTGTTATAATTGACATTTTTTACGGTTTACATTTGTTTTTGCATATTCGTGCATGTACTTTAATTTTCTTATTTGACATAATTTGCGTTACTATTAAAAATACCTAGCAACACTTTTGATCTCGATTTATTAAAAAGAATTTCCAAATAACCCGAGATAACTAAGATGCTTACAGAATAATTGAGCCTGTAATGTAAGTTGCCTACTTAATTTTTTGCGAGATAGTTTATTTATACTGTGTTTCCTCAAGCTTATGGTCAGAATTCAAAAATTCTTTAATTAATACCAAGATTTGTATTTATTATAATTATATTATCAATGTTATTTAGGATCGTACGTGCAAAAGCACTCTAATAAGGGTACTGTAATTATTTTTTATGGTTATCCGGACTTTCCCACAACTATAGGAAAAACACACACTTTTATCTACCAAAGAAAAACACCAGACGTTCAGTTGAATGCATTCTTACATAATCTATTCTTTCTCATGTCAACAACAAGAAGGCTCTCATCACTGCCGTTGCTTTAACTTTAAAACAATAAGATTTGAAATTCACCGCGCAATGGCTGATGCGAATGTCTTGATTAGCACAATAGCTGCTGATGAAAAAAATTAATTGTAGTTAGACGGGACACATACGTTCTATTGTTTAGTGTTAGAGATTCTTCATTGTACTTTGTGATTTTTTAGTTGAGCTGAACTGTTCTAATCAAAAGAAGGTCGCCAGTTTTAAATAATTTTAATTTCAAGTGATAATATTTACTTCTTAAGAATTTTTCTGCAAAGATCCATATTTTACTGAAATTTTAATTTTAAATAAACTAAGTTGATACTTGCAAGCCAGGACATCCTCTTGTCAAAAGTGATTGTAACATGTTTTTTTGGTACATAGTATCGTAGGTTCAAATCCAATCAGTGATAGTATTTTTTTTAATTTAGATTTTACAAAAAAAATATTTTTTAATTTTAAGAAAATTATGAAAATCTTAAAAATTAATTTTTTATTTAAATCCAAAACATATGAATATAGAATATAAATGAAGTAATAGTATTGTCTAAAGATTAATTGAAAAATAATTTAATCAGAACTGAAAGAAATTTTAATTAAAATTTTAACAAGATTATGATGAATATATCTATTTTGCATAAGATATTGTTCATCTCTTCTCTGTATTTTTACTGACCTTATGTTTTTGAATTTCAATAAAAATACTAATCTTTTTAAATTTTCATAATTTTTTTAAAATTAAAAATATTTTTGTTGTAAATTCTAATTTAAAAGAAATACCATCACTAACTGGATTTGAACCTGCCATTTTATGTACCAAATAAACATGTTACAACCACTCTTTACAAGAGGCTATCTTGACTTGCTAATGTCAACTTGAATGTTTTAGCTCTTAATTAAAAACATTATTCGCTTTTACAGTCTAGGCTGTAAATGCTTACTTTTAATAACAGTTGGCATAAAACAAAATAAATAATAAAAACAAAACTGTGACATTTAAAATTTAAATTTAACAAACATGGCAGCAAATCTACATTTTTGTTTAGTTATTAGACAAATAACTATTTTTCGAGACCACAGCCAACTGTGTAATTACACTTGTACTGTAAAACCACTACTAACATATAATAAAAAATTATAAACATATCTTGTAGTGGATGTACTTTTTTCAAAACTTCATTAAATTGAGCTCATAAAACTCTTTCATCATTTTATCGTCACTGTATCTGCTTTTTTCGATATTCCTAAACATCAAAAAGGAAAAGAACTTAGCCTATATAAACATTAATGAACAAATCTAATTTAAATACTTAATAACTATGATGACTTGTTAAATGCGACTTGAAGTTAATAGTAATTTTCTTTTTGATAATTCTGTAGAAATAATGAACTTGCAATCTAATCATACCTAAAGCCCAATCACTCATAGGGATTCATAAGATATTTCACTATCTGTATATTTATCTAAGATTGTATTTACCTAAAAAAAAACTAAAGTACACAATGGAACTTTTAAAGTAGCGTTATGAAACGGAATGATTCAATAAAAACGTTTTTCATTTTATTTTACTTTGTTTAATTTTTAAATCGTTCAAACATTCTCTAATACCAACATTACAAGCATCTCCAGCCATTTGGTATGTTTACTATAATATTATATTTTAAAGTCGCAATCATTTAGATGCGAGACGATCATTTGCTTGTTTATAGAGAATCTAGAAAATCATTGAAATCTAGTAGCAATCCATAATTAAAAATAAAAGTTCATATCCATCTACATAAATTGCGCGGCCGTTTCTCAAAGTGTTAATTGCATATAATTTTGTTTGCATATACAAGGCTGTTTGCGATGATGTTCTCAATCTAGCACAAACTAACTTTGAAGACAATGGTCTTGTCTTGTAAACATATATGCTTTAATTTTGTCATTCATATTTTCATTATTCTTAATTTATTTATTCATTTGTGCAATCATAATTTAATCATCTTCTTTTGTTTTTGACTTATAGGTGAGAATTTGATTTGTTTTCAAACTTCATCAAGTGGCTGTATTTTTATTATTTTAAAAAATGAAAAAAGATTGTTCGGAAACTTTTTGTTTGGTTTGATGTTTAGAATAAAATGAACTCTAAAATTTTGTCTGGTTCAATTGTTTTCGAGTTATAGCAAAAAATGTAATTTTTTAAATGGCAATCATAGTAAGTCTTGCCATACAATTTATATTAAATAAAAGGGAACATATAATAATATTAAGGTAATTTGTATAGTCTAGAATGTCATTATTTTGTAGTTAACAACATAGTTTTGAAGATGCAAGATGTCGAAATTTTTTGAAGTGATTTTCCTTTAGCGCAAGGGGTAGCCCACCCCCAATTCTCCACCTCTGGTAGGGATATCAAAGTAACAAAAGTGTAGAAAATCTCATTCTGATACCTCATTTTGTTTTTAAAATATTGAGAAATGAAGACATTTTAAATGAAACTTTGCCACCCTGTACCTCGGAAACGGTGCATTTTAGGCAAAGAAATTGTAGAGTAGAATAGAATTAATTTCTTTCAAAGAATTCACCTGACGAATATTTGCACTTGTCTTCCAAACACCCTGTATATATACGATTTGCAGTCGGTAAGACACCGGTCGGTAACACAGTTGTTTGATCAGAAAAACCAAAATGGCCAAATTTCTTACGATACACCTTGCACATTTGCGACTCGCATGTTTAGGTTGTGTACGTCAAGGCTTTTTCAAATTTGACAATCAAGTTAGCCGTTTTCGAGATACAATCATGCGAACTTTTTGTGGCTAATACTCCAAGGAAAAAGATTTAGAAACAAACGAGATCACTGACATCTATAATGGTTTAAATGTGGTGAGAATTTGTTTTTTAGAAATACACCGATGAGAAAACAATCGAAAAACGGCCAAAACCGATTCGCATGTTGAGTCATTACGTACCATTTACTACAAAGAAAGTTTCGTCTCAATGCGACCTTCTGTTCCAGACACACAAATGGAACTCTGAGAAAACAATTGAATGGTCCTCAATCTACAAGTGTCACACATCAAAATCTGTTAAATGTAAATAAAGAAGAGTCTACGGTGTCAGGATCGTTGAAGAGCATTCAGTTGCTACTGTTCTAGGCAAGGACCCAACTGTACGACCAACATTTTATACAATCCAGAAAATTTCAAAAAACACAAAGTATGAAAGTATTTCTTTGTTTACTTTCCACAAGTTTATTACTTCTTAATTTTTGTTAATAAGAATTTCTTAATATTTTTTCTTACTAAAATTCATCACTTGTTCTAAAAAAATTAATTCCCATTAACACTTCACAATGCTGAAGATCCGTCACGTTAGGTGGGTAAAGCAATGGTGCACCGTCGTTTGTTCCGAAAATCTAATATGACAAAGTTGCTTACGGAACGCCATGTAAATCAGCCACTTGCAGTTTTGAATTGAACAAGGCGAATGGTCGATTGGTATCGGTCGGATACGTAAACAATCGAGCAGATGCCGCCGTAACCAATAGATACGGAACATTTGCCCATCGAATTTCGGGATTTGTTCTTTGGATTCTTCAGGACATTTAGTTGCGTTGGTAGACATCCTTTCCACCAATGTACCTTTATTTGTTTCAAAACGGTCGAGGTTCTTCGATTTTCCCCAAATCAAGTTTGCCGTTTTCAGGGTACAATCATGCTTTTTCGTAGCTTACACTCCAAGGTAGCACATAAATTCACTTGGTTAGACATTTTGTTCCACAGATATCCCGCAAAGAAAGACCTTTCCTTAAATGAAGGACTGGGAATGGAAAAACAAAAGTGGATCAAAATCTACTCCTACCGATTTTATTTGGAGGCTTCTACCTGACACATATCCGAATCTCGTGGTGATCGGCAAATGTTTACTATATTTCGCTATTTCCCAAAAACCGGCAATATCAGCGACCCCCTTCTGTTTTTCTCCGAAAAACTTTTGAGCGTCAGAAACGTGGAAGGGTCTCCTATTTGCAAATCCCCAAACCAGACTAGCTTATCTCTCACCGTTACCGACAAAGAAATTTTCCAAACTTAATTTTGCTCAATTTACCGTTACCTCTGGCGGCAAAATACCCGAAAATAAAAACTCTTTCCACCGGTTCCGTAGATCTATTTCGAAGTGGAAAGAATCTTACAAATCTCACAAGATTTGATATATTTCAAAAATTAACTTGCACCCCTCACTGGTGGACGCCTATGGATCAGAATTTAATGAAATGTAGATGAGGAGTTTGTCCCTAGAAATAGCGCGACCTGTCGCCCAAGTTGGTTACCGAAACTTGCAAGACACTTTGGACCAACACACCCAAATACCTGGTTCTCGAGATACAGCGATAAGAATTCTGATGTTACTACAGCGCTATTAATGAAAAGCTTTTAGATTGGTGGTGTACTAGTAAAACACAAATGCGAGTGATGAAAGTTTGCTTTTAGACATATGCTTCTAAACTCATAGTCAAATTACACGCTGTGTGTAATGTCAAACACGTATAGTACTGCCTATACTTTTTGACTATGACATTTGAATATGAGTATGGCAGTGGGTGTGTAAGTGTTTATTACAAAATTACTGCATTGACCTTAGTTTACCGAATGACGCCACAGTGCTATTTTTCTCCAAATAAATCCTTTCTATTAAAAGACCCCATAAAAAGAAGATAAGACGGGTGACACATCTATTGGTGTGTGAGTTCAGATTCACTTGTTTGTAAAGTTATGTCTTAAAAACTTTGTTATCAAAAGGTTACTGAGTGCCGGTGCTCCATCTAGCTGCAACTAGTCAGAGGTTCATTAATTATGAAGCTTGTTAACGAAAAATTCAAACAAATTATAGTTGAGCAGCTCGACTGTAAGCGATATCTTTCTCTTTTCTAGGTTTTGTCTGAATCTCCTTCCGAGCAAGGTCGGAGGGGGACACGGGAGCGACGGTTTCGCTAAGGGGAATATGAGAATCAGCGCAACGGACGGTTGACTTCGCCGGAGGTTCGCCGTCGGTCGCGTCGGAAGTTTTGGAAAATCAACTGCGCGCCTCCCCCTCTTACCAACTAGCTTTATACAGTTAATGGGAACGGGCAGGCGTTTATAGTGTTTTATTCGGTACCGACGAACGCGATTGTGGAGAGACGTGCGTCAGAATGTGTTTCGGTTTTTAGACAGTATTGCGTTTTATTAAAAGACAGAGAACATACCTTCCGAATGGGTGGTCGTATCAACTTCGGATTGTTTCGTTTTCTAATGACGGACGACGAAAGGTCCGTTCTCGAAGGCTTTTGTGTTTTGATTTACCGGATACTATCCCAGATCTCACAAACAGCTGGTCCTATTGGGCAAGGACTTTCATTATTAGGTGTTAGGCGATGGGAGAATGACATTTAAGCGATCCGGGCACCACCGACTGTCTTTTATGTTTTTGACACATGTCCTGTATATCGGAAACGGCTGGTGCTATCGAGATTGATTGTTAGGTGTGACGGTGGAATAGGTTTTTAAACAATCCGGGCATCACGCATCACCGACCGTCTATTGTTTTTATTTGACACTTGTCCTGTATCTCAGGAACGGTTGGTCCTATCGAGATGAAACTTTCATTGTTGAATACGATATTGGAATGACTTTTAAGCTATCCGGACACCACCGACCGTCTTTTGTTTTTTTTTTACAGGCGTCTTCCATCTCCAGATGGGTTTTTGATTGTTAGATGTGACGGGGGAATGACTTTCAAGCAATTCGGACACTACCGACCGTCTTTTGTTTTTTTGGCAGATGTTCTGTATCTCAGGTACCGTTGGTCTTATCGAGAAGGGACTTTGACGGTTAGGTGTCGTAGAAGAGTGGCTTTGAAAGGATGCGTAATACACCGATTTTGTTTTGTTTCCTTGACAGATGTTCTGTAGCGATAACTGGGCAAAGTCAGACCTTCAGCCACCGATGTTGTCGTGTTGGAGGGCCAAGCACGACATTCTGCAAACAAAGCGATTCCGATCGGTGGTCGTCGCGGATTAAAAAGTGGGAAAGCTACGACCGGAACCGCGAAACGGCAAAGGAAGGGACTAGAGAAGGTGCAGCGGACCTTTGCGTTAGCGCCAGCTCTAGTCTTTATTATTATTTAAAATAAATATAACAACAAACAGCGAATTCAGATATGTCAAGACTTTTAAGAAAAATTACCTTTTTTGCTACAACTCGAAAGCAATTGAGCAAAACAAAACTTGAGTGGTTATTTTATTCTAGACGTCAGGCCGTACAAAATGTTCTTGAACAATTTTTGTCTTATTGTTTTAGAGTAACAAAGATACACTTGATGAAATTTGAAAAAAATAATTTGTGCCTATAACTCACAACAAAAGACATGTTTAATAATTTTTTTATGATCCACGACGCACAGTATGCGTGTATGTTAGAAAATGCGCTTTCAAAACAAAATAAAAAACGTTGAACACTGTATAATTGTAAATCAGACCCAGCAACGTACTGAGAAATTCTTGGGAAAACAGGAAAAACACTTTTGACACTTGCGTACGCAACATGAATATAATTTTATTATTTTAACCAGGGATTTGGGACAAATACGTGAACCTACGGCACTTTGACATTATTTTATTTCGTGTACGTCAGAATTCGATGGCTTTGATTGGTTTTTGATTGTAAATGAGATCAGTTTTTAAATTTCTGAGATAACTATTTTGTCATTCTAGATTCATACTTTATAGTACTAAGAAAATTAACATCATGTTTTAAATTTTTGTATTTCTATATGTTATATGCAGGTAAAATTAATTTAAAGAAAACGCTGCAATACAGAACTAGATATAATTGTCACTATAATTACATATTGAGCGAATTAAGGTTTTGTATGGTATTTACTTGGTTGTTTGTAAGTCACTTTAATATTATACCCCTAATTTCCTCCCATTCTCATCATAACAATAGTTACACGAGGCGTTCTTTTTCATAATGAACAGTTTTTTCATCCGAGATTTTTCTTCTTTTCTCTAGTTGGGCTTGGACAAAGACGAGGTAGCTTATTCAAAAATCCGTAGACAAACATTTTATAGATTACAGAAAATATTTTTAGATAATTGTGATTGCAAAGACATTTAATGTTACTGAAATTATAAAATTTTTGTCATACGGCTGCTTTTGACTTTCACAAGTATCACCGATTCATTTTTCTGTATTTAGGCGAACATCACGCTTTTCCATGGCTTTTTACATTTAAGTGCAAAATGAAAGTATTTAATCAATAATTAAGTATTTACTATATTTATATTTTAGTAAGTTGGTTTGACTTTTATTGTTACAGCTATTATTGATATGTATGGAATTCGTAATTAGCTTAAGTTTGTAAGAAAGCAACAAGGTACTATTACCTAACATCATTATACATTTTTATAGAAATGTTTTTCGTTTTTTAATTACCAAGATTTATTCACTAGCAATTTTTTCGTTTTAATTGGCTTACATAATTATTATAAGTACATCAGTGATGGTTTAGAAATACGAGTACTATTCATATTTTTAAAGGATTCTAATAAATAAGATAATCCAAGAAAAGTTGTCCAACATATCGTCGCTGATGTACGCTCTTTTTGCAGTCATCGTGCCAAAAATAAATATTACATCAAGGTAGTCTAATACGATATACCCGAAGGCTGCTTTTTGAATACGTTTTTTGCTTTATAATGCATTTTTCTTATCAGCTATATTGCCTCAATTTTATCTTATTATTTTATTGTAACGTATTTATTAGTATTTTACGTACTAATCTTGATGTTTAGAATTTGAAAGTGTATAGTAACTAATCACGAGCCGGAAGAAAATTACGTTTTTTAACTATTTATAGGATTGAGATAACAAACAAAATCCTATGAAAGAAATTATAAATCGTTTGATCTACCCTTAAGAAGAACAGTCATAACTGTGACTGGTTTGGAGAAAGGGAGGTTCTTCTACGGACCATCATAAAACGCTATAGATCTTTCTACACACGGGGTGGTGACTTGTTCAGGTGTATGTAGGGAATTCAATGTTAATTTCTACTTATACTTATATTACCTTTCCAGTTGATTTTGCAGCTATTATGTAAATGCAAAATGCAAATTATCACAATTAAAAACTGCAACGAGATCTCTAGATAGTCACGAAATCTACGTACAGAATTTCCAAAATCTTACAAAGACATTTTTTGATTTTAGCCTAACTAAAGTCAGTGGTGGCCTTGAGCATAGGTGAGGGGGTTATATGTACAATAAAAGAAAACAGTTTTAGTTGACAAGATTGATTGAAATCAAAGCATATCTAATCTAAAATAGAACAAAACATAAATAATATTCAATTAAATAATAGATATAAATATAGTTTAGTAAACATCAACATCTAAATTACAAAAACTAATTAATTATTGGACCAGAAAACAATTTATACAATATACAAGAAAGAAGCTTGCAAGAAAATCACAAACAATAAACTTACCCTGCAGAAGATCACAGATCTGTGCTTCTCAGAATGTCAGTATCCATTAGTAAAACAAAAAAATGACACACAAAGAAAATAAGTGTTCATTCTTTTTTTTTTCAAATCAAATTTTAAAATATACGGATTGCGGATTAAGTTAAAAGATTTAATAAACATTAATCTTTTTTAAAGAAAAATTGACTAAGAAATTAATAAGAATATCATGAATCAACTAGGCTAAGGAAGAGTTTAATCCAAATCGGCTAGAACCCAGTAGACGGTAGAAATGCCTTTGCTTCACTGAAACAAGCGAAAAACACAGCAGAAAGAAAACGTTTGCAGCAAACGTAAACTTGCAGGTAAGTCTCAGAAAACCAGACTCGACGGAAACGCCAATCAAGACGGTCCTTGAAAGGAGTGATAATCCTTGAAATCCTAGAAGTCGCTTCAGCCAATAGAAGAATTAAGTGACAAAAGGAGACTTTGAGGTGCTACTCTTACACGCTTACAAAAAGACATTTGGAAATTTACAAAAGAGAAACTCTTAAAACTAAAATGAATTAGCGGAAAAGAAAATTTCTCAAAGGAAAAAATGATATGATAAGAGACTTGGCCTGACAACGAAAATGTGTCTCGAACATAAGAAAAATAAAATGAGGAAAACCAATAGAAGTTTCTATCAAGGCCATAGCAGAATTTACAATTTGAATAAAGAAAAATTCAAACTTGATTTTTAGATGTTCAGAAATTATACTTAAACATGAACCTCTGACGATGAAAAGTTGAAGATTAAAGGATCGACTCTAAAAAAATCTACGGGTAGGGAGAATGACGAAGAATTAACCAAAATTCAAATAAATGTAAAGAAATTTTTAATTTTTTTTAAATGAAGCGATCTTTTGTTAAAACGGAGCAAAAGAGAAATGTTTTACTGCGAACTAATAAAAATTAAATTTTTTAGAGACTCATTAATAAATTCCTTTATCGAGGCGTAATTAGGCTTACAATAAACTTACAGCAAATACTATCTCTTTTTAGAGAACAAGAATAAACTGGGAAAGTTTATACTGAGTGTCTCGCTTTAATACAGAAGATTACTCAACTCTTAACAAGAATTGATGATGATTTAGTAAGATAAAAAACTAGTCAACGGCAAACTATCCTTGTATAGGAAGTTATCCGCAGAACGAAAGGATAGCAGCCTAAAATGAATATAAGATAAAATTCATGTCTCACAAGAGGAAGAATTAACTTCAAAACTAACACTATGTAACAGGAATAAAAATGACTTACAAAACACGTAAATATTAGAGGATTCTGCAAAGAACGCTAAGAAAAACGTTGGAATCTACTCTAAACACTTAGACGCTAAATAATCAGCCGATCATTATTTTGAATTATGAATTACGTTACCTTACTAATCTGTACGTAACTATTAATAAATTAAAGGCTGTTTCTTTGCATTTACCTATTATTAACGAATTGCATGTTATTATTAATTCTTAATACTAAATGTAACGTGCTGTATGCAAATATTGCAATTCTACAATTTTAACCAATGAACACTTTGGCCGCATGAAGTGAGAGCCTGCTTTATAATCAAGGGTTCAGGAGTTCAAATCCCACCGAATTTCTTATGATTTGTTTTAAATTTTTTTGGAATTTTTATTTTCTGTAATAGTTTATTTTAAGTAACTATTTAAAAAAATGAAAATAAAATAAGAATTTAAAAAAACATTAAAAATTATAAAGTATCCGGCAGGATTTGAACGCCCGACCCCTTGATTATGAAGCAAGTTGTCAATCTACTGGACCAAAGTCCTCATTTGTTAAAGCTGCCAAATTGCATCATTTAGATTACATTATTTTACATGTTATTAAAAATTAATAATAAAATGTAATCCATCAATAATACGTAAATAAAATTAGAAATTTTTAGTTGTGGGCATTTTTTGTATTTACATAATTATTGTAAAATCATCTGGGAAGCTAATATAAGTACAGTAAACATTAAAATTGAATTCCTGACAAGTCACAACCCTGTGGATTTAATTCAATCTTCCACTGAAGCTACGTGATTTATTAAAAGAAAACCAATAGGAAAAACTGGATGAAAGTCTACTGGTCAAGCATTACAATTGAATTACTTTCTTACAAAATAAAATTTAATTCATGAATTTAGTTGATTAATTTTTGTAAACAAACAGTAGATGCTTAATCAAACTTCAAAGAAAAATGTTAAATCAACTTAACTATCTGTATTACAAAAACTAGCTTAAAATATAAACCTAAAGAGCAATGGCGAGGCGGGAGGTTCGTGTAAGTTTAATTGTTTAATTGCATTAATGAACTTTATAACCTTTATTTTATTTTTGATATAATTGCTTTCATTTTATAGATTACTGGGTTTCATCCAGTATTCAATATTGTTCTTAAAACCAATTAAATCCTTGCATTCTTTTTTTTTGTTGATAATTTTCTAAAATGTAAAAAATTTAAAATTCATTGTTATTGTTGTATAAGTGAGTTTTATTGTCAGCATGCATTTCCAACCGTCTTTCGAGTAAATTTATACTTTGAGATCCCTTACAAAATGTATAACAAAGATAGTATTGAGAATAAAATCAGAACAGACGTTTTTATTGGTGGATTGCTGAATAAAATGTAACCCCGTTGCCGAATAACCTTTAAAGAAAGTTAAGGAGATTTCTAGAACTCTAAGGCGTCGATTGATTTTGCGCGTCTTTATCTCTTTTCAACCTTTCTCATAAATAAAAGTCACTGCGGCAAGAAGTTATAAATTTTAATTAGGTAAGCCATATTGAAAGAGTGTTTACTAATTACCTTGAATGTTGCGGGTTATTAAAGCAAAGAAACAAAAGCGTAAGTACACAACAGTATAATTAGGCGTGTTTTGATTCTGCTTGGTGAAGCATAATTTACGTGGGACTTAACAAAGCCTAAGTTTCATAAATATTGTATTATTGTTCTGGAATCTGATCAAAACAACAGGTAGATTTTACTAAAATTTCTTTTATAGTTATTATGAAAGTTTAGATAGCTTTGGAAAAATAAAAATTTTATTTGTTTTGTTTCCACATTGTTTGGAAACCTAAAAGTAATATTTCTTTTAGTAAAATTTGCAGCGAGATTGCTGGTGGTTGAGAATCCCACAAATACCCACGAAAAACATATTATGGTTGAAAAGAAAGATGAATTACGTTATTATTACGCACATCTACTTTCCATACTGAAGTCGCATTAGTGTCAGGCATCAACCATGAAAGTATATTTAGAAATAAATTTCAGTCTGATATAAATAGGTGCGGACTACATGATTTATGTTGCTTTATTATCAAATTCTTTGTTAGAATTTTCTTGTTCTTTTAAATTGACAATTTTAAATATTAATTTGTTATTACTTTAAAACTAAAATCATCTGATACGTGTCTCAACGATGCTTGTCCTCGGAAGTTGGGTTGGTTCTAAATTAAGCGTTAAAACGCAAATAAAATTTGCGATGAATTAACTACTTTTACCTTTCCCACCGACTGCGCCAATTATATCTTTTTGTATTCCTCTTCTCAAAGTTGAAGTACTTACTTTAATTACTGCAGTTTTTGATGCCTTAAAATCTGATTATTGTGTTGTTACGTCTAAAACTTTCATATTCTTGGTCAAGCGACTCATCACCCAAAAACTTCAACAGAATCTTAGTGTCTGTAAAACTCTAAGAAGACAAACCAAGAAAAAACCATTTTTGTAATATCAACTACGGACAGGTTAATCTAAATCCGAAAGGTTATTAAAATGGACATCGGGAATGGAAGCTGAATTTTACAATGCATTTACACGGATGAAAATTTGAAAGTGATTATATCGTACATAATTCAAGCCCTTCGGTGTCGCTGAGATAAGTACACCTGTCGAAAAAGAAAAAGACTTTCGTTACTGCACGAACTACCTAGAAGTCAGTTCCCCGCCATACCCAACAGTTCAAGTCCCAAGGTACACCTGTCAGAAGAACAAATGATAATCGATGGTACCCGAATCGTCGGAAAGTCATTTTCCCATCGTATCTAATAGTCTAAAATTTCCAAGTTTAACTTCCCACTCGATAGCATCAGCCCTTCTAGTAATGTTGAAAAACAAAAGACTATCGATAGTGTCCGAATCGTCTAAAAACCATTTTGCCACCACACCTAACAGCCCAAGTCGATACGACCAGCCGTTCCTAGTTATGGTATATCTGTCAAAAAAACAAATGATGATCGATGGTGGCAGGATCGCCTGAAATTCGTTTCACCAACACACCTAATAGACCAAGTCTGAAGTCGAAACGACCAGCCGAGTTATGGTACACCTATCAGCAAGACAAATGATAATCAGTGCCGTCCAGATAGCCTGAAAGTTACTCCTGCATTGCATCTAATAGTTTAGAATTTCCTAGCTTAACTTCCAACTCTATAGGACCAGCCGTTACAGAAATATGGTATACCTGTCAATAAACAAGTAGTTCTCTATAATGTCCCAATCGCCTGAAATTCATTTCCCTACCACAGCTAACAGTCCAAGCCTCAAGTCGATACGATCAGCCGTTACTAAGTTATGGCACACCTATCTGAAAAACAAATTATGATCAGTGGTGTTCGGATAGCCCGAAAGGTACTCCCACATAGCACCTAATAGTCTGGAACTTCCAAGTTCAATTTCCAACTCGATAGGACCAACTGTTCCAGAGGTATGGCATACACGAAAAGAAATAAAAGACGGTCGTTAGTAACCTAGTCGCCTGAAAGCCATTTCTTCAGCATATCTAACAGTCTAAGCCCTTAAGTCGATAAGACCAGCCGTTCCTGATTTATGGCACACCTATCAGAAAAACAAATAATGCATCGCCTGAAAGTTATTTCCTTATCACATCTACTAGTCTAAAAATTCCAAATTCAAATTCCAACTCGATAGAGCCAGCCATTCCAGGGATACGCCATGTGTCAAAAAACAAAAGACGGTCGTTAGTGTCCGAATCGCCTAACAGGTATTTCCCCACTACACCTAACAATCTAAATCTCATCTTGATAGAACCAGCCGTTCCTGAGATGTGGTATATTGGTCAAAAAAAAACAAAAAAATATCATCGCCGATCTGATTTGAATGCTTCCCCACTCTACCCCGTAAAGTTTTAAGGACAAGTTACTATGAACAGTACCATCCTTGATATGCATGCGAAATTATAGCTTGGAATTGAGGATATGAAAAGGTTCGTACCTTCTTTGTCTTACATGTGATAATTTGTATATTCTTGTTTTTGTTCCACTTCAACGATTTTAGATTTTTGAGGTTTTTTGGTAAATTTCATGCATTTTGGTATACGAGCAACATTAATTTGAATAACTTGTTTGTTGAACAATAAACGTGAGATTTTCAGATTTTACGATATAAGTAAATGTCTACTTTAGCAACTCATGCTAAAACTGAATGAACAGACTTTCTCGTACGTCCACCAGTGGCGTACACTTTGGAAAAAATTTAGGAACTAACCCTGTCTATACAAATGACAATATTTGAAAGTAAAACTAACTACACTTTACTGTCTTCATCATCAAACTCCATTGAAGAGCAAATTCTGACACATGATCACATTTAGTGAACGGAAAACCCGACTTTGGACCACCTTAGTTGGCCCGTCAGATGACGAAACCAGACGCACCTTTGTATTTAGCCTTTTTGGTTATATAACTTTTTTTCCTAAAGTGTACCCTTTTTATACAGGGTGTTAAATTTTTGTTTAAAATTTCGTGATTTCTCAATATTTCAAGAACGAAATGATATATTGGGATGAAATTTTCTACACGTCTGTTACTATAAGGTGTCTACTATTTTACTTAGTCTTGCGTTTAATATCCTTATCAGGGACTAAATAAGAATTGTTACGCCACTGTCAATTTTAAAAATCTTTTATTTTTAGAATCATCAGTCGATTTGAAACAAAAAGTTGCTCCTGCGTTTTTTCCGTAGAATGCATCAACTTCTGGTAAGATTGTATTTTTCAAAAACTTCCAATTTCAACGGTCTATGACAAGGTCATACGTCATCTCAAAGATAGGATGTAATTATTTGCATTGTGTTTCTGACTAGAAATTAAGTCTTTTTTGTTATATAACTTTTATCGCTAAAGTGCAGTTTTCGAGATACAGGGTGTTAAAGTTTAATTAAATACAAGGAACCTTGACACCCTGTATCTGGAAAACGGTGCACTTTAGGGAAAGAAGTTATAGGGCAAAGTAAGGTTGATTTCGGTTGAGGAATGCGCTGCAAATTTTTGAGGTGACGTATGACCTTGTCATAGACCGTGGAAATTGGAAGTTTTTGAAAAATCCAATTTTACCAGAAGTTGGTGCATTCTACGGAAAACACGCAGGAGCAGCTGATCTTGAAAGATTTTCAAAACTCGAGTTTTACTAGAAAACGACGCATTCTACGAAAAGAACGCAAGGTTAGCCCACCCCTAATTTTCCGCTTCTGATAAGGATATTAAACGCAAAACAACGAGGAATAGTAGAAACCTTAGAGTAACAAGTGTGTAGAAGATTTCATCTGTATATCTCATTTTGTTCTTGAAATATTGAGAAAACAAGAAATTTTAAATTTTTACTAATTTTCAAAACACCCTGTATATATCTGAGTGTTCCGAGGCAGTCGCCTTATTGGCTTGAAACATTTGAAACATTCAAAAAAAAATAGACAAGAAGGAAAAGAATGGAAGTGGCTTTGTCTAAAGAAAAACAAGTAATCAAGCGAGGTAAAGGAAGTGTAGGAAAGAACACTCTTCCAATATTCAAGCCGATTTATGTTCTCTGTAGCTAAACAAACCACTCAGCATAAACTATTTTTGGGGCATATTACTTGTGGTTGGGATTTAATTCAAATTTGTGGTTGTACCAAAGAATTTCTGCTGAAAAAGGAGAGAGAACAATATTGTATTAAAACGGCAGAAAGAAGGAGAGATTTTGACAATATTGAAAATAAAATAAAAGACTTTAATGATGAATAATGTGATATAAAAGTTTATAAAGAATTTAATGTTAAATAGAGTTAAGCTTAAACTGAGACATACAAGAATTTCCATTGGAATATTTTTCTTTTTACTTCAGGCTTGTTTTATTCTCGCACAACTGTCTCATGATAATAAATTCTCACGAATCCACCACGTTTACCGCATTTGAATAACAACGAAAATACATTGCAGGTATACCTTATTACCTTCAAGCTTTTTATCTTTCAAAGTTATTATATTTATTGAAGGCGTGGAACATGTCATTATACATAAAACACATCAAAAGGTTGTACTAACTCAAAAGTAAATTCCACACCTACCTACATCAAGATAAAATGTCAGTGCGTGTGAGTATATGTCTGGAACAAACTATGGTCATTTTAAAGGGTCAGCTCATTGAATTTAGTTTTTATTTTAAAAAATATTTCAAACACTTTTAATGTTACTAGAAGTATAAGTTATCGCTACAGTGTAGCAGCAAAGCAATAAAAACTAATAACTCGAATAATATATTCTTGATAACAAAAACGACTTATACAGTTAGAAGATTTGAAGAAATTGATTGTTTTATGTTGCAATCTGTTTTTAAAGTAGTGAGTTCTGAAGCAGATTCTGCAAGTCATGTAATAATAGAAAAAGCTGCCGCTTATAAAACAAGTAAGATTTTACCTTACAGCTTGTCTTGAATGCAAAAAACAATTTAAATCAAGCTGGATTTTGACCAAGATGAATGACTGAATCTGAAACTTCTGTCTCCGCAAATATATTTGCGTCCAGTCACTCAGTAGATGAGATCTTCAATCCTTGCACATATCATTCTCATTCAAGCTTGAAGTTCCGTTGTAGCACGAAACATGCATTTTCTGTTTTTGTGCTGGTTAACTAAGTTTTTATTTTAGTACGAAGACTTCACATTCTACAATGACAGTCCTGTTGTACAACTGGAAACTTGCTGAAAAATCACAACAAAGCAAACTCTAACAATGAATCTCCAATGCTTTTTGTGGGAGTCGACAGAAAGGGAATAGATAGGCATTTATCACTTACAGTTGTTTCCTTACTCCACTTCTGTCAAATTTTTCAAACTTTTTCCCTGGGGATTTTTTACTACAGTTTCGTTGTTTCTAATCCGATACATAAACTAGTTTTATCCTTCCAAAGCTAAAAGCTGAGTTAGATTTTAAAAAGAGCCTCTGCATAGCAACCTACTGTAACAGTATATTAGATTTATCAAGGGGGGGCGGCATGTTTATAAGAAACAAATTTTAGTTTCTTTGTTTTTTTTTAAGATACATAAATTAGAGTGTAAACTATATTTCTATACAAACGATCGCTGCTTCCTTCTTGAATTATAATGGTATTTTGACTGTAAGATACTTTATCTATATAAATACTATATAAATAAAAATGAATCGCAAAAATGTATGAAGGCGTATCACTTCACAACGACTGAACCAAATTGGATAATTCTTTTTTTGTTGTGTCTGTTATTATCAGGAGAAGGTTTGTATAAAAGAAAATTTCCAGAAAAATGTACGGAAAGACGTAAAAAAACATTTTTTCTCTTATACGTCATTTCGAGTGGTTCCCGAAGTATACAATAGATGGCGCCGCCGGCAGGGTGGCGAAAGTGTCGAAGTGTATGTAAGGAAGTTTTCCCTATCTTTGAGGTAATTTGAAAAATGTAATGGTCAAAAACTCCTTTTGAATAATACAAAAATCATACTACGTGTTTATTTATTGTGATCTTTGGTGACAAAACAAGTCGTACATTACATATTTTTCCGAATACATTCTTCTAAAGTACCAAATCAAAGAAGAATTTGAATAAAACATAAAATGTGTAGGTAATTCAAATTATGAAACTTGCAACACTTCAACATTCGGATACACTTTAATTAGCTAATGTCTCTTTCTTTTTTTTTTGTTATGGCGTAATACTCATTCGAGAGTCGGCAAACCATCGGCGCTCTTTTTGTACTGTCCAAATGGAAAAACTAAAAATGTGGTTTATTACAAAGCTTTACAATATAGTATATAAATTCTTAAGATTTTTCTTTTATTTTAATCGTAATTTAGTTTCGAAATGGAAAATTGTCTTATTTTTTTCATTAGGTACTCCACCCGTGCGAAGCCGGGGCGAGCAGCTAGTAGTTAATAATTATTTCTAATGTTACTTTAAATAAGTGTAATTTCCTTTTCGTTATTCATCAAAAATTTCATGAAGTTTCCAATAGGACTTAAAACTCAGTTGATGTTAGTATTTAAGTTCCCGCATTTACGTCATAATAACTTTCATTAATAGCACTTTAAAGAAATATTTTACTCGCTTTTACAGATTCTGCAAGATGGTGGAGACTCCGGTTTTACGGTATGATGATTTTGTAAAGACGTTGTAACGTTTTGCTTAGATAAAGAACTAATTGTTTGGGTATCCTCTTAATTATATTATTTTCGATGATGTTATCTGTTCTTTTGCTTTGATGTTCAATAACTAAACGTATTTTATTTTTTTTTTATTACAATTTTAAGTACAGATTATTGATTAGAATTTCAAACAAATAAGAAATTAACTGAACTATACATTCTTTTGTATTTTTTATACACATCCATACATGCATACGTAAATACGCGTAAATAAAATCCAATATCCTTTTACTCGTTCCACTGTATATGTAACCTTTTCAAATTATGAATGTTGTTAATCTTTTAGTGTAGTTCAACTTAGTTATTTAGAAAATTATTTTATTTCAATTATTCGTATTGAAATTCGAATCAATGATTTATATTCAAAAAAGAATACCCGAAGTGTTTAACTTTTTTGTTTTCTTTGGAACAACCAAGTGGGAGAAATTTTGCAGGACTTTTAAACTTACATTTAAAAACCTTGATAAACTTCAAATATTCAACAGGGTAGTCCAGATTCAAGACAAATATCTTAAAAACCAGAAAAGTTTAACAAGCTGATTTACTTTTTCCTGTCGAGTTCATTCATGCAAGCAAAAATTGATTTATTGCAAAGTCAAGTCTGTTATTAAAATTGGGCGAAATTATTATGAATTGCATTTTATTATTTATTTTGTAAGGTGCTGTATACAAATATCCCACTTCCACAGTTTTAACAAAGCAAGACTTTGACTAGGTTGTTCGGCAACCTGCTTCATAATCAAAGAGTCAGGCGTTCAAATCCCACCGGATACCTTATAATTTTTTTTTAAATTTTTGTTTTTTTTCTACAATAATTTATTGCAGTTAATCATTACAAAAGGAAAAAAATAAAATAAAGATTTTAAAACAAAAATTAAAGAAATTATCAAGTGTCAGACCTGACTTGGTAATAATCAAAGGGTCAGACGTCCAAATCCCGCCGGATGCCGTACAGGTTTTTTTTAATTTTTATTTTTTTCTACAATAACTTATTCCAGTTAATATATCTCGAAAACTAAGCGTTTTTCTCTACGCTGACTGCGTCAGTTTCCTCTGCTACTCTCTCAAGAGTGGAAGGTACATTAACTTCTTCGTCGTCGCAGTCAATGAGTAGTTGCGGGCTGTTGTCGCATGACTGTCCAGGGCATAGTGTGCATAGGAAAGAACAATTGAACCCTGCCTTCCTACAACCACATGCATTCCTGCGCCTTTTCTTGCACATGCATGAAATAAATTTAAGCAGCGATTGTGGGACCGCTTGCCTGGCACTCTTACGTGGAGAGGGACCCAAACTTGTAGCAACCCATTCCTATTCAAAATGATTTTCCTTATTTCCCAACCATGTCTGCACTTGGTTCTCAGTCCTCACACTATGATACTTAGCAGCATTACTGGTTGGCGACAGTCTGGCAAGATTGCATTTGGTTTTGGCTGCTGCCCTTGTAAATAGATTGTAGCGCAGGTCGTTAAGGTCTTCTTTTCTGAGATCCCCTTCATATAGTTGAACGCGGTTAGATTTCCCTGCCTTATCAACGTCTTCAACTGTTGCCTTGGGATTCAAAAAAATCCTTGCTTTATTCTCAAGGTGAGATCGTTATTTGAAACATGAGCAAACTTTCCTTGGCCAAAAATGTAGGATGTTGAATCGCATCCACTGAACGCGTAAACAAACATTAACAGACTGGAAAAGGTATACTTAAATGAGATTGATGCATAAAAAATATTACCATGTTAACCCCTTCCACATTTCATTTATTCGATTCACCAATGTTGACATATCTTGTAAATATAAATGGGCATACTTGGCATAAAAAGGTGACCTGCTGCGTGAAAATATGGCAGCATTCGATGAACTGAGGTGGGGTGAAGCTCTCAGTTTTCTGACCTCTCAGCATCGATGAATTAAATCATTACTGTCACCATCTTCAGGTACTGGACTTACAACTTAGCAGTAGGACCACGACTTTCAAGTGTGAGAAGAGCTTTGCTGAATCTGGCTGAGATAGCTATACATTGTTCATTTTTATGAGCTCTAAAAATCTGTGACTGATCTTCAATAGTGGGGAAATCAGCTATCACAGCTCTGTCCTTATCAGTGAATTGAATTGTTTCTAGGACTAACTCAGTCAACACTAAGTAAGCTAAAGCGTGATCCCTAACGGCTCGGAAGTATGCATGCCCTACGGTGTTTCCAGCTCTTTTATGTCACTTCCTGGAATAATTTTACCAATTGAACCCATATACAAGATGGGCATATGGAACCCACCCAGTCTAGTTACTACATTTTCTAGCTGTGCACTGCTTGCAAGGATGTCCTGAGCTTTGAGGTAGAGAGGTTTATCGAACGTGACAAAACATGTTCTCTGCATCGGCCACTCTCCAATTGAAACACTGTAAATATAGTAGGTATCATATTGACTAGGTAGAACATTGATAAATGGGCAGCACTCCGCTTTTGAAAGTTGAAACGAGCTATCTTTGAGAGCCTGTTCCATATACCCGTTCTAACCAGAGATTTTAAGATTGTCAGAACACTTACCATGCAGCCAAAGGAAATGGTGCACACTTGGTTTAGTGTCTTCCAGTATGGGTCGAATACTGCTAACATCAGCAATCGTTATACCTTGGAGCCCAGTATTTTCTTCTTTTTGGTACACAACGTCGACAGCTGAACATTTTTTGACGCGTGGACCTTTAGTCGCAGGAGCCACATGACGAGTAGTAAGGATCATAATACCTTCCATGGCATGGAAAGTGCCAAGGCCATCAAGAGTGTTAACATTTAAATCAGCGTTGTCGAAAATGAATTGACGACAGCTTTCTCAGATCTTAAGATAGTGGACAATTGAAGCGCACAGGTTTCTATGTTTGAGGAATAAAATCCAAGGGACTGCGAAAGATGAATTAGGTGTTTTGAGTGAAATTTTGGTACAGGTAAACACTGATTCTATTTAGGAGAGAAGAAGAAAAGGAACGTGATTTCACTGCAGTAATGGGTACGTAAGCAATTGCAACGCACTTTTTTAAGATTGTTTCAAAAACATGGAGCAATGATTCAGGGATTACAGTTTCTAAGTTTTCCAGGAAATTATCAGGTGATGATAAGACTGTGTTATCGAACACTTCTAAACGAATGTCCCCCAAAGGAATTTTAGCCGCAGCCTCCAAGACTCTCATCTTCTCTTGCTGTGGATCTGACATTTTCTATTAGTAGCAAGTATCTTGTGCCCTAAGTTTTTGAAACACACTACCACCTGTTTGCTAGCAGTTTCAGCTATCACTATGTCTTTTTCATATTTATTGAAAAGGCGTGCTTTCACTGTCTGCAAGTTTGGACGGAAGTCTCCTTCGATCTCATCGAGCAATTTATTGAGGCCAAACTGACATTCCTCAGATTTTTGTTACAAACACGAATAAATACATTCCATTGATTCATTTACGTTGGTGGCAAGCCGATATCCTCTTTTCATCCCAGTCTGAGGTGCTGGATATAGCTTCTTCTGGCAAAACAGATGGTATCTAGCATTAATAGCCACTGGATCATTCTCATGTTTAATACGGCGTATTATATTCAAAGTTCATTCATCCTTTTGTTTATCAGCTGCTGCTAAGAACGTTTTCTTGATTTTATCACTCTGTTCCACCATATGAACAACGTTCCTTTTTGGAGGTTCCCTTGCCTGGGCCTCTAGAAATGTGTTAATTATCTCCTTAGCACACAGAAAACAGTGTGTTTTGAATTTCAAATGAATAAAATGAATTGTTTCGTACAACTGTTAGTTTAAGAGATATTTTGCAATATAAATGGACTTTTTTAGCGGTTTTTAAAAAGTTGATATTTTTTGAAAAGGTGTATCTCAGAGACTACGAAATATGCAGATCTCGTTTTGTGCTTAGATTATAGCGAATTTAGTTTGCTTTAAAAACGAAAATAGATACTTTTTGCGACAGTTAGTTTCCAAGATATTCGGCAAGAACTGAAAAAAAGTGGCAAAATGTAGCGATTTTTTTGTTGTGGCGCGGTTTCCGGTGCGCGCCAAGTTCTCAAGCTTGAATTTTTTATCACCGTCCATAACCAATCAAAAATTCAAAACTACCCGATCTTTTGCAAGGAATCACCCTTTTTTTGTACAGATTCACTGGACCTTTTTTCAAATTTTTATATCTTTTCTACAATAATTTATTACCGTTGGTCGTTTCAAAAGAAAGAAAATGAAATAAAAGTTTTAAAAAAACGAAAAGGATTATAAAGTATCCGGCGGGATTTGAACCAACTACCCCTTGATCATGGAGCAGGTTAATAGTCCACGTGGCCACGAGTTTTCATTGGTTAAATTTACGGAATTTCAATATTTCCATATAGCATCTTACACTTGTTAAAGATAAAATACATCTTTATTATTTTATACATTTATCACAAAAGAAACAGACATATGTCAATTTATTGATTCTTGTGTTAGCTGTCACATTAAAGTTTTTTCAGAAAAGATAACTCAATTTATTCTGTGTATTTTATAAACTATCTACTGTTAAAATGTTATGGGACCAGGAATAAAAAGAATTTATTGTTAAAAAAGAATAAAATTGCATTATTACAAACACAACATTCTAAAGATGTAATTTTACTTTCTAACAATTAAAAAGAATTGCCTCTACTTAGATTTGAACCCGGGTTTTCTAGGTGATAGTAAGTTGGCAGCCGCAATTACTCAACACTACAAAATAGAATTTTGCCATCTCAGATTATTTCTTGTAATCCTAGTAATGTCATGTAATTTTCTAATTTTCCTGAAACAGTCCTGTAACTGAAAAACAAAGTAAGATAAATAAATTCTAATTGCACTAACGAACTTGATAGAAGAAATTAGATCGATGTGTATTCGGTTTGTTCTATTTCGAATTTGGATCACCCTGTACATTCAAGATTTAAGAATAAAATTGCACCAGACGAGATAGGAAGCTCCCATCCTTTAAAACGAAAATACCAATCAATTTTAGTACGTTTATGTTTTCTTTATTCATACATTTTAAATATTTATGATAAATCTATCCCAGATGAATTTTTCTATTCGTAAAATTGTGGGACTTTGAAACTCTGCAGCGTTGTAAGTTGTTTATCGCTTTAAACGTTTGACAACAGACTATACGTACTAGATTTGCTGCTAATCTCTTTATCATGCAGTTTTTTTAAGTAGTAGACTGTCCTCATTACTGAATATTATAACTAACAATAGTTTCATTCTTGCAATCTTAATGTAATAATAATTTTATTAGCAGTCCGAGCTTTTGCTGCAAGAATCTGAATGGTGCAATTTTACCAAAGTGAGATTTCGCAAAAATAGCTTGAAAAGGTTTAAGGTTTTCAGTAGATTATTTTTAGAACTCATCAAAAGGTTACAAACTAATTATTATTCATAGTATTAAATATTAATCCCTTACATAGAAATTCATAAGGTAGTTTGCAAGGTTAATAAATCAAAACCCGAGTCTAAATGATATTATCATTGGTTAGCTTGGACCACTAACTCCATCCTTGATAGCACTAATAATTGCGCTTGGTTTGTGTGTTAACTAACTATTGTAAATATTTGCTTTGTGTCTTGCTTGCTTCTCTTCAACGTTTCAATATTAAATCTTGTGCACTATCTGAATGCACCTTACTGGATTACGTGGGTTTGTTGCCATCTTCTGAATTCGAGTCTGCAACTTAATGTTCAAATAGAAATTTGATAACGGAAAATAAAAAATATTGTTATGGGATTTTAAAATTGAAATATTAAATTTGCGTTTTTAAAAAGAGTAATGAGATTGATTTAGACAGATCAGTAATACGACAATGTAGGAACCAAGGAACCAGGACATCAACTTTTCGGGCTATGGAGGTGAGATGAGTTTATTAGACTTTACGGACCTACAATTATGAAGGAAAAAAATGGAATATTTAGACAAGAAAGATATTGTACGGCAATGCAGTTCAGTGAAGAAGAAGGCGATCCTAATGGCGCGTTTGCAAATGCAGTACTTTATTTCAACATCAATCAAGTGAAAGGCTAATAAATGAGATTGAAAATTCTCATTTTGCACGTGTCCATGTTATAGTGTTGAAGAATTATGATTTCCAACGTCTTGTTATGCGAGCGGTAGAGGTCGCTTATTATTACCTAAAAACCCGGGTTCGAATTCGAGTAAAGATTAATTTTTTTTAATAATTGAAAAGTAAAATTACATTTTTGGGATGATGTGGATGAGCAATTTATTTTTTTAGCAATAGCAGTATTTAGTTCCAACGAATAATTGTCCATTAGTAGAGCTTTTGTTAATGTTTTTTTTTAATGAAGTACAGCAGCATAAAAAAGTAATGTAATTGTTGAAAACAAAGGTAAAATGATCATTTTCGTAACCATATCATTCCGAAAATGTAATTTTACTTTCTAGTAATTAAAAAAAATGCATTTACTGGGGGATTTGAACCCGGGCTTTTTAGGTGATAATAAGCGACCTCTGCCGCTCGCAAACCAAGACGTTAGTAACCACAATTGTTCAACAGTACAAAATTGACACGTACAAAATGAGATTTTACAATCTCCTAACTCATATTTCATTAGCATAATTTTTTAACTTTTAGAGACTGTTATTGAGTCTGTAAAAATTACAATAATTACATTTTGGGTGAAATATCTAAATATTTGAGAAACGTTACCTCAACATATTACAACCATTTTGTGAAATATACAAATGATGAGTTTATTTTTATGTTTAGTTTGGGAAATCCAGAAACTACTACACTTACAGAGACATTTAAATGGAGAGCATTGCAGTTTTATGAACTCAATTCCATGCAGTTTTTGAAGAAGCTGGAATGATTATAGCTTTTTAAACGCATCCACTTCTGTTAGTATTAGTTTTACAGGATTTGAACGCAGTGTGTATGTTGTACCCGTTTAGAAACGTCTGGTACATATGTGTGTTGTCTTTCAGCTACATCATCTCTGTTTGATCTGTCCTCCGTGTGCTAGTTTATCTTGGACGTTAGATTAGTCAAAGTTAGTAAATAAGTTAAAGCGTTGAACAACCAGTTGCCACTAACCGGAGACCGGCACTCCGTAGGATTGACGCGCATGGACCTGCATGGGTTCGAGGTTCTTGTGATATCTGCCTAGGGCCACTGAGAGATGCAATTGTCAACCAGGTCAAGGTAGACAAGGCAATTAATCAAGCAAGAATACCCCAATCGTAGCAATTCTGAGTGCGCCTTTTTCCATTCTTTTCTCGACTGACTTTCTACACATTAAGTTGCTAAGATTTAGGGCTTGTTTATAGTTTTGTGCCTGCCTGTTGCAGCTGTGCAGGTGTGAACGCTACGACAAAGTAAACCAATGTGGGTGAATCATTTATTGCCTATAGGATACCACCGGATATTTAACAAATGCGTAAAGACTATAAAACTACGTATTATAACAGAGAATTCGTGAGTGAATTTCACCATAAATAAGAAAAATTTAATTATATTCTTCAATATTTCAAAACTAGCTAAAGAACAGGCAGAGCCGACACAAGGACGTCCAAACTACAAACGCACCACGCATCTGTTTGTTATTTAGTGTTTTCGAGTGTTCAGAGTACATTTCCAGCGTTTTTCTTTGAATTCTCAGCGTTGTTTTCAGAATTTCTAGACATTTACCAACTGGGGCACCGCTTTTTTGACGACCACCAAACGGTTTGCACACATGTTGCATTTGACTCTCTAACACACTACAATTAACATTCTTGATAGAGTTGAATAGGATGACGACTCGGGCGACTTTCTCCATTTACCTTCTTCAGAGACCTAGATATCATAACAGCTCGGGATATGCATCTTGTACTCAGGTCAGGTAAAATGTAGGAAAAGAAAGAAGATATTTGGGAGACAATAACAAATTGAAGGAGCTCCCCGTGTTTAGGTCGGGAATAACGTTGTAGAGGCCTGTACGGGCTGCATTCTTTAGTCTAGCCTTTACGAGGCCCGGCCGGGCCTTACTTTGAAAATTAATCAGGCTTTTCGGGCGTACATTTGATCTGTAGGGCCGCTCGATCTTGTTAGACTAGTCGGTCCTGTCTATTTGTTTGGGTCTCTCGAGCCGTTTTAGTTTGTTGAGCAGTTTGGACCGCTTAGGCCTGTCGTCTCGCTCGGGCTTGTTGGACCTGTGCGTTTCTCGGACCGTTCCGGTCTCTTTCTCACCTGTCGAGCTTATCGGGTCGATTGGGTTTCTCGGGTCGTTATTTTTGTAGTTATTTGAAGCGGGCAATTTCGTACTGCAACCGGACCTAGATTTTTTCGTGACTTTCCTGACTCGGGCGGACTATTTTTGTACTGAACCGCATCGGAGCATTTTCTTACTGCACCGGACTGAGATCTTTTTCGTACTGACGTAATTCTTGTACTGATCCGAACAAACATTATTTTTATATTGAATCTGAGGAGGATTTTTGTAGTGTTTCGTGGACGGGTCGGATCTTAGCTTTGAAAACTTATCTGGCTTACGTTGGGTCAATTGGGCCGTTCATTTCTGTCAGGTCGGTTTATTCGAGCCACTAGGGCCTGTTGGCCAGCTTGAACCTGTCGGGCCTGTAAGGCAACTTGGGTTTTTCGGGTCGATTAAGAAGTTGTTGGGTTTATTCGATTCGTGTTAAGTTTATCGGCCGGTGCAGGGATCTACAATGTAGGGATAGCAGCAAGAGACTATGACTGGCGCTGCTAATATCTGTCAACTTAAGTCAAGAGGACTCGGGCTATTACCTGTATCAACCTTCTTAAAAGACGGCTTGTCGATAGCCCCTCGATGGGCTTCGTCCTCCATTAACCGTCTTAAGAGAGCAGAATGTTATTATGGCTAGGTCTCCGCCTTTCGATGGCTCCTGGTTAAGCTTTGCTTTCCATTGACTTTCTTAAGAGAGTAGAATGCCACTATGGCTGGAGCTTCGGCCTCGAACAAGCAATCTTCGGTGACCCTTGGTTAGGCTTTTCTTTCCATTGACCTTCTTAAGAGAGCAGAATTCCATTATGGCTAGGGCTTCGCCCTCGAACTAGCAACCTTTGGTGGCCCCTAGTCAGGTTTTGCTATCCATTCAGCTTCTTAAGAGAATTAAATGTCCCGACGTATACTTGCGTATACCATTCAATACAGCACTGACTTTTTGTTCGATCATCGTAGTGTCACGGATTCTTTTACGTTTTGAATGGTATGACGTAATTCGTAACTTCGGACTAACAATTTGTTGGTTGTTTAGTGTTTACAGTAGATTTCCAGCGTTTTTCCGAAAATCTTCAAATATTTCACAATATTGTGAGAATCCATATTTGTTAGTCTTGAAGTAGAATTTGCAACGATAGAAGTTTGCGAGTTCTAGACGTACTTTTTTTATGATAAGCGAATTATCTAAAGTAAGGCCGGCGTAGCTGAAGATAACATGACGGACGTTCATGGAAGTGAATTAGACTTTTATTGGACGTCCCTTTTTGATCGTTCATTGTTCAACCGTCAGCAGACGGCCAGTTGAAATTCTATTTTGGTCCACACTTTCTTTCAATATTTTTAAACGTAAGTTGTACATCCACTGTCTGTGTTGTTTTTATTTGCTCCCTTTGGCGATACGATATGTGAATTGAAAAATGTGGAAAATTCTTAATAAACAGGGCTAGATGTGATTAGAAAATCATAAAAGTTTGATATTTGCAAAAACATCTAATGACTTTCTGCTTTTCAAAACAAAGACTACATTGAATTTAGCTTATAGAACTGCAATTCCGTAAGTAACAAAATTGCTTTATAAGACTCAGCTACAGAACCATTTTGCTTTATAAACGGTACAAAATGAAATACTTATAAAACAAAATAGTTCTGTAGCTGAAACTTATAAAGTAAGTTAGTTGAATTTCTCTCCATTTAAGCGCCTCTGTAGTTTCAGTAGATTTGTCGAGATCTCTCTATTAGGCATCGAATAGAGCTCTCCCTATATAAGATTGATAGTGTAGAGGTCTTACCAATAAATTAAATAAACGTGTTTGTTTTGGTGCACTGTTATTGTGCTTGCACTTTCTGCACTTTATATTTCAAGACAATGTCAAGTGTGAGTTCTTATTCAGAAATTTAATGCAACAGGTTTAAAATTCTAATATCCCTATTGAGATTTTATAAAACGCTTGCCTGTTTTAAAATTACTGTTTTTGTCATTTCAAAGGAATTTGTGGCTTTGTAGATATTTTCTAAAAATGAAGGCATTGAATTTCTTTAAAATGAAATATCTTTTTATATGGATATGTATTGTTTTGTAGAATCAAAAACAAGTGATAAATTAATCCGCAAAATAAGCTTCTTACCGTTTAAGAGATTGCACCGGTATATTATACAGAAAAGTGATGACTTATCCAGATATGGTTACCACAAATCAGCATATCTATGAAAAACAAAAGCTTCAATTTTATGTCAAATTAATTATTATTGTTGATTTGTTTCTTGTTACCATAACAATTTTTCTGAAACTAGATTTAAGTTTTTTTTTATTAAATTATTATTATTATTATTAGTGTCGGGGTAAAATAAAAATTTGAAAAAAAAATTAAAATGATCAAAAGGCGTCCGGCGGGATTCGAACGCTGGTCTTCTCGTATGCCACGCGGCCACTCAACCAACGTGCTCGTTCGTTAAAGTTCCGGAATTACGATATTTACATTGTAGCACCTCAGATTTTATTAAAAATTAACAATATGATGTAATTCGTTAATAATACATAAATACAATTAGTTTTGTACAGTTTTTAATTGTGAGATTTTTTGTGATTATATAATTGCTGTAAAATCAGCTGGGAAGAGAATACAAGTATAAGTAGAAATTAGGATTTCCTAAATGTATACACCTGGACAAGTCACCACCCTGTAGATACAGGACTTAATAATTAGTTAACGTTATGTAGGAACAATAGAGCCCCAAGAGAATATTTATCAAAATACTTTACGTAAGATTATTCAAAAGGTTTTGTAAAACGAAGATAAACTCATGAGCAAGGCTTTAGTATTTCTAACTTCTACGTTTTTAGATTGTATGCTAACAAATATTATGACGCTTTGAATTGTATAAAACAAAAAATACTATACAATTCTGCTAATTCCAGTTGCTGCTACTGCTAGTGCCGCTGCTTGAAAACAAATGCTAAAATGAATATTATATTGCATTTGTCAAAATATCAAAGCATTTCGAATTTACTTATACATTTAACATTTTTTACTGTTATGTAAAAATTGTTAATGTACTTTTTAATTTTTTTTAGAGGTTAAGTAAACAACACATTAACTAATATTGTTTTGTTTCAGACTACTACACTGATAGGTTTGCTAAAGACTGCTCGACTGCTGCGCCTCGTCAGGGTAGCCAGAAAGATCGATCGGTATTCCGAATATGGTGCTGCTGTGCTGTTATTGCTGATGGCCACTTTCGCCCTTATAGCTCATTGGTTAGCTTGCATATGGTAAGTTTAATTATTAGCATTATTATTTTAATTTCGAATGTTTGCTAAACTTTTTATTCGAGTCTTGAATGTATTATCAACCAAAGGCTATTACCCACAAAAATAAATTTGAGATTGAATATCACAGTTAAATGAGAGTCAACTTCAGAAATAACGTCGAGTGAAAGAATTGAGCTATGCGCAACAGGAGAAACATTAACATTCTGTTCTGGTATTTTTATTCGCTTATACAATACATTTCTTATTCAAAATTTGTTCTGTTTTTTTTATTGTTATCAATATACATACGTATATCTTTGCTGAATTCGAGAATGTTTATTTTATGCTACAGTAAATGTGCCCAAATTTATAATGGTTTATGATTTCTAAGTTAGTTAGTATCCTTGGAAGAATTTAATTTAAAAGCTTAATCCCTAAGTATATTCTGGTGTTGCGAATTTTAGATGGATCGAGTTTCATTTAAGTTAATGCAGACTTTCAGTCGAGAAGATTTTGATGTAATGTCAAGATAAACATTGAAAAGGGATGAGATGAGAATCAAATAAGATTTTGTCAGTTATTTATTTAAGATTTGAAACTAACTTTTTGTTTTACTTTTTGAATGTTGATATGAATTTCTGATCTTCTTCCAAACCACCATCTTTAGACCTATTGCTTTAATGTATGGTAGATATTTAATAATCATGTTTGTGTTTAACTTTTTCTGTTTAGTTTTTCAACTCGACCATTAATAGTACGTAGTGCAAAAAGCTTTTACTCAAAGATTAGTAGTAATAGAACATTAATAAACACTTTTTTCTTCTTTTACAGGTATGCAATTGGAAATGCAGAAAGACCTGTACTGAATGCAAAAATAGGGTGGTTAGATCATTTAGCAGATGACACAAAACAACCATATTTTACAAATAATACAGGGGGCCCTACTATAAAAAGTAGATACATCACAGCTTTATATTTTACTTTTACCTCTTTGACAAGCGTGGGCTTTGGAAATGTTGCTCCCAACACGGATGCAGAAAAAATATTCACTATATGTGTTATGTTAGTTGGCTGTAAGTAGATATCTCTTTAGTTTTTTATTTTTAGTCTTTAGTCTTTAGTCTTCTTAATAAAATTCTTCTATTTTTTATCTTATAATTATAATAATAATAACAATAATAATAGTTGCACGTTGCATGATTAAACATAGAGCGTTTAAGCTTTTCATAGTTTATACCTGTACAATATAAAGAATCTTTTGAGAAAGTTTTCTTATACTATTAGATCATAAAATCATCATAAAATGCAGTACTTTTCTCATGAGAGATTATAATTAACAAATTAATTGCTTTATTAATACAATGAAACCTCTCTGTAAGGGATAGCATCCGTGCCAATGAAAGGTGACCATTGAGAGAGGTTTCACTGTATTCAACACTTATAAGCAACAACATTTACATTTCAACATATTCAATTTAAAAGGGGTGTCAGTTTAAAGTTAAGTCGTTCTATTTGAGTCACTCTACGTCATATTGTGATTTCCAAGACATTTTATTTTACAAAATTAATTTTCAACATTCCAAAAAAAATATGTACTACATATTTTGATCTTTCTTCTATACGAATCAAGATGGAAATCCTCCTAGTTAATCAGTAATTATTTTTCTTTATTTTCAAAGAATTGTTAAACAACACTTACATTTTTGATGATGGGATATAAGTATTTTAAATATTACTATTGTTTTTATTATTTATTATTATTAATATTTTTATTATTTATGAATAGAAATTTAAAAAAAAATCAAAATAATCATAAGTCGTCGGGCGGGATTCGAACGCTGGTTTTCTTATATGACACGTGGCCTGCCAAACCACCCAGCCAAAGCGCTCGTTCGTTAAGGCTACGGAATTGCGGTATTTACATTACAGTACTTTACATCTTATTAATAATAATAATAATAATAAAATGTAATTCGTTTTCTACGTACATAATTGCTGTAAAATCAGTTGCGAAGATAAAAATAGTAGCATTAGTAAAAATTAACATTTAATTCCCTATATGTCGTATATACACCTGAACAAGTCACCACCCTGTATAAAAAAAATCATTTTCGTCAAAAGTCAAAACTGGAAAATAAACAGACTTACACTCTTCGTTTTCTGAATTAAACAAAATTAAGAAAATCAACATCTCCTGGCAAAGAGTTAAAAATAAACCTGCAATAACAGTTTCAGAATCTTTATAATTAGTTGTTTAGGAGTGGAGGTGATTTCAAGTGTTTTACAACATAATATCTAGGTTTGCTCAAGATGGATGGGAAGCAAGGACGGCTCTTCATTACTCTTCTTGGAAAAACTAGATTATACTACGTGCATTAACCTTTTTTAGAGAACGTTGGGCTGTACTACATAAGGGCCTACTTAACCCTCCATTAACCTTCTTGAAAAATCTAAATATCAGCAAGATCGAGCTTCGCACTATAATAACTTTCTCAGAGAGCGTCGGGTTATGCATCTAAAAAGGTCATCCTTGGTGGTCCAAGATCCATTTGCCTTTTTGAAAAAAACAAAATACGAACACTAGATGGGCTGTACCGTCCAACAAACCAGCTGCAGTGGCACAAGATCAAACTCCACACTACATTAACTTGTCGCTTTTAGCCACCCATTAATATTTATAGATACATTAAATACATAAGCGAGTTACAATGCACTTTACAACTTCCCCAAAAGGAGCATCGGAGTGTGCTATTCAATAAACCAACTTGTGTCGCTTAAGCTCTTCATTCTTGGAAAACTAAGCAAACGCGAGTTCGGCTGAGCTTCTCAACAGGAAATCAAGCTTCCTGCTACATCAACTTTTTCAGAGAGAGCATCAAATTATGCCATTCAATGGGCCACCTCCAGTGTCGCAAGGTCATCCTTGGCCTTCATTAATATTCAAGGAAAAACTAAATACAAAAGCGAATAGGGATACGATTTTCAACTTCCTCAAAAAGAGCATATGGTATGCAGTTTAACTTTCTCAGAAACACCATCGAGTTAAGTTTTTCAACGGACCATCTCCAATAATCTCTAAGGTCGGTTTTATTAACCTCTTTGAAAAACTAAATATAAACGCTTTTCAACATGTCACTTGGGATGACACTAGAACGATCTTTGCGCTACCTCAACTTTTTCAGGGAGAGCATCAACTCATGCCATTTGTCGGGCCGCCTCCAGTGGCCCAAGGTCGCTCTTGGTCTTTATTAATGTTCAAGGAAAAACTAAATACAAAGGCAAGTTGGGATGCGCTTTTCAACTTCCTCAGAAAAAGCATCGGGTTATACCATTCAACGGATTCCTCCCAGTGACGCAAAGTTGGTCTACGACTTTCATTAACCTTCTTAGGAAACTAAATACGAACACGGGTTGAGATCCGCTTTTTAACTTCCTCAGAGGCAGCATCATGTTAT
Source organism: Ignelater luminosus (assembly GCA_011009095.1). Lineage (NCBI taxonomy): Eukaryota > Metazoa > Arthropoda > Insecta > Coleoptera > Elateridae > Ignelater > Ignelater luminosus. Next base: position 629,344 of record VTPC01090614.1, read on the forward strand.
GCCAGGCTCCATGCCCTCCTTTGATCTCCCATTAATATTTATGGAAAAACTAAATACAAAGGCAAGTTGGAATGCGCTTTTCAGCTTCCACAAAAAGAGCATCGGGTATGTCATTTAAGGGGCCACCTCTGGTGGCCCAAGGTTGGTCTTACACCTTCATTAACCTTCTTGAAAAATTAAATACAAACGCAATGTGGGCTGCGCTTTTCAATAGGTCACCTGCGGTGGCACTACATCAAACTTTGCGCTACGTCGACTTCTTCAGAAAAAGAGCATAGAATTATGCCATTCAACGGACCACCTCCGGTAGCCCAATATTGCTCTTAGGTCTTTATTAACCTTCTTGGAAAACCAAGTAAAACGCGATGTGGACTGCGCTTTTCAACAGGCCACCTACGGTAGCACTAAGTACATCAAGCTTCGCGTTACATCAATTTCTTTAGAAAGAGCGAGTGAGAGAGAGAGAGAGAGAGAGAGAGAGAGTGTGTGTGTGTGTGTGTGTGTGTGTGTGTAAAGTTATGCCATTCAAGGTCTCCCTTGGTCTTCTATTCATATTCATGGAAAAACTAAATATAAATGCGAGAGTTGAGATGCTCTTTTCAACATTCTCAGAAATTCCATTCAACGGGCCACTTGCAGTGACCTAACATTGGCCTTGGCTCTTCATTAACCTGCTTGGAAAACTAAATACGATCGCAAGTTAAGCTGAGTCTCCCCACAGATCACCTGCGGTAATACAAGATCTAGCTTCCTGCTACATCAACTTCTTTAGAAAAAGCATCAGCTTAAGTAGCCCAAAAAGCTGTTTCTGGCCTCCAAAGATCAGTCTTCGCTCTCCATTTATCTTCTCGAAAAACTAAATATAAACGCAACCTGAGCTGAGTTTCTTAACAGGCCACCTGCGGCGGCACGAGATCGAGCTCTGCGCCACTTCCTTATAGAGAGCATCGAATCATGCTACTCAATCTGCCACCTCCGGTGACCCAAGATCGACCTTAGTCCTTTACTAACCTTCTTGGAAAACTAAATATAAACGCGAATTGGGCTGCACTTTTCAACAGGCCACCTGCCGTAGCACGAAACTAAGCTTCGTGCTGCATCAATTACTTGAGAGAAAGAAAGAGAGAGAGAGAAAGAGAGCGCGTACTATTCAAAAAGCCACCTCCAGTAGTCCAAGATTGGCTCCAGGCCTTCATTAGTCTTTTCGGAAAAACTAAATACAAACATGGGTCGAGCTACGCCCTCTAATATTACGTTACGTACATTAGATTTCTTGAGAAAACGTAGGGCTGTGCCATTTATCCGACTCCATTAACTTCCTAACCTTCCTAAAAAGCTAAATTCGAACTCGAGTTGAGGCACAAGATTGAGCTTTTTACTACAATAACATGCTTAAAGGACATCATGTTATGTAATTCAAAAGACAATCTCTGGGGTTCTACCTTCTTGAAAAGACTAAATACCAAATAAATTGGGCTGCGCTCTCCAATAAACCAACTGGAGTGGCACAAGATCGAGCTTCGCACTACATTAACTTTGTCAGAGAACATCGGGTGTTGCCACTCCGGTAGCCCAAGATCGGCCTTCGCCTTCTACTAAACGTTTTGGAAAAATTAAATACCAATGCGAGTTAGGCTGCGTCCTCCAACAGTACATTGTGTACCGCAATAACCTTTTTTTAAAGAACGTCGGTCGGGCCGCGCCATTCAACGAGGTCGAGTTTCTCCCACCATTAAACTCTTTAAGAAAAATTAATTCTAACGAGAGTTGGGCTGCGCCCTCCAAATTGACATTATCTGTGATGGCACAAAATCCACCTTCGAATTATAACTATTAATTTTTCCAGAGAATATCAGGTTATGTATATAGCCTTCGGCCTTCAACATTACGTTACTTTACATGAACCTTTTTCAGAGAACGTAAGACTGGCCCACTTTTGGTGGCCCAGGATTAGGCTTTGCCCTTCATTAACCTTCTTGAGAAAACGAAACATTTACACGAGTTCGGTTACACTTTTCAACGGGTCACCTTCAATAGCACAAGACCGAGCTTCGCACTACATTGATTTCTTTTGAGAGCGTCGAATTGCCTCATTTTTGACAGTGTCATATCTTCTTGTACACTTCAAAGTTCTTTCATGTTTCTGAGGATTCAGGCTTCCCCAATAATGAGTTTTAGCTTTTTTTTAGGCTTTTGATCATTGTGAAATCCTAATTTTTCCAGTCGTCCAGGTTCTTGCAAAAGCTCAAACTTCTATGGAGCTCGAAGTATCTTCTTAAAGATACCAGGGTTAGACACCTATTTTAGCTGCCTTGGTAGTTATGTCATTGATAGGTGTGCAAAGTTCAAAATAAATAATAGTAAACCTTAAAGAAGCCGTAATTTTGGTAGCGGCAACGTTGCCTAGTCGAGAACGTCAGTATCGATGGATTTATTTTCCAAACACAAAAGAGGTAGTATTCAAGAAAATTATTGAACAATGTTAAGCAGTTGTTTTGCAAAAAAATGAAGATTACAGTAAACAAATTGTAGTGCGATTTCTTGGCATAATCGATTTTGAACATGAAAACCAAGTTTTAAATAAATTATAAACTAAGCAGGTTATTGGTAGTAAGAGTAATACAACTTTATTTATAGATTTTTGATAAACGGCTTCGAGGTCGCAAATTTCAAGTTTTCAGTTAATTACTGATTTTGCTATAGATACTTCATATTTAAAAAGAAGGAAAGCTTTCTCAGAAATAATTTAGAAATTACAATTCCTATTTCGTGCTTTCAAAATTCCCTGTATTTACACTTTAAAATCCTTATCGATGTTCGCTGTTTCAATAAATGGACCAGAAAATTACTCCTCATTTTGAAAACAATTTTCTGTGAATACTAAAATCAGTTCCTGTATTTTTTTTATGTATTGAAATCTTTTCATTGTGTTTTTACAAAGAGATGAAAAAATATTAAACAATGAGCGAACTGCGATTGACTGGTTCATCATAAAGTATTTTTAAGTGAATTACAATATTAAAATGTGACGTAGACGAATACATTTGAGCATTTCCGAACGTTTTAAGGATTGTATAGTACGTATTTTACGAACAAACAAAAGCTACTCTTGTGGTTAATTTACAATACCACATCAAATGAAGTCGGGTTGTGTAGTATTTGATATAGTACATAGAGAGATGACGTCTACAGAAACCTAATGAAATTTGATGAGTAAACAAACAAATTGTGTGTTCGGTCGGATTTAGATTAAATAACAGCAGAGTATGGTTATTAATTCACTATTTACGTAATGTTCAAGTGGTTCAAAAGCTGTTTTGAGTTACAATATTGAGATCAATAATTACTAAAATTTTAAGTTAATTATTTCACTTATTTTGTTTTTTTGAGATTAATTTACTTTAATTTTATCTTGTTTTCAACTTGTTTTGGTTTTGTCGATTGCAACGCCATCTACGATTATGCGAAATCCATGCTCGGACATCAGACACTACTTTTCAATCGACAATAAATTTAGAATCGTTATGCATAAAATCGGTTGATTTTTCTTCACGAAAATGGCGAAAACTAATTTTCACTGATTACAGCGCCATCTATCACGATTAAAAAATGTTTTAAATAGGACTTATGCATTTTTGTTTCAAGAAATCCGAATCTGTAATAAAAACTTGAGGTTGCCATTTGAAATTTCAAAATTGCCCCCCGCTTCATCCACAGGGGGCGGGCTAATTTTCACACAGGCAGACGTCCCCCTTGATAATATTGAAGGTTTATTTGGAACATGTTTTTCATAAAATGCTTATTTCTCGAGATATTTAGTTGTCTCAAGTTAAATGGAACACCCGGTATAATATGTTAGTATGTATTTTTTGGTAACAGTGTATGTGTGCTTTCGGTCTTCTTACTTGGCCGTTTCAGTTTTTAAAACGAAAGGCAAAACTGTATGCGGACGGTTTTCAGACTGTCGCAGCTGGAAGCTTCACTTGTCATTTACAGAACTAAATACGAGTCGGATCGCATAGTGTTACTGTGCACCCACGGTCGGATTTTGTCCTTCATTAACTTTTTTAAGAAATGCAAACGTGGATTAGTCTGCGCTCTGCATTAATTCAGTTGAGAAAAGTAAATACAAGAACGAATTGGCTATTTTCACAAAACCAATTATGAACATGAATCGCCTCTCCCAACAAGCCATCTACGGCTGTCCAAATTCGGACTTTGCCCTATGTTGATCTCCTTAAAAGAACAAAATACGAACATCAGTCGGGTTGCATGCACGAACGAGCCCAAGTTTATGCTTCACCTTCCATTAATCTTCTTGAGAGAACTAAATACGGTCACAGACCAATTTGCGCTCTCTGTTAAACCTTTCAAGAGAGAAAATGCGAGCACGGGTAGAGTTGTAGCTGAAAGTCCGTCTTAGTCCTCAATTGACCATCTTTACAAAACTAAATACGAACAAGGGTCCAGTTGAATCCCACAACTAGCGATCTACGGTGTCCTTAAGTCGAGTTTCTCTCTCTGTTAATCTTCTTAAGTGAGCACAATAAGAACACCAGTCAGGTTGAATCCTCCAAAGGGCCACCTGTGGTAGCCCATGGTCAGGTTGCGTTTTTTATTAACCTTTTTGAGAGTACTAAATAAGAACACATGCCTGTCTGCGTTCTCTGTTAACCTTCTTAAGTGAAATAAATGCGAGTACGGGTTGGGTTTTAGCTGCTGATGTAGCTAAATACGAACACGGGTCCGCCTGAATCTCCCAACAAGCTACCTACAGTGGTTCAAAGTCGGACTTCACCCTCCGTTATTCTTTTTAAGAAAGAAGTGTCATCTGCGGTAGCCCACCATTAATCTTCTTAAGAGAGCTAAATAAGAACACGGGGCAGTCTGCGCCTTCAAATAACTTTTTTAAATGCAAACACAGGCTCCACCTCTTAGAACTAAATGTCAAACTTCATTTTTTAACGGTCAGATTTGCAATACTAAATATGAGCACGAGTTTAGCCGCAGGCGTCGGTTCCGAGCGAAGCCGCGAAGCGATGGAGGGAGGGCGTGGAGGTGGTACAACGTATAACTGAGGTCTATCTTAAAATACATAGAGGACATCTGTCTTTTTTCTTGCTTCTGCCCAAGTGTCCTTCCGAGCAGTGGCGACTCTTCCGCGAAGGGGAAAGGAACGAGCGTCGCTGGAGGTTCGCCGTCGAACGCGTCGAGAATTTTGAAAAACCCGACAGCCCGCCTTTCCATCTTATCAACGGGCGTTATACAGCTGCACAGAAACGGGCGAGTGCTTTTAACGTTTTTCGGTTTTGCTTTTCGTGGATTTTCGGTTTTTAGATGGCAAGCTTCGTGACGATTGCGTTTTATTGTTTTTTTTTGTTTTGAAATGGGTCGTCGTATCAACTTCGGATTTCTCGTTTTCTAATGGCGGACGAAGGGAAGCCCGTTCAAACTACCCGCAAGCTTCCGACCGTCATTTTTTTGTTTGGCGAATGCTCCATACTTTAGGAACGGCTGGTCCTATTGAGATGGAACTTTGGCTGTTAAGGTAATGGGGAACTTATTTTCTTAAGATGTGTGCAAGACCGACCATATTTTGTTTTTTTGACAGGTGTCCTGTATCTCGGAAACGGCTGGTCCAATCGAGATGGGACTCTAATAGGTGTAGTGGGGAAATGAATTTTAAGCAATCCGGACACAACAGACCGTCTGTTGTTTTTTTGACAGATATCTTGTATCTAGGAAACGGCTGGTCCAATTGTTAGATGTAGTGGGAGAGTAGGTTTTAAACGATCCGGACATCACCGACCGTTTTTTGTTGATTTGACAGATATTCTGTATTTCAGGAACAGTTGGTTCTATCGAGATGGGACTTTCATTGTTAAGTGCGGTGGGGGAATAAATTTCATGCGATCCGGACACCACCACCGTCCTTTGTTTTTTTGACAGGTGTATCATAGCTCTGAAACGGCTGGTCCTGTATCTCAAGAATGGCTGGTCTTTCGAGATGAGACTTTGATTGCTAGGTATGATGGGAGAATGTCTGTTATGCAATCCGGGCAATACCGACCATCTTCTGGTTTTTCGATAAATATCTTGTTATTATTTATTATTATCTTAGGAACGCTTAATCCTATCGAGGTAGGCCTTTGACGTTTAGATGTGGTAATAACTGATTTCAAGAAAGATAAGAACAAACAACAGTCGTGTTCAATCCTCGGGTTTGCTTTCCACTAATCTTCTTAAAAAAGCTAAATACGAAAACGGGTCAGGTTGCACATTCTATTTATGTTTTTGGAGAAGTAACTGGAACATAGATTATGTTGCGCTCTCTAGTATGTCTTCTACTTTAGCCAGTGGTCGGAACTCGTCCTGCATTGACTTCACAGAACTAGATACGAACACCTTATAGACGTAGGCTATTGTCGCCCCGTTGTAATTTTGTCTTTCTGGGTATGTGTCTATACACATGTTCCGCAGAAAGGGTTCTAGGATAGACCCTTGGGCGGCAGTTTTCGGGTTGAGATTTTTTGTGCCGTGTTACTTGTTGCTAACTGTTGAGGAGCTTTATAACACTTTGACAATGTTATAAGGCATTTGCTTTTCGTGTAGTCGATGTATTACTGCCGGTCACCAGAGGTTATTAAATTCTTTACTGATGTCGAAGAAGAGAGCAGCAGCATACTTTTCTGTGGCTTCATTAACAGTTGGAACTAGCTTTTTCACCGCTCGCAGCAGTGTACTTGGGCCATTTTGGAAACCGTATTGGTTATCATGGTGTAGTTTTTTCCTTTGTCACTCAGCTATTTTCATCAGAATTACTCTTTCAAAGACTTTCCCTAGCTCCGGAGGGAGGGGAGCGTTATTGGTCTGGGTGCTTTAGTGCAACTTTAATTTTGAGGACAGTCTTTAGCTTATCTACCTTCATATTTTGGGAAGTACTTCAAGATAAGACAATCGTTTAATATTTGTGCTACATAATCGGCTATCCTTGGGGAGATCGTTTTTATCATTTCCCTGTGCAAGTTGCTCCAGTGTGGGGTTTTTTATTCTTGATAGCTTGCATTGCATCTAGCACGTCGAATACGGCGATGTCGGCATCTAAAGTTCTATCACTTGTAGCTTGCCAAACTTGGACAGTCATTTCAACGTGTTGCGGCGCATCTTGGACAATTGAATCGTTTGGGAGAATTGTCTCAAACGTATGGGGTATTGTTTCCTCTGGTGTCTTTGTGCACTCATCGTCTGTTTGTAAGCTAGTTCTGATTATTTGGTTTTTTATCTTGCGAGCCGCTAGACGATAGACTGTGGATTATTGCCTAGGTCGTTTTGTACAAAGTTTTTCCATGTCTCGGTTTGGGCTTTTTCAATTGCTCTCTATTTTCATTATTTCGCGTTGTGTGTACTATTTTTTTGAGTTTTTTTGTCAGTATTATCATCATAAACTTTTCCTGTTTGCAAGGTATTCCCGTAGATTTATTGAAGTCGCCGGGGCAGGAGCTCTACTCTTTGTTCAGTGAACTTGGTGGTTTGCTTCCATAAAAATCTCTCTAAATCTCGCATGAGTTGTTCTGGTCGGTCAGTTAGCATTTCTTTAATAAAATTGCTCAGGTTGTATGTGTACGTTGTTTTTTTGTATGTTTGGACATGTGTGGCGTCTTGGTATGTTATTTAATTGTGGTGGTCTTCTATTTTCCTTTCGTGGACTTCCCAGTCTTGAATATATGTTTCGTGCTCATAGCGTAATGTCTATTTACTGACTCCATTTTAAAAGTCAAGAGTATGGCGATTATCAGGCTGGTTTAGTCTTACTAGGTTATTATTGGTTACACCTCTTCTCTTCTGTCATCTGTGGTATCACTGTGCCGATTGAAAGATTTGACGTTGAAGTCTCTTTTTTAAAGCTTTGTAACTTTTTTCATGTAAACGGTATGCAAATGGAGTAATACATTTTTAAAAGACACGTTTTTTATTCCATTAAGTTTGCAAAAATAAATTCAAGTTTTATAATTACTCACACAGTTAACAATTTAAAGAAACTAAAAAGACAATTCCTGTTTGTAGAACATTGCTATGTTTGAAAGAATGGAGGTTCAGACTTGCGTATGTTCTCCACAAGCACGAATAATTTCTTGTTAACTTCGTGGTATGTATGAACAGTTTAAAGCTTTCCCGTATTATACTCTGTCATTCTTTGATTAAGGCTTTTGTTAGATGCTGAAGAGCCTGAGGTGCATTTAGGCGCCTCCTGACACGTCTGTCTAACATATTCCGTATGTGCCCGATAGGGTTCAAATCGAGACAACGCAAGCCAATGCATGGTTTGAATTCCATGCTATACGTGTTGCTCCAAAACTATATCAGCGTACCCTTGAGTGTTAAGTCTCTCTGGGATTACTGCAAGTTCTCTTCTTTGGTCGAGACTAATACCACCCCAAACCATTACAGAACCAGTACCAACTATCGCTCACCTGGGTGTTCCTAAACGCATACATAGCCATCGCAATGTGATAAAGAAAATCTTAAGTTGTCTGTGAAGAGTGTTGGTCTCCATCGTCCAAGTTATCAAGCAACATGTTCAGGAAATTTCAAGTACTGTATGATATTACTAGGATGACAAGGAACAATTTGACCTCTCACATTACCAGAAGAAAGGCATATTTCCGCTAATAAATGAAACTGAAAAATCTCAATTATTACAGGTCCATTTTGTAGTATTGAACAATTGCAGTTGCCAACGTCTTGTTACCCAAGCTGATTAAGTTGGTTGCTATCACCTAAAAAACCCGGGTTTAAATCCCGGAGAAGGCAAATTTTTTTTAATGATTATAAAGCAAAATTATTATGTTTTACATGTCCCACTACCTTGTAAAAACCCTGTAAAAGATATTTCAGCATTTTTATCTAAAGAGCAAGCTAGTTTATTTTAAAGGATAAATGTATTTTTCAATTTGAGATTTTTCCATTGCTTTATACACTACACTGCAATATTCTCTTCAATCTGTCTTAAAATATAAAACACTGAAACGTAAGTTGTCTTTTCGTAATTGAATGTCACTCACATGCTAACGTACTCTATTAAATGTCATACCGTACAACTTTGGAAAACCTTCAAATACATAAGTACACAAACATAAGAAATAACGTAATCTCAGATTACCAATTGAAAATACAATACAATAGAGTAACTTCAAGCTGTTATGTCGCTTTTCCGTGTAGTAGGTATAACAATATCGCGAGTAGTATATGCACATTTCAAGCTTAAACGAAAAGAAATGCAATCAAATCTTGTTTAACCAAACTGTTTCTAGTTTCAAGAGAATCTGGCACCTCTTACCCATTTAGAATGTATAAAACACAATAATTTTGAATTAATACTTTCAAATTCGAATTATTAAGTAAACAATAAATTACACACAAGTACACTTAGAGAAAAAGCTCTTTTTAAACACTAAACGATATCTGATATCACATAGTATATGGAAAGAAGCTTAATGAATATGTCTCGTTGGTATTATATTTCAAATATACCAACAAAAAAAATAAAAAGGTCAAAGTTCGAATCAAATCTTCTGGATGATTTTAACAATAAATTCTCATTAAACTCACAATACTTTTTTACAATTTCAAATTTTATTCAGTTTAATTTTTCTTTACTTTTCAGCTCTGATGTATGCCAGCATATTTGGGAATGTTTCGGCGATTATTCAACGTTTGTATTCAGGAACCGCTCGCTATCATACACAAATGCTACGTGTTAGAGAATTCATTCGTTTTCATCAAATTCCCAATCCTCTTAGGCAGCGTCTTGAAGAATACTTTCAACATGCCTGGACATATACCAATGGAATAGATATGAATTCTGTGCTAAAGGGATTCCCGGAATGTTTGCAAGCTGATATCTGCCTACATTTAAACAGAAACCTGCTACAGAACTGTTCTGTATTCGACGGTGCCAGTCCCGGTTGTTTAAGGTTAGTAGTGAGACATTAAGATGAATTGTAGTTTTAACATTTTTTCTTATTTACTACGTTGCTTTCGTCGTAACTGTTACGTCTGTTACATTTTCAGTACCTGATTTACACAAATTTCGATCTTCTGTTCTTAAATAATGTAGAACTAAACTTAAGAAGTTCGATAATTTAAATTTTTAGATATTTAATGTTTTATTTTAAGATTAGCGTAGTACCAACAAACTTGCTTTTTATAATTTATTAAAATCAAATGATTTTAAATTTTATTTTACATTACATTACTTTACTGCATTAAATTAACAAAGTTAATAAACACCAGGTGTACATAAAGGGTAAATAATGTTTATATATAATGTGTTCATCTTAAAGCAATCCACCCTTAATATCCCCCCAACAAATAATTATCGAGATAAGAAAAAACACCTCAATCTATTTATGGAGGAAGGTATTAGAATACAGAATTAACTGATTCATAGAGGTCGTTGTGTTTGCTCTCTCACACATAACCTCAAAATCCTAAATGGCACTCCGACATTTGCGATATCGTTGGAAAGGGAATAACAACAGCAATCCTTATTGAAAACAAAATTCAAATCGGCCTACTTAATCGAAAGTTATAGCACAAAACGTTTCATGTTAGTTAAGAATTTAAATTGCGTTAACTAAGTAAAGAAACCTATTTCAATTGTTTTGGTGCTTATTTCAGATGCAAAGCACATGACTGTAGGCATTTCTAATTGATTATTGTAAACTTAACTGCCAATAGAAGGTAAAAACAGAAGTCAAGGAACAGCACGAAATTAATTTTTGAAAAGTTGCACTTAAATATTTTTCATCTAAAGTACATATTAAAACAATCGAGATGCGATAATTTAGGTAAAGAATTGACTTACCTTCGTTATTATAGTGAGACGTTTTGTATAGCAACTTGAATCTTTCAAAAGATTACCCGTCTTTGATTTGTTTTCTATTGTTTCGACTTCTTTTATGGTAGTTCAATTTAAATTGTTCAATTAAAGATGTTTACGTTCATTTGTTTCATATCCGAAATAAGTACCAAAACAATTAAAATGCGTCTATTTACTTAACTAACACGATTTAAACTCTTCACTAGAACGAGGCATTTTGTGCTGTAATCTTTGATCTAGTAAGCCGATTTCAATTTTGTTCTCACCAAAAGATTGCTCTTGTTGTTCTCTTTCCAACGACGTATCATAAGTGGTAGGTGCCCTTTAAGATTTTGAGGTTATGTGTGCAAGAGCGAGCACACCACTCTCTATTATTGAGTTAATTATGCATTTTAATGTTCCCCTTCGTAAATAATTTAACGTGGATCGTTTTAAAATGGACACACTGTAATTAGTTGACGTTGGCAAATTTCCGAATGCTGACATCTCATTCATGTAAGACGGTGCAGACTGGACCGTGTATTTTAAAATCACAGATTATTTCTTAACAAAATTTAGAATACTTGTTGCTCATATGGCGCAGATTAATTAGTAAAACTTCTGAATCTGTTCTTTGACGGGTATTGAAGTAACCAACCCTTCACCCTCTAGGTCGAACGTATATGAAGTATTGCAGAATCGAAGAAGTAAATCATTATGAATTAATTTTTTTATATATGTATGAAATAAGAAAGGAAAACCTTTCTGTAGGTCAATTTTTTATTTAATCAAGGCATACTTTGATGTGAAAATTCCATTAGCAGTTTCCATGTGCTATCGACCCTTCCAATTATTTTAGATTGCAAAAGGGGTCAAGTGATATCTCATTTAAAAGGGCATAAGATTATGCGCTCAACGGTGTACAAAAATTGAAATTTGGTTAAGCGGTTTTTGAGAAATTCCAAAAGAGATTTTATGATACATCAGCGATTCTCAATCTGTGGTACGCGTAACCCCCCGAGATCCAAGGCAGGTTCTTCAGGGGTACGCAAAAAATACAAGTAATGGCTGCAGCTGCCCGCTGTAGCCACAGCCAATGTTCAAATAACAAGTACTTGGGTTACCGGATCGGGATGGAGTTTGGTAAATCCACAGGCCAGATGATATAGTACACTGCGTCTTAGTCAACAGTACACGACTATTGGCTAGGACAATATCAACATAACATTGTTTGATACAAGCTTTGCGATCCAAATAATTTTGTAGATTGTCTGAACTTCGTCTTCTGAATTCAATGCTATCGTGGAAATTAAATTACCTATTAATGTAGTTCATTGCTGATAGAAAAACATTAGTTGCATCTGCTTCAATTCACCTTGGGCGACACGATTTGTGGGGTGCCACTGCGGGGTGATGAATAAATTCTTCGCAGTCCCGAAAGGGACCTTCGATGTCTGGTTGGTGAAGTCTACATATAATAAACCTTAAAGCGAATAAACAGTTTAGATAGCACTGAGACAACACACTTCTTTTCATTACACGCAACAAATTCGTAGTTAATTGAGTTTTTGCTCAAAAAATACGATTTTATAGGTTCAAAATTTGACATAGTCGTTCAAGTGCTCTGGTAATAATACAGTATGCGTTATTTTTTGTGTACAAACGTTGTAATTGTGTCGAATGTGTAAATTTTACAGAAAAAGAGCATTGATCATACATGAAGAACGTTTTATTCCCATTGCATCACAAAATCACCACAATGAATAAACCTTCCCTAAATAACGTTACGTCCTACGTTACGTGTTTTCGTAAATCCTTAATGTCAGTAAACGTTTAGGAACGTGGCACAACATTTCGAAGCATTCCGTGTTGGCACATTTAACTCTCTCGTCGGGGCGCGGAGCGCGTCCTGCGCATATCGGGACGCCTGATAGCCGTGACAAATAAATTTATTGTATTTTTTAGTATTGTGCACTAGCCGAACAGTCTGTGAAAATGAGCTGTCTAGAGGTACATCAGCAAAAAAAAGGTTGCGAACCGCTGCCTTAAATAACGAATTTATGAAAATTAAAAACGTCGTTTTAATGCAAAACATGTTTTAGGAAAAGATAAAGCTTATTTCTAGTTCAAGAGAGTAAAATCTGGTGATCTCGATGGTCATTGGTGAAACAACCTACAAAAAGTTAGAAAGGAAACAAAAATTAAACTTTATTTTAGTCAAGAGAGGGTTGAAGTTGCAAATTATCAAGATTAATGCATTGATTAAATAAGAAATCGGCCTGGGCGTGCGTTTTCCTGTTTTATTTTATATAAAAAAGTAAAGATTAACGGGGCGGGGTCTTTTGCACTGTATAATAGCTAAGCCAATACTCCACGTTGTACACAAAATTCTACCTACGACCATTATAATAATATTCAGGAAATCAAAATCATAACTAAACAATACATAGATTTTTATAAATAAGTAACAACACCAGTGTATAATACTTCATTACGGCACTAGTGCTATAATAGCTATTATTACCTACTAAAAAAAGGTGACTCTACGCAACGGTCATAGATAATAGTATATTTCGATATAAGTGCGCTGTCATGCCATACTTTAAGCATGAGGCGGAAATTTGAAACGCGAAGCGCAGACCGAGTGCTGTAAAAAAGGCCGAGCGCCTTAAAAGTGACAGCCCATGTGTAACGATTAAAATTTTTGTAATCGCTTACACAAAATAGAAAAACAACATTAAATTACTCCGTCGAGCCTTCTGGACTTCTCAGCTCTTCGGGCTTTTCGGCTCTTTCAAGCTGTTCGGACCTCCTCTCGGACCTGTTTGCACTTGTCGACCCGTCGGGTCGTCGGTATTTCTCAGGCCTGTCAGGTAATATGGAACTGTCGAGTCTTTCGAGGCTTCTGGACTTCTCGGCCCTTTGGACTTCTCTGTCCTTCGGACCACCTTTCAGGCCTTTTGCACTTCTCGGCTCTTTGGGCCGTCTGTATTTCTCAAACCTGTCAAGCTTCTGGACTTCTTTGCCCTTTGGGCTTTTTGGGTCTTTCCGACTGTTTGGACCTCCTCTCGGCCCCTGTCAGGTAATACAAGACTGTCGGACCTCTCGAGCCTTTTGGACTTCTTTGCCCTTTGGACTTCCATGGTTTTTCGGGATGTGTGGAACACTTCGTAGGCCTTTTTGCACTTCTCGGCCTTTTGGGATGTCTGTATTTCTCGGACCCGTCAAGCCTCTGGACTTCTTGGCCCTTCGGGCTTTTCGGATCTTGCGGGCTGTTCGGACCTTCTCTCAGACCTTTTTGCACTGCTTGGCCCTTCGGGTCATCTATATCTCTCGGGCCTGTCAGGTAATACGGGCCTGTCGGACCTGTCAAGCCGACTAAACCTCTCGGCCCTTTGTGCTTCTCGGGTCTTTCTGGCTGTTTGAACCTCCTTTCGGGCCTCTTTGCACTTCTCGACCCTTTGGGCCGTTTGTATTTCTCGGACCTGTCAGATAATACGGTACTTTCCGGCTTCTCGAGGCTTCTGGACTTCTCGGCTCTATGGGCTTCTCTGTCCTTCGGATTTTTTGGGTCCTTTTTGTACTTCTCGGCCGTCTGTATTTCTCAGAACTGTTAAGCTTCTGGACTTCTTGGTCCTTCGGGCTTTTTGTATCTTTTCGGCTGTTTGGACCTCCTCTCGGACTTGTCAGGTAATACGGAACTGTCGGGCCACTCGAGCCTTCTGGACTTCTCGCCCTTTGGACGTCTTTGCTATTCGGACTTCTTGGGTCTTTCGGGATGTGTGGCACCAACCTCTAAGGCTTCTTTGCGCGTTTCGGCCCTTCGGGCCGTCTGTATTTCTCAGATCTGTAGAGCCTCTGGACATCTCGGGCCTTCGGGCTTTTCGTGTTTTCCGAGCTGTTCGGACCTTCCCTCAGACCTTTTGCATTGCTTAGCTTTTCGAGTCATCTGTATTTCTCGGGCCTATCAGATAATAGGGCCTGTCGGACCTATTGAACCGTCTGGACCTCTTGGCCCTTCGGGTTTCTCAGGTCTTTTGGGCTGTTCGAACTTCCTCTCGAGCCTTGGGGTATCGATCGATTGGGCTTAACGAGAGAGTTACAACAAACTTACTTCCAGGTGACGCAACCGTCGGAGCCAGAAGTTATTAGCATTTTTCTAAAGTGCCGCTACCACCCACAGATTCTCAATGATTTTGCATTACATCACCGGCGCTTTTGAGTTTCCATGGGCTTCTTATAGATATTAGTATTAGCGGGCTTTCTTTATTGCCGTCGTGAATTACTCTTTTATCGCTTTTCTTTCTTGCTGCATTCTAGTTTTCATGGTCTTTTTAAGGACTCCGGCTATTAAATTCCACTAGTGTTGGTTTTCTAGCATTTAGTCTATGGTATTTTCGGGTACTAGTGATTCTCCTATTGCCGTTTTAATTTGAATCCTTTCTCTATTCCATTTGCTGCATCTGAATATGGTGTGTTCTACGTCATTCAAGCTGTACTCGCAGAATCTGCATTCTTTAGTTTCGGTCTTCTTAATGGCGTTTAGGTGTGTATTGAAGCTAGCACTTGATTGACATAAAATTCCACTTCACCGTGTTTGCGGTTGACTCATTTTCTGTCTTTTCGCCCATTTTCCTTTGTTTCTGTTTGCGTTCCACGCTAGTTGCTTCCTTATTATGGTTTACGTTCGAGCTTCTATTCTGCTTCGGTTATTCGGGTCCAGATCGAATACCTCCTTTTGTTTCCTTGCCATTAGCTCGATTGGTACCAGTCCCGCTATTACCAAAAGAGCATCACTGGATGTGGTTCTATACGCTGCAGTTATTTTTATGGAAAGCTTTTTTTGTATCTTCTGCAGCTTGCTGCAGTACTTTGCTATTTCTAGCCCATCTATCCATGCCGGTGTTCTTTCAAGTTTAAGATTTTGTCCATCTTTATGTTGATTCTGCCACTAAGGAGAACCGTCTCCGTCTTTTTTGGAGCGAATTCGGGTTTAGTCAGCTCCATCCATCTGTTTATCGCTTCCATGGTTCCATTTGCTTTTCTTTGCAATATTGTTTTTCTTTTGCGGTAACTATTAGCGCTAGGTCATCCGCAAATGCGTACAGTGTCACGCCTTTCGACACTGGGATCTTAGTACGCCATCGTATAGAATGTTCTATAGAAGGAGTCCTAGCACGGAACTTTGTGGAACTCCGCTATTAATTTTTATGGCTTCTTTCCTACCTTCGCAGTTTTCAAGAACTATGTATCGCTCTTGCAAATAACTTTTTATGATATTTGTTAGGTATTGCGAGAATTCTCGCCTTTCCAGTTTCTTAACAATCTTCCAGCTAGCGGAGTTAAATGCGTTCCTAACATCTATAGTAACCAGTACACAGAGCAGTACATCATCAAGATATACAAAGCTTTGGAGGCCTTGTAATTCGGATAGAACCGAATTCATAAGCCGTTGGGACATTGAAGGGGCATTTTTTAACCCGAACGACATACATGTGAACTCAGAATGTCCTGATGGTGTCGTGGATGCTGTTTTTGGTCGATCTTCCTTTTTTATTGGAATTTGATGGACTCCTGAGTTTAAATTAAGCGTAGTAAAATAGTTGTAATGACCTAGTTGATCCAATATATCTTGGTAAGGGGTAAGCATTGCTTACAGTGACCTGGTTGAGATTCCAGAAGTTTCCATTACCGTTGTAGATGTGGACACCTGGAGTATAATATGTACAATTAACTAATTATATAATGAGCGTGGAAAGTGACAGATTTAGAACTATTACTTTCCAGCGAGTCCTGTACACTACTTTTCCTAAGACCACAAAAATGGTTTAAAGATTATTGACAAAAAGTTTTGTAACCAACGTAACTAGCAAACAAATTAAACATTGGTCATCGTCTATCCTCACAGATGTGATGATATAAAACACACCTGTGGGAAAACAAAAATAGGTGTCGAGTGGTCGTAGGAAACATTGTTTAAGCAGTAGAGTCTGGCATTTAATATAATTTCTGTTTTTTTTTCAGAGCTCTCACTTTAAAGTTTAAAACAACACACGCACCTCCAGGGGATACATTAGTGCATCGCGGCGATGTTTTAACGTCTCTCTATTTTATATCAAGAGGGTCGATAGAAATATTAAAAGACGATATTGTGATGGCTATTTTAGGTAAGATTAAAACAAAGATTGTTTTATTATGTCTACCATTTTTTGTACTTTTAGGAAAATTTGATATATTTGGTGAAAATCCTTGTGTTCATTCCACGATAGGAAAATCAAGTTGTAATGTTAGAGCCCTAACATATTGTGATTTACATAAGATACACCGTGAAGATTTGTTGGACGTTTTAGAACTTTATCCGGAATTTTATAATAATTTTATTAGTAATTTAGAAATTACGTTTAATTTAAGAGACGTAAGTTTCAATTTTTTTGTTTATTAAGCAGAAGGATCTCGTGAGTAAAAAAATTGTTTTTTATCAGGAGGAGCAAGCAGGGGTGGTTCCGAAAGCACGTTATTATCGTGGCCATCATCACGATAAGGAAAGTAGGTTTTTCAGAGGATTCAACGCCAGATCCAATGGTCATTCCAGTAGAGGAACATCCATAGGTGGTAGACAAGAATCTCAGGGTAGCGATGAATCGGAATCGGGTAAGCTACTTTGTACTTATTTAATAATTTAATTTAAATAATCGCATTGCTTTCAGGTCACGGAATTCTGGAATTTACAACAGACAAAGCAGGACAAGACGTGACACCAATTAATTTAGATTTCGAGGAGAAAAGAAGATCGACTACATTAAATTCCATTACTGGTAATCACTTTTTTCACACTTACTGATTAACTAATGCAATCAACTTAAAAATGAGACTGTTAATGCAGAATAAAAATAGCCCCCTTACACTTTACCTTAGCATTTTATAATTTCACCTCAGTCAAGTTCTAGAAGCACATTTTATACTTAAAAGCAAATATTATTCCAAAGGTAAAGATGAATGTGTATACTACTTAACAACTTTTTTTGATTGTTTTGATGAAATGAAACATGCAGGTATTCATCCTAGAAAAACATTATATTGCATCTCGATGAGACGAATCTGCATTGTTCATTTACTATTATACGTTGTGAAATGTTCTTTTATTAATTGTTTATTAAATAATTTGCTAGTGATCTCAAAGTCTTTGCCTGATACATTATAAGTTTTGTTTTTTCTTTTTGAAACTGACTGTTTGAAATGGTTAAAAAACAACTTGTTTTATATTTTATTAATACCACAGTTATAATGACACTGTGATAAAAATAAAAAATAAAACAAATGAATGTGTTTAGGCATGTTTTCACACCTCAAACGAAGTATACCAGATCTCAGGTCACACAAAACCACTCATCAGCCACTGCTAGGTAAGTTAAATGTCTCTCTATTCATTTTAATCTTTTGGTGCAATTAAATATTAAAATTTCTGATTTTTAGAGACTAAGTTTTTATAAAAATCTCATTTTTCTTTTTTGACCAAATTTGGCAAAAATAAAAACTGTGAGGTGAAATCCTTTTTCCAGCTGTATCACTTGATATGGAACGACCTAATAGTGTTAATATAACTTTTAGACCAATCAGTGAAGGATTTATGTCGTAACTAATTTGGGGAAAGCTGCATCAACATGTACAAAGTCTTAATTTCCCCCCCCCTCCACCTGCTTTCCCAAACTTTGGAAATGTAGCGCTGCGTCTATAAGCTTGTACTACTAAACTGAACTCCAAGATTTTTATAGATAATTCCTTATAGTATTGCCTAAAACTTCGCTCAATACGTCAGTATTAATAAAACAGTCTACGAGAAGCGGTTTTTAAAGTTTGAAAAATATTTTGAACAAAAATTGTGCTGCGGCGTTCTAATTCTTTCAACAGTATTGGAATAAACGCGAATGTGGCCGCCTTAGGGCTCCCTTTTGTTTACAGACATCTCACGCTGCGTCTTCCAACACAATAACATCAGTGGTTAAAGCTCTGACTTTGCCTATCTCTGGCTACAGAACATCTGTCAAGAAAACAAAACAAGTTTGGTGTACCACGGATCGTTTCAAAGTGCACCAGCACAGTTTCTGAAATACAGAGAATCTATTAAACAAAACAAAAGACAGTTGGTTTTGCTTACATTTTTTGAAAGGCATTTCCACACTACACCACACCACACCTATCCCTATAGAACCAGCCGTTCCTGAGAGACAGGATATCTGTCAGAAAAACAAAAAACGGTAGGTAGTACCCGGATTGCTGGAAAGCCAATTCCCCACCGCACTTAACAATGTCCCATCTCGATCGGACGAGGCATTCCTGAGATACAGATAGCGTGCCAAAACAAAAACAAAAGATGGTCGGTGGTGCCCGGATTGTCTGAAAGTCATTCCCTCACCACCTCTAACAATCAAACTCCTATCCCGATAAGACCAGCCGTTTCTGCGGTATGAAACATTCGTCAAAACAAGAAACGAAAGATGATCGAACGCCTCTGAATAGTTTGAACTAGCCTCCCGTCGTCCGCCAGTAGAAAAGCAAAAAACCCAAAGTTGACAGGGCGACCCATTCGGAAGATCTGTTCTCTCTCTCTCTCTCTCTTTCTCTCTTTCAAAAACAAAAAGAAACAAATAAAACGCAATCCCCGAGAAACTCCCCATTACAAACCGAAAATTCACGAAAAGAGCCGCAAACGAAACACTATAAGCGCTCGCACATTTACGTATAACTCCATGGTAAGACGAAGAGGCGCGTCGTTGGTTTTTTGAAACTTCCGATGCATCAGATGGCAAACCTCCGACGACGTCGTCCGCCCGTTGCGACGCTTTCTCCTTTCCGTCTTCGCGAAACCGTCGCCCTCGCGCACCACGCCACCGAAGCTCGGATGGAGATCCGGACAGAAGCGAGAAAAGAGAGAGACCCCTCAATGTCTTTTAATATTATCTACTCCGTGTTAGGGGATGATTCTGCCTAGCCCTGCCTACAGGACATTTGTCATGAAATAAAACACAATCGGTGTATCAATCAATCGTTTCAAAGTCACCCCCCCCCCCACTATATCTAACCGTCAAAGTCCAATTTTAATAAGACCAGCCAATCCAAGAATACAGGACAACTGTCAAAAAAAGAAAAGACGATCGGTGATGTCCAGATTGTATAAATGCTCTTTCCCCATCATCTCGATACGAGTAGCAGTTCTTGGAATACAGGATATCCGCAAACAAAAACAAATGTCGCCCGGTGGTGCCCGGATCATTTAAAAGCCATTTATCCACCATACTTAACAATCACAGGCTAATCTGCCAAAAAAACAATATCGTCGATATCGCATGAAAGCTATTTTCTCACCACACATAAGACTCAAAGTACCATCTCGATAGGAACAGCAGTTCCCGAGATATGAAACATCAATGAGAAAAACAATAGACCAGATCGGGTTTCGCTCTTCATAAACCTGGTTAAGAGAGCTAAACAAATGTTACTATGGCTTGGGCTACACCCTCCATCAACTGTTAAAAGAGCCTAAATGTTACCACGGCTCGGGCTAGCCAAGTCGGGTTTTGCCCTCCATTAACCTTGTTGAAACGGCTAGATGTTACTACGTCTCGGGCTACGCCTTCAGAGTCTCCATTGGCCTTCTTAGGAAGTTAAATGTCACTATCCCTTTAACTACGTTCTTGAACGGGCCACTTACAGTGGCCCCGAGTCGGTCTTCACTCTCCACTGCCCTTCTTAAGAGGGTTAAGTATCACTATGACTCGGGCTACGCTCTCGGCCAGGTCTAATTTGTTGTTAGGACTATGACACGGGCTACTCTGTCTAACAGGCCCCACGGTTGGGCTTTGCCCTAGGTTAACCATCTTAAGAGAGCAAAATGTCACTATCCCTCGGACTCTACTCTCGAACGGGCCACCTGTGGTGGCTCCAGGTCGGGCTTTGCTCTCCATTGCAATTGAAGTAACTCGAAAATGCATGAATATAAAAACGTGCCAAATGGCCAAACTACAGAAACTTCTATTTCTTTTACGGAGGCCAAAAAAGACCTGTCGAATTTGAATCGTAAAACTTTATCATCAACGGTACTAAAGCGATTCGGGGGGAAGCGGCTCCCACAGCAAATTCGAGGGCTTCTTTAACAAATGCCGGACGTTTCAGGCATCGTGCGTGAGACCCTAAGGGACGCGTCTCCCCGAAGATTGATTCCTCTAACTCCAAGGGCGTCCCTTTCAGAAATCTACTTGCCCAATTTTTAAATTTCTGTTTTGGCTTTTTGCGTGTGAAAAAGACGCACCAACCTTTTTTCTAACGCTGTCGTCGTCCGAAGGAAAACGCGTTTTTCTTCTTTCTAATGCTACAAACGTGCGCACACCACTGTCGCGATTGTAAATTTGCTTCCGGCTTTAGACATTTTCAAGTCGGACGTTTTCGAATAATTCATAATTCGAATATCTCGCCTATCCAAGCTTTCGGGCGGTTTTGATTTGAAAATCTACCGTTAAGCGGTTTTCGAAGCAAAATCGATTTATATTGGTGGACGATGCTGGCAGACCTGCGTCGAGAGGTAAAAATATGATTTGCCTATCATTCGTGGTTTGCAAAGATATCGAGATGGCATTTAGTGTTTTTACCTGCGTCTAAAGCCGCTCAAACTTATTTTCTAGGATTCGACCGCTAGAGCTCAGAAACTATTAGGGGTAAGGGGATCTGTTTGTTTCTGATCGTCGCAGCTCCGCAAACACCATGACAGGACAGGAGAGAAAGTTTGGTAAAAAACCAAGAAATCCTGAAGTTCGGAAAATTTGCAAATTTTGGAACCTCCACTAAGACCGCCTGGGTGGTCTGATTAACATAATATTGGAGATCTGTATTTTAGGAGTAGTTATCTATCTACGCGAAAAAACCTAACTCGATTCGGTTAACTTCGCATTTTTTCTCCATGGCATACCAAGATGCCCACTTAAAAAATTCTTAACTCGGCAAAGGATGGTCCTATTGACATGAGATTTTTTCTGAACTAAGGAGGGTTATATAATTGTCGCCGTTGTTATGAGGAATGTACGCTATTGACACTATTCTAATAACGGAAAGACGTACTGGAGTAAAATTCGGGAATTGCTAATTGCTGCATGCTCCTGAACACAAGGAATATCATAAGAAATTATCTGAGAAAAAGTCCGTAGGTTATTTAGTTTAGTAACTAGATGAAACGCTACATTTTCAAAGTTTGGAAGGACATAAGGGAGAAGTGTATACAATTTCTTGAACAGACCTGCAAAATTCCAGCTTTCTGTAGTTAGTTACATCGATCGTATTTCTGTCTTCATTGACTGGTCTTGTCTTTGGTATGTTTTAAAAAATTTCTTGCTTATTGTTGTCAACCAGTACAGGGACTGACCTACTTTATCTCGGATTCTGCCAGAATTAACAGTTTTCTGGATTAATTAAATTTTTTAATTTTGTTTAATTGCACCTAAAGTTTGTACAAAATAAATTCCTTCTTGGTTCATGATTTTATGTAACGATTAGGTGCATGTGCACTTTCTATCATTGAATACAATAAACAGAAAAACTGACCATCATCAAATTTAAGTGTATCTGGAAGGAATTCAATTTGTTAAAAGAAATCTGCACAAGTCGTTTCTTCTTGAACATATCTAAATGTATGTATTGTGTAATGTCGTCTTATTAGGAGACCATTTTGCATTCTTTGCATCCTTAGCCACATTTCTTGATTTCACAGAACTTTGCTTATGTTATGATTTTAGAAATGAAGTTTAAACACGACACACGTTTCTTTCTTAGTTTAGAAAGTGAAGCACTCTTTAGAAATGTTCGTAGATTAGAGTAATGGACTATTCAAGATCGAACAATAAGACTCGATTTTGAGTTCATAACTTTTTGTTCTATCTTGACCGATCAAAGTATCTTGATACGATACTACAGTATAAAGTCTCTGTCAGTATAAATCTAAAGTTAATCCGCTTAAAATGTCCTACAATTAGTTATTGCTTAATATTACACAAATCATCTGATTGCACGAACAAATCAAGTCTTTTGCAGAAGTACAACAAATGAAATGTCTCCGTTGACATTTGTGATGTTGGGTGGTTGCACAAGTGTTTGTTTTGTTTTCGTTCTTGTTTCTTTTTGTCTTCTATCGTGTTATGTTTACTAAAAACAGACCTCTGTGACATCACAAAAGTTAACTAAAGGCATCACGCTCACAGTATTCTGTAGTTACAGTATCGGTATTGCTAGCTAGAAAAGTCAAATTGTTTCATTTTTGTTTGCAATAACAATAGTAAGTACCCATTGAAATACTTCAATTTTAATAGTTTACTAACATATGAGGTTATTTTAAGTAAAAAAAATTATCAAAGGCACAGAGAAAGGTTTACATACACAGAACATTAAGCTCCAATGTAACACTCTTCCTTGATCCACCAAAAATTGCTTTGTTATGTGTTGCCCGAGCTTTAACCAGCACTGCTGGAACCACTCAGCGGCCAACGAAAACAATCAATCCCACAAACAAAGTAGGACAGGACTACACTTTAACCAACACTCTTGGAACCGTTCAACAGTAAATACCGGATAAGCTTCTTGTAAGTAGCGTGTTGCCAGAACCGCTCTATGGCCAGCGGAAACAATCGATTCCATAAGTAAAGGAAAACAGTACGGAACGAGCAGGATAAGGGCACTTTATTACCTTTCAGGCTTACCAGGTACTGGTGACTGGAGCTCGAACTGGATAATGACAGGAACTGAACATTCAGCGGTGGTGTACTTGCACAGGGTGTATTTCTCTCTGAAAGATTTAATAGATTTTTGTTATACTATAATCATTGTACATTACTTCAAAACAGGATTTGCTGCAACAATTTGCACTTTTTCTATAAATCATGTTTCAGTTTTGTCTTGCAAAACTAGGAAGAATTTTATTTGAAGTGTAGAGGAGTGAGGAAGGTTCTTCAAAACAAAAATTAAATTCGAGAAGACAAGCTGTAGATGAGGTACCAAACAAAACTGTATGTGGATGAAACAACAAATTAGCTATTGGAAAGTATAACAACAAAAAAGAATAAATAAACAGTAGCAGCAGATTATAAATTACCTAATGAAGCTAAGACTCGGAAAAGGAGACAATTTAGAATGCGTCTGCACACTCGGATAGATTTATCGGAAACTTCCCAAGTCGACCGTGCGAAGAAATGGTTCAAGACTGTAAAACTAAGTGAAGAATCAATCAAAACTATAATCAAGAAACAGACAAGGATTAACGTTAAGCCTGATTAATGAGAAGACTAGTTACTAATAACAATCTCTAGCAATGCAACCGTAAATAGAAATCACTAACGCCTCTAAAGAGAAAAACACTAAAAACCTTTAGTACACAGATAGAGGACTTAATCAAAAATGCCAAGTATGTAACGAGTATAGAATTCCCGTTACAGTAGAGTTTCGATATTATTTTTGTCTTAATACTTTTTGTTAATAAATTTTTCATTAAATTTAAACCTTTTAGTTTGTTATGTGCGCAATGGAGACAAATAAATTAAAAATATCTTCACATTTTTTTTAATTTTACAGGAAAGAGCTACATTCTTGATTGATCTACCCTAAAACATTTGCTTAGAAATTTCTGCGGGAATGCGATGATGTGTAAAAAGTAAACAGATTTGTAAGAGAGATTTATTCCTTAGTTTCGATTCTGCATTGTTTTGCTAACCAAGAAAGGAGTGATCTCATGAAAAACCAAGGAAATCAAGCACAGCCGTTGTGCTTTGTAAGTAAACGGTAGTTGCCTAATTTTTGATGGTTTTAGGTAAATAATGGCCCGGTAGAGCGCTTATACAGGCCAATTTACACTCAGTATACAAAAATTAAAACTGTCATTTAAAGAAATTCGAGCCTTACTCGGATTTGTTTCAACTTAAACTTTATATCAGCAGAATTTGTTTTATTGATTGTAACTGACCTGCTCTATACTAGTGTTGCCAAACCGTTTTACCATATCACCAATAGTCAACGCCTTGTATCTTTTGCAACTTTAAAAGACTCAATCAACCACATCTACCCCAATTTTTGTGCCGTTATAGAATGTAATAATTTCGAGTTTTGCTTTTTCTCTGTGTATTTCATATAAACTCTATGCGATGGTACCCAATATTACCATTATTATTCTTTTTATTTCAATTAGATTCTCTTCTAATTCGTTACATTGCCCAAATATCGCCAACATACCGCTGGAGATTAAACCTCTTTAAGTGTACAAAGTCAGCGATCATCCCCGAGTTATAAAATTAAAATCTCAAAATTACAGAAAATAATCTTGCATCTACTGGCGCCTAACGTGGGGCCCTGATGAAATCGCAATTCTAACTAGGAAAAATATTGTAATACGGTCTTATGCAAACGAACTAAGTATCAAAGCTAAAGGAACTGATGCTAAATTATTGCACTTGCTAAAGAAATCAGATAGGGTTGTGGAAGGAGATGAACAATATCTTTGGCCGCCAATCTCTAACAATGATGACGTTCCTCAGGATAGTATGATATTTACCTCTTGATACAGATGGTTTGTACCAGGATTTTTAAAACGCATCGCTCCTCTACCTGGACTTATTAGGAAGAACAGAAAATAACCTTGGAATAATGAGAGAGAAAGGGTGTTTAATGATTTGAAGAACTGTTTAGTATCAGTGCCAATCTTAGCGTGTCCTGATTTCACGTTGCCTTTTATGGTTGAAACAGATGCGTCTCAAACGGGCTTGAGAGCAAACCTGTCTTAAAATTAGGTTAAAGTAGGTTGTCGAATGCTAACGAGACAAAATTTACCCAATTAGAACGTCTTGCAGTCCTTTGAGCCATAGAAATATTTTTAAAAGTACTTAAAGGGCGCGTAATTTTCTGTTATCATAGACCATCAGGCTCTTTGATGGTTGCCTAGTTTACGAGATCCTTCAGGAAGGTTAACTAAATGGGCCTTACGGCTACAATCATACAATCTTGACGTAATTCATCGTCCCTGAAAGTATCATGCAGTTTCTGATGCTCTATCGCAAAGTGTGGTTATTCTCTTAAGGTATCCTTAGTGTCATTAAGACCTAAAGATAGGAAGTGGAAAGCGGGCTTGTTTTTGCGGGACGTGAGCGCGAACAGCATCATCAGCAAATAGTTTTCCAATCTAATGGATGCTGCTCTTTACTTCTTGGTTCTGCCTTTCCACGGATTACCCCGAGAATGGTAGGTGGACGTCGTCCAGTGAAGTGCACCCCAATTACGACGCGGCCCTCTAGGTGTGACTAGTAGATTGAGGCCCGTTGTCGACGATGACTACCTGTAGAAAGCCGAATCTTTGACAAGGTACATCCCACGATATTCACGGAAACCATACCCCAGGGAACCGTAGGCGGTCTAGCACGTAGCGGGGCTGGACTTTGATAACGTGTCTTGATACAGGTTTAGACAAGACAATTGCGCGCATACTGCTAGATGTCCTTCACCATGTTAGACCAAAAATGGCGTTCTCGGACAGCCCAAATAATTTCTTCGGTCCGAGGACGGTTGCGTGGTTATGGTATGCACAGGTGACTTGTTCTTGACCATTTAGAGGGACGATCAGTCGGGATGTTCCATCTCTATTGACCCTGTACAATGTTTTCATTTCTATCATATAGAACTGTAGATCGGCTGTGAAGTTGCTGCCTGTTGCCATCGCCGAATGTCGCTGCCGAGCTTCTTTTATTTCGTCTGAAATGGTGGCTAGGTTGACAATACACGTGACGTGGTTGGCAACGCGTCCTCTCGCAACTGTTCGGACAGTGTCTTTGCCAGGTTCTTGTGATAGGGCGTCCGGGAGCTTGTTGGCTTTCTCGATGCAGTGCTCGATTTGGAATCTGAACTCTTGAAGAATTAAGGACCATCGTAACAGCTTCGCTGGGCGTTGTTCAACCATGTCAGGACTCGATTGTATGTAAACGGCCAATTTGCTTCTCCTCGCTGCCTTCCATTTTTCACAGCACAGTTTTCAGTCTTACCAAGCTAGTCTCAGTTTGGAGTACGAACGACAAGCGCGAAGATAGTCATTGCAGGAACAGCGATTGCGACAGGGCTTCCATGGCGACTAAGCCACTATCGGCTTTGGGCGTTCAGTTTCATCTTTGTTTACCACCAATTACACAGACCGATAAAGAACAGCAGCTGCCTCCGTGTGGTTGGTATGGCCGCTTCTGGATCTTGCGCATGGTGGAAACTTCATAGCCTCACTTCAATCCATGTAGTCGTACTCCGGTGAGAAGATGATGATGTCATCTAAGTAGACCGTCACAGATCCCCAAACTTCTCGGGTCATTAACCGCTAAAAAGTATTTGCTAATCCTTTCAACCCAGATGGCATCACCTTGAATTGATATTTTGCCAGTATTCGTCCGCACTGTTTGGTAGGATGAGACTTTCGTCAGGAATCAGGCTGTTGACGCGGCGATAGTCAATGCAAAATCTGGGCTTCCCATCTTTCTTGGTTTTGATGATAATTGGTAAGAAATGGGGTAACTGACGTAGACGGTTCGGTAATTTCCATGGGAGTAACGGTACGGTCTTTGTCGCACGGGTTAGTCAGTTGCCAATCAGATCAAGTGTTAGATCGCGATGATGGTCGCTCCTGCCATACTGTCGTTGAGAACGTTCGGGGACTGCGCCTGCAATTCTTGCAGTTAGACTGGTGGTCTACAGAGGCGATGACTGGTCAACCAGGTGATTCGCAGGACCCTGGCTTCGGATAGGTTGACTGCAACGAAAAAGGTTGATAAAAGTGATTTGTCCTAACACGTCCGTGGCAGCTTGGTTGGAGGCTAGGCGGACTTGCCGATTATTGGATTGGATAAACCAGGGATCGGTGGCTTGGACGCGGATGAAGCTGCGCTGTGGCCACAGAGTTCAAGCAAAACTAGAACGCTTCTTCTCTGTAGTTGCTCTCTACGGCCGCTCAATCATTTCTCTGGTTGCAGACGCGTTGTCTTCACAGTCAACTGCCGTGTCTCGACCGTCTTTGCTCTTGCCACCAAGAACTGGACGTCTGGTTGCTAGCCAGATGACCGGAACGACCGAAGATCGAGCCTTCTCCACGTTGCGTCGAACTCTCTAGAACAGCCGATGTTGTTTCATAATGAAGAATTGGATCAGGAAGAGATTTCTAAATTCTTTTCTCTAGAAGGTTTTGCCTGTTTAGCGATCTCGTCGTGTAACCAATAATCGATAATAAGTGTGAACCTTGCACTTGACATAGAAGCTCCTCGCAGTCGGTAATGGGTTGCAACAAATCTTGTATGTAGACATGATGGTGAGTAGGGTGATAGAGTCCTAGAACTCGAGTACGGCTGGTAAATTACCCTGGGCCACATGAGTAGATATCGAGCTGACAACAACGGGCGGTGTAGGTGTTGTGGTCGACAAGATCGTATTCTGTTCTTCACTACAGAGAGTTCGAACATCGCGGTGCATCTCTCGGAGCGTAACATTACCGCAAGTTGGGGGTCCCTGACCTCGTCCGATGTACCGTTTTTGCCCCGTATTGGACGACAGTTGTCACCACGGCAATGCTAAGTGCTGCCGTTTTGGCTTGGTCGGATTTTTTACAGCCATATCGTATATCAGGTGTAGTCGTTACGAATTTATGAATTCTTGAAAGACCAAACAATTATGATGGTTTGAATACAAACTGGATTAGTTGATGTTTTGTATTTTAGAATAATAGTAACACTATCTTCATCGGTCTTAAGTTTTTGGCTAGTATTCATACTTTCTGTGGGCCTTAACTCTTTTTTTTCTTTTCTTTTTTATTACAAAAAACTATTTGTTTATCAACGCTATTGATACTAATTTTTCTTTGTTTATTTTCCATTTCACTTATCACATAAGCAAAAACTCATCTCTGTCAGATAAACATTTTCATATCAAATACGCAACACCTGCAAACTTTAGAAACCCCTATGCCTTTGAAATCTAAACGATTTGACTGCTAATATGTTATGAAGGTATGTTATATTTATAAGTAAAAAGCAAGATGTTTATTTTGTAATTAATATCTGATGATCGTGAAGAAACGCCTCTGTAATAACAATGTTTTGTTTTTTACTTAACAAATATATCTGCCCTTACATATCAGCTGTGATATTTAATCCTAAAACAAGCTTATCAAAGTAAGTCAGCATACGTTAGTACTGGAAAATCTTTTGGTGTGTAAATTAAACTCATTCTTTATTCACTAAACAGGCTATAGAATTAGAATTTTAGCGTTAACGTTCTATTTTGTTTCGATGCACATTTTGCAATTTATCAATCGACAAGCTAATATTTCATCTAATTTAGCTTTTTTTCACTAACTGCTAATTACTAAACATATCTTTTTCTATACATACATGTTGTCTGTGCCAAAGCGTACTGTTAGATTAATTATTTACGTTTATCCTTTACAGCACCAACAACGTCTCCATCGATACATCGCATACGAACAATAAGGCGTCAGTCATCAATAGGGGCATATCAAGACAATACAATCTCAACGGCGCATCAGCAAGCTGGAACGACAACACAACATGGTTCTATACCCATATCAAGTAGCACGAGCTATTATACGAATAGTCCAAGTCCTCCCCATATTGGGGAACATGTTGCACAAACGCATGATAGAAGTCCTCAGGAACAAATATACGACTTATCTCAAAGACTGGAACAAACCCTAACGCAACCCGTATCAAGTGTCGAAGAATATGGCGCACAGAGGACTGATATTAACACATTAGGTTTAGGAAATATAGATAATGTAGAAAATTTAAGTAGTGGGCCTTCTGTAGAAACTGCAAAACTTATTGCACAATCCTCTTTTCCACATTCCACTTTAGAATCACATTCTAATATCTTAGTTTTAAGTAGGAACCAATTCGAACAAATTAATAATAAATTAGAACAACTTACAAAAAGAGTCCATTCTTTAGAACAAAGTTTAGCTACTGACATTAGAGTTATTTTAAATTTATTACAAGCACAGAAATTAAATAAGGATCCCGGCATTAAACAAGAGGTAAGAGACTCGTCCGGATAGATCCCGACAGAACCGTGTACTTCATATTCGTTCTTTCTTTAGATTCCAGAATACGAAAACGTACCCGCAGATTCGTGTAAAGCTAAGCATACGTTTCAAAGATCTGTAAGTGAGCCTAAACCAATTTCTTCGAGAGTTCAACATTCCCAAGCACTGTACAGGTACGATGATCGATATTATTAAAGTATAAACGAATCATTATTTATTATAGCATATTTTTGTTTTAGATTTGCCTCTTTCAACAAAGCATTTGATTTTGAAAAGAGTCAGGATCCATGGACAGATACATCGTTCAGAGAAGTAGAAAAAGAAGAAAAAACCGCGCCCATCGCTAAGTTAGAGTCGTTGGATGAGTTAGATCTGGTAAGATGTGTGATTTTTGCTAATAACCCTCCAAATAGATCTAACACGACAGACATCTAATCTTTAAATCGTTTAGAATTGAAACCTCACAGGTCTAACTTTTACTACTTTACTAAATAACCAACAGATTTAGTTCGAAATTACAAACTACTCCACGCCATTTTAAGTAGAGAAGAATTTTTAAATAATCCGTGGCGCTGCGCACTACGCTAATTGTTTAGGGAGTGGGTCTAGAATTTACAAAACTGTAAAGTTGCAATTCGGAATTAGGGCTTACACAAATATTAGTTTTCATAATGCTCTTAAATGCCTGGAAATCGTGGAAAAAGCTAAGAATTCGCTCTAAACACTCGTAGGCACTAAGTAACCAACCGATTATTGGTTCAGAACGAACGAACTACTTCATACCATTCGAAATAGAGAAGACTCTTTAAATAACTAATTGGAGGCACTACGCTAATTGTTCAGTAAGTGCGTCTAGAATTTACAAAATTGTCAAAGATCGAAATTAGCGACTTACACATCATTTGGCGGAGTGCAGCCCAATAAATTTTATTAGTCTTACTGATCTTTTCGTTCGGGCAGTCGTAGTTGTGCAAGCGCTTAATAGTCGTTGAGGTGGGCACCAGTCATACCCTTCTGTCCGCCACACAGCACGCATGAATAAGTATCAACGACGCCCATACGATGAAGGTGTACCTGCATGTAGTCGTGCCCTGTGTGCAGGGTGTCCAACGGTGAACAGTTATCTTCCGAGGATGTGAGAGCCAAAATAGCTGCCTGGAGATCAATGAGAAGAACTGCTTTATTTCCACCCTCAACTTTAAGCCGTTCAAGGGCTAGGAGGACAGCCTTTACTCCTCTATCAAAATTTGAGGCCAATACCTCGACTCCGCCTCCTTTACCACGAGCATTAAACGCCGTGCCATCGGTATACACGTGAATCCAATCTGTGACTGGATATCTTTCATGAATTGTTTCTAGTGCAATAGCTCTCTGCATGGTTGGTGGAGTTTCACTTTTATTCATCGGATCGATCAACTCCAAGCTCGCCTTAGAAATGTGGCGTACCAAAACATTCCTAACTGTATATCCTGGGATATTCAACTTACATGCCTCTCCGAGCTCGGACGTTTTTATAGAGAAGGATTTCTGTCTTTTCAGTCGCTGACTGGGCGGCTTACAGTTTTCTAGTAGTCCATCTCCAGGCAGACGATTTACCTTTTCGTTTAGGCTATTTAATTACTGCCAGGTCTCCTTTTTCCGACAGTGAATCTACACCGGTTTGCAGTTCCATCGCATTAATAGGGGTAGAGCTGGGACCCCCAGTTATCAATCTCAGGGCTCGGTTCTGAGTTCTAACTAGCTTCTCCAGAGTTGTCTTGGGGGCTGTGGCAATCAGTTTGTCTCCATACTCCATTATACATCTTACATACTCGATGTGTGCCTGCGTCAAGACGTTTTCCGTGGCTCCCCATTTCGTTGCTGCTAGTCTACTCAGTAATCTCATTCGCTTACTTCTGAACCACTAGATAAGTAGCAGCTTTCGTTTCACTTAGGGGATTGGACTCGTAGGGTAAAAATAGTCTTCCTTGTTGTTGTGTAAACAGTTGGAATTTCAATTTTTCTGGGTTGACGACTAGTTCATTTTCATTAACCCAAGATGAAACTTGGACTAAGGCCTGGCTTATGGTCACGTCTAACGACTTTATCTTACTGCTGGTTGCTCAAATGACTTAAGTCATGTGCATAAAGTAGAGCTTGGGTACTAGGGATACTCTGGACTGCAGCAATAACACTGTTGATCATTAGATTAAAGAGAACAGGGCTGATGACAGATCCTTGAGGCAGTCCTTGTGTGGTCTGTCTGTACTGAGAGAAGGCTTTGTCATACTCTACGCGTGAGGGAAAGGAGAAGATAGCTCTGGAAATATTTACTTTGAGGCCGAGGGGTTGTACTTTTCTAAGTAGTTTTTTCTTCAGTCCTAAAATCTATTAATACAGCCAGAATGCTTTGCTTGCGGTGAAAACCGTCTTTAATTTCCTGAGATAGCCTGGCAACTTGCTGTTTTGTCCTTCTGTGTTTTCTAAAGCTTGCCTGCCTGTTTGATATTTGCTTGTTTTCCTCAATTGTTACTTGTAGCCTGCGCAACAAAATTTTTTCATATACTTTGGATAATATGCTCGTTAGCGATATAGACCGAAAATTTGCGGGCGTGTTTGATTCCTTGCCCTTCTTGGGGATATGGATAACTTCCTCCTTGCGCCATTTACACGAATAGTACGACCTCTAGATAGGGTTTATGAAGGCCAAAACGGAAGTCCGAGTTCTCATTTCAAGATGCTTCTTTTTTCTGGACCCGGACAGATGGTTTTGTTTCTTTTAGGGACAGACTGAGCTCAAAGACGGTAAAATTGGAATACATTAAGGTCATTTCCTTCTCCGATGGGCAGTCTTCTATCATTTTGGTTTATGGGGAGCCATTCTCTTTTGTCGGGGTGAATTTGTTTATT
This sequence comes from Ignelater luminosus, assembly GCA_011009095.1. NCBI lineage: Eukaryota > Metazoa > Arthropoda > Insecta > Coleoptera > Elateridae > Ignelater > Ignelater luminosus. The sequence goes on from VTPC01090614.1 coordinate 662,199, forward strand.
TTTGCTTAATAATCGCAGAAAAACTTTGCTATTTCGGTGTCAGATGTGAGCAGCCTTGCACCATTAGCAAAAGGGTTTTGCTTCCTGAGACCATTGTTGTTATTCAACACTGAAGCAAAACGGTGAGCTTTTAGCTTGTTTTTTGGAAACCGAGTCCGCTTAGGAAATATCTGTATAAGGCCTGTTAAGAGTGAATTACTCCTTCTTTGAGTAGTGCGCTTTTCTGTTTAAGATTTTGCCTATTCTTCCTGTTTCCAATTCTTGCTGACTCATGTTTAACGAGATATGATGCACCATGCCATCACAAATTTGAATTTAGAAGCTGACTTGGCCTAATGCCGCGAGTCAACAAATCCGCTTTATTTTGATCTGTAGTTGGTTGGTTGAACTTGAGTCCGCCTCGAAGGATCAGAAATATGTTTACACTACATAGCACAATAACCAAGGCAAGGTTATTTTTTAATGCATTTATTTTTGCGGTTAAAAGCCTAGCAGATTACATAGATAAAGGTGCGAGAAAATCAAAGTCGTAGCTTGTTCAACGGCTTTTGACCGGCTAAGTTGCAATGGAGCGCAGAAAGTCTGCATCCCAGACCAGAAGAAATTAAGGCAAACGGCAGATTTTCAAATCCCCGCCGAAACTACCCGGAAGCTCAAATCGACAAGATATTCGAGCGGCATCCCCGTACCTTCCACAGAAAGCCGGACTCGATTCGGTTAACTTCCGTGTATTCTAGAAACATTTGTTTTAAGATCTCCAACTCTGGAACCGAAGTTCTAATTGTGTATTACCAGGTGACCGTTTTCGGCAACCTACGAAGAACTATAAAAACGGCGATGTTTGAGGTTAGAAGGTAATGATTTTTAAATCATACACGTGGCTCGAGAGGAAGTAGGAGACTCGAGGCATGGCTTCAGGATGTTATCTCAAAGATCGTAGAGATAAAGTAGAGCGATTCCCACTCGGCTCCTGGTTTATAAAGGTCCAGGGATAGCATTGGTCCATTGCACGACCAATAATTTATTGACGACGAGAGAGTGAGAGTCCAGCGCTTGTCGGGGAAATTCCGCGAGCATCTGGAAACCAACCAGTAGAGCGCGTGCGTTTGTAGCGTGTTAGAAAGAAAAAAAAAGGAAATATGTTTTTAGCGGAGATGCCAGATCGACGGCAGATGCGCCTTGGAAAGGGGTACGAAAAAGGGCTCATGTGTTTTTTCCTACGGAAAGAACTACAAAAAAAAGAATCGGGCAAGTACGACCCTGAAAGGTTCCTAAAACGTCCGACATTTGTCAAAAAGTTGCACTAGCACCTTTACAATTCAAATTCTTTGACCTCTCCGAAGATCTCTTCCGCGTGGGAGCAAATAAAAATCTCTGTTTTTGGTTTTTTATCAATTTGGTATTTTGGGTTTTTCGTAGTTGGTGTCAAAACCGTCATAAAGAATGGACAAATAAACATACAAAGTCTACACGAAAAACGCGCTTTCAATCTTTTTCCTTCAAATTTAATACTAAAACTCGCGTTGTTTAAAACTTAAGTTGTTGGCAAAATTAGGCCTTTTGAGATTTAGGGGTAAGATGTTCGTATTGCCGACGCTGTTTTCTAAATTTGAATACCTTTTATGGGTTTGACGAAACAAGTTTTTTAATACATTTCCACATTTCGTGCAAGGATTTTTGTAGTCATTGCAATGTTATGCGTAAACGTGCAAATCTGCCTACGCTTACGCGACAACTTATACGCTATAGCGAATTGTTATTTAGTGAAAATAATTTTAATTGCAAATTAACCCTAGTTTTGTGTTTGCTATTTGTTATTATTATTTCTTACTGGGAATTAAGTTAATTACATTGGTAGTCACAATTCTAAAAGCAGGAGGAATTTTGATTTGACACTTTTTTTTCGTTTGATTGATAGTTACTTATCTTTTTTTTTGTTTTCAGGAATCTCCATCTCCAAGTCCCACCAAGAAGTCCAAATGTTAAGTCAATTTCACTGATGTTCATATTCCTGCAAGAAGTATAATATACAACGCTTTAATTTGTATTGGCCATCATACACACCATATTCGCGATGGTCAGCTTATAGACTGTGTTAATATAAGTAAAAAGAAAAAAAATTTTAAAGTCAGATTTGAATACGAAATAACACGAATTCAGTGTATTACAATCCTACTATTACTACTACTACATTTTCATTTTTAGAATTTTTCTCTGAATAATCATCTATGGGTAATGTGCTGAGAAAATTGTTTGGTTTCAATCTTAGCAAGCTTTATTGTGTTTAATTTTGTATTGATATAAATAATATGATACAATTATTAATGATAAAAAAAAGATATTTAATAGTTATACTAAAAATGAATTATAAGAGCGAATGATCAGTGAAAATTTAACATTTATCGTGTGAGAGAAAGTTTCCAGACGATAACTGCCAGAATACGTTTACTTCTTTTTAGCTGCAAATAGCAATCGTGTTTTGACCAAAACTGCGGCATTTTAAGATACTAAAGTATTTTAATTAGAAAGTTTAATTATTGGGCGATCTGGGTGACCTTAAGCAGTGCCTTGAGTACATTCATGTAGTAACCTAAACGAGAAAATGACGTTTTTTATTGTATTGAAAATTTATTATTATTAGCGTTTTTGTATTTAATAAACCGTTGCTGGCAGTACCATTAAATATGCAGTAGAGGTAGTAATAATAGATAAACAATAAAGGAAAAAAGCAACTATCTTAAATACATCGAATTTTATATTGTTTTTGAAAACTTCTCCGACTTGCAAGTTGTAAATTGCTTTAATTGAATGCCAACAATATGTACAAATATTTCTTATCTTATTCTGCAAAACATAAATCCGAATAAAAACTCATTTGTTAATAAGAATGGGTGTTTTTTGATATAGTCTGTAATAGAGGAGATCGATGCTACGAATTTGACAGATAGATGTCGGGATAGAGTGAGGACACACTTGTCAAAAGTCGTATTTTAGGTTAGGAAAACGTTTGACACATAAAGGAGCGCAGAGGCTTGGGATCACAAAGCAAATATAGCACTATGCAGTTTTTGAGTTTTGATAATTTATAGAATGCAAACTAAAAAAGGAAAGACAGCGGCTAACCAGAAATAAGTTTAATGTTACGTCAAGCAAATTTATAAATCAAATTTGTATTATCAACGCAGTATAATTAATAGTCCGTACTAATTTAACATCACGTGAGCGTAACGTCATCCCTTGTAAAACAAAAGCTGTTTAGAAGTTTGTTACCATAGCAACGGAGTCACGTGCAACATCGTGAATTGCTAGCATTATTTCATAATTTACGTTATAATTACTTAAGTAATTTCAATTCTGTATTTGTTCGATAATTTAATATTTTAAAGTTGGAAATTGTCAATTTACTAAAATTTGACATACTAACCGCAAATAAGATAACTACTAAAAGCACAATTTGCATGATCGGCGGATTTTTAAAGTTCAGCTTACAAGGGAAATATTTTAGTTCAGGATATTCAAATGGTACAGACTCTTTTGTAGATATAAAACTACTATCAATTCTAACTTTCCATCTTCACTTTATTTATTGAGTAAGAAGAGAGTATGAGTCGGGGTATACGTATATATGTATATATATGTATGTTTTTTCTGTCATTGTTATATAAGGTTATGTAAGTATATCAAGTTTCTGTTTTATTTGTTTTTTGTTCGTTTTTCACAAATTCTCTATAAAATTTATAAGTACCTCGTTTTGTTTTAATAACAAAATGAAAGCTTACATTCTCTTTTAATGTTTTCGAAGTTTTAACTTCAAATTTGAGATTTTAAATATTGTTAACCTCCACTTTTAAAAATGTCAAAGCATGTAGTGTCTAAAGCGCTACCAACATTGTCAACAAAACACTAGATAATCGCAGCGTAAATTATGAAATTTCCCTGAAACAGTTTAACGTATAAAATTGAAACAAATTTTAATTGTTTTTAAAATTTTGTGATAATAATTAATTTATTAAATTTAATTTAATAATTTTCTTGAGTTACTCACTTATGATGACGTACATTAAATTATTAATGACGTCTTTACAATAGTTCATATTACAATTTAAATTAATTAAATTAAGTTCATATTACAATTTAAATTAATTAAATTAATTATGAATAATTAATTTATATTTTTAAATACTGTAAGTGATAATTATAAAACTGGCTATGAATTTACGTTTTAGGTTTATATGGTTTATATTGAATATTTTTGTTTGACTATTCTTTTGTTTTGTTATTTCTATTCACTGAACATATTAAGTGACGTCACGCGACGGCCATTGTGAATCTCGCTGTTTTCGCGCATGAAGAAATCATTTGAATTTCAATATCCTAATCAAAATTACGTTATAATGAGTTAACCTTGACTTCCACTGTATTATAAGGACAAACTCAAAGAAACATGCTATTATGAAATATTCTTAAATTATTCGTAAAGAATAATAGAACGAATCATGAAGATTTGATTACAGTTTCTCCTTTATGTGCCCAAAAGCATCTTTGCAACTGTATAGTTACATGCACTTTTGCTGAACTCTAAATTATAATTTCTAGTTTCATTTGATCCAATTTGACTAATCAGATTTGCTTGGCAGAACTTTATAAAATAACACCGTTTAAACAAGAATTATCAAAATAAATTCTTCTAACTCAATTAAATGCAATAACTTTTGTATTTTGTTATAAGAATATGAAGTCGGTTTTTAAATAAGAAATTTCATACGCTTAGATACGCTTCGTTTCTGTTGTAATTTTTCTTTGTTAGAAAAACAAGTCCCGTAGATACATATTATTATAATACTTAAAAAAAAATTTTCCAGATAGTATTGAAATGCACTGAATATATTTGTGTATACTACCTAAAGTATATAATTGATTTGCAGAATTTAGCTGTGACTAACTAACATAATAAAAGATTAATTATACGAATAATGGGCTTGATAAATTGATTATTTAAAAATAAAAATTCACGTTTAAAAAGATTACCCAAAAAGATTTTTTCTAGGTAGAATATAGTCATGGCTAAGGGCTGTAATTATAATCCGTCTCCATTGTTATTAAACTCGATGTAATTATAAGATTGAAATGCATTAAATTAAATAAAGAAGAAAAATAACAGTGCTTGCAATATCAGTTGAATTAAAGTTTATTTATCCACCCTGTTGGGCTTGTTTCTGCACTTTGTTGACTATTGGCGCAAAATAAAATATAAACGTAAATTATACAAATTTTGTAAGCACAATACTATGTTTATACACAGTTTACCATATTTTTAATAATATGTACCCAATAAAACATTTAATACTCGTAAATATATTATCTTAAATTATCACTGTGTGACTTTTCTTGAAGAGACAACCTTTCCTAAAAAATAAATAAAGAGGAAAACAAAATATTTTCCAAATAAAATTTTAAAATTGAATTTTGTCGTATCTTTCTACGTATTTACTAGATAAGTGGGGTTTAAAGCCAGTTGATGTGAGATCAAGTACCGACACCAAACAAAAGACGATCGTAAATTGAGCTCAATATCAATTTTTCCTCCGCTAGAGGCGCTATTGTTCTACGTCAAATTTGACAAGTTTAAATGTCAGTTTATAAGTTTGAGGTTATTAAAATCCGAATTTTAGAAAAAAGCAATTATGAAGGCCTTGTTATTGCGTTTTGAGTAAATTGCAAAATTTCTGGATCCAGTTGGCTGTAGAACCTAATTTTGATATGCCCCTTGTTGATTTGTTTCAACAACTAATACGTATTTGCTTTCTGTCATTTGTCAGTTGCAAATGTCATCATCCTGCATTTAGCAATTTAATTAATTTTGTGCTGAAATTTGTTGTATTGTTCCACATTTTTTTCTCTAATTGCACTTACTGTACGACAACGAGTTTTTCAAGACTAAAGTTGTTCTTTGTGCTGGTTTGTTTTATGCTTTTAACTTATTAATTCTCAAAAAACATAAGATTAGGCAACCATCATAACAACGATGCAATGCGTATAACGTGACAAACATTTTAATTTTTAGAAAATATGTACCACACTGACTTTTTTTGTTTTTTTACCTATTAATGGCTGGTCCTGTAAAGATGGAACTTGGACTGTTGGGTGTGGCGGGGAAAGCGTTTGGAAAAGATACGAAGATCATCGTTGGAAGACCTAACCCGACCTATAGCCACTAAAGGTGTTCCATGCAAGGACGCAGCCTAAGCTGAGGCTATTAAAGATGGCCCATTCAAAGAGTTTTCCATATTCAAGAACGCAGCCCGAGTCGTAATAGTTTGTAATTGCGGTGAGGCAAGAAGATGCGTGCGGGACTATCCGCATTTTGTTTTTTTTTTTTTGTTGTTTCACATTCAATATCTTGGAAAAGGCTGATCCTATAGAACGAAGCCGCGAAGCGACCGAGCGAAAGCCTAAAGGTGGCAGCGGTATTTATACAACTTCAAATTTATCTTAATCAACAATTTTTCCTTTTTATCCTTTTCAAAGGTTTATAGTTCAATGTTAAAGCTGACGCATTTCCAAAGACATCGAACTCCTTTACCAACTAAGTATACCGGGTATACTGTACCATAACAGGAGAACAGTCCCTCTTTCAACAAGCGAATTTGCTACTAGGATCGGTTTATCATTCGTGAAGTGTTTTTCATTCACCATGATCGGAAAGACTTTTACAAATTTGTAAATAGTTAGCAATTAGCGATCGTAAGTGCTGTAATTGCGCAGCACTGAACTTCTTTGAATAGAAATCTAATGGTTTCCGTTCGTCACCAACACGTTGCTCAAGAACGTTACGGTTAATGGGGTCAGAAGCGTTCGTTGTTAACAGCAATGGGGGGGGGGGTCATTTGCAAGGCAAGAGAGCAATTTTGTGAAAGCGGGATCACTTCTTTCGGTCCGTTTTATTATTGAGCATTGAGCGGCGCTTGTGCATCGGCAGCACCTTTGACAAATCAGCATCAAAATCTAACTTAGCTGTGATAAATCGAATAATTATTAAATTCCAAGAATTTGTTGATAATTTTAAGGTCTGTAAAGCTGTAAATGTTTACAGTGTCAAGTAAATGACGAAGTGATACAGAACAATCTTTTAATACTAAAGGCAAGGATTTTTTATTATCAAAGGTTTATGTTCATATTGGACTAATAATAGCCAGCAGATACTCCCAAAGCCGATCTTACAACTTGATCTGTCAAGCAAGGTTTGAGCTAATGAGATGTTTGAATATCTGATAACGTAGTATTGTCAGGTATCGATAATTTAAATGTATCCACAAAAGACAGCCACTTGTCATGTTGACCTCTAAGTCAAGGTGATTTCAAGATTGGAAGTTCGACTTGACTGCAGGGTCATTTGAACAAACCGCATCGGAGGCCGAATGAGACGACCACGTGACGATGTAAGCAGTACGATGGTTCAAGCGGCGGCGTTGATGGTGATACTGGCTTTAACTCGTCGATTGCTACGTTGTTTTTCTTGTTGTCGACTTGAATGGTGAGTGGCTGCCTCGACAGTTGACGACCTAGTGGGAACTGTTGTGGTGTGGCTGGAGCGGTCTTTTAATGGTGTCGTATCGCAGGAATTTATGTGAACACGTATCAGGCTCGGCTTGACAAAGATTGCGTGTCGACTATGATATGCAGTTGGTACTGAGCATAGATAGCGTCTAGAGAAGTTGGTCCTCCGTTGAGGAGAAACCCGCACAGCATCTTGGCAGGCGATGCTTGCAGTATTTCGACCCAACGCAACGGTCGGTTTGGTAGCACTTAACAGCGGCTTTAAGGTTGCAGTGCCAGCGCTCCAAAATACCATTGGTTTGGAGTTGGTAAGCTGTGCTTGGCTGATCAAATTGTGCATCAGGACAGGCCCGAACTGACGACCTTGATCCTGGTGAAGCGACCGACCATCGTTAAGATGTATTTGAATCAGGCCTCACGATATCCTAATAGATGTGTTAGAAGCAGCCATCAGGTATGGGAAAATCTCGCAAAGAGCATCTGGTATGGTGGTGAATCTTTGATCGCTGGCAGCGGATTCAGGCACGTAACCACTGCGCGATATCTTTACATATTCGTTATGCGTTGAGTTAAAGATTCGTTTACGTAATGCTTCAGATACGTACGAGGGTGGTCTGAAAAGTTTCCGACCTCAACGTGAAGATGGCAGCACTCGTAAATGAAAGCTACTGAATTTCGTTGTTCATCTGTTGACAGTTACTCACCAAAGTTTCAGCCATTTTGGACGCGCAGTTTTTATGTAACAGTCGTTTGAGTGAGTTGATGTGAGTTTTTTTGTGAAAATGGACAAAATCGAATATCGAGCTGTCATTAAATATTTGTTTTTGAAAGGCAATACGCCTTTGCAAATAAAAGATGAGTTGGATTCTGTGTATGGAGACTCTGCACCATCATTTACCACAGTGAAATTTTTGGCTGCTGAATTTAAACGTGGCCGTAAGAGCTTGGGAGACGATAAACGTTCGGGACGTCCAAAAACTGCAACTACCGACGAAAACATCGCCAAAGTTCACCAAATGGTGCTAGACGACCGCCGAATTAAAGTGAGAGAGATAGCAGAGGTTATGAAGATGTCCAAAGAACGTGTTTGTCACATATTAAATCAACATTTAGGCATGAGAAAGCTGTCCGCGCGTTGGGTGCCGCGTTTGCTCACGTTAGACCAAAAACGTGTTCGAATGAATATTTCCAACGCTCTTTTGGCGCAGTTTAGGCAAAATAAATCCGAGTTTTGGCGTCGATTAATTACTGTAGATGAAACTTAGATACACCGTTATACGCCCGAAACAAAAATACAGTCCAAACAGTGGACTGCAAATGGGGAACCGGCTCCAAAAAAAGCAAAAACTGTTTTTTCGGTTGGGAAAGTGATGGCGACTGTTTTTTGGGATAGTCATGGAGTTATTTTAATCGATTATCTTCGAAAAGGAAAAACCATTACAGGAGCATACTATGCATCATTACTTGACAAGCTGAAGGCAGAACTTGCGAAAAAAACGGCCACATTTGCAGAAAAAGAAAATCCTGTTTTACCAAGACAACGCGCCGTCTCACACCTCAGCGGTTGCCATGGCGAAAATCCACGAATTACGGTTTGAACTGCTTGACCATCCGCCTTACTCACCAGATCTAGCCCCAAGCGACTTCTTTTTGTTCCCTCATCTAAAAATTGCGCTCGGAGGACAAAGATTTTCGTCAAATGAAGAGGCAATCACCTTCGTGAACAATTATTTTGCAGAGAAAAATGCCGAGTACTATTTGGACGGGTTACAGAGATGGAAGCATCGCTGGGAGAAGTGTGTAGAGTTACAAGGAGACTATGTTGAAAAATAAAAAAAAATTTTCAGAAAAAATGTCTTGTATCTTTGTTAGGTCGGAAACTTTTCAGACCACCCTCGTATAGGCGGATCTTCGTAGTGGATACGCCTCAGTATGTGGGCGTCGCGGTACCGATGGATATCAGTTGTCGTAGTTGCAGCGAAAAGGTGAACAGGTACTCCAGATCAGACAAGTCGTTAGCCACGATACTACCGCTTTCAGAGATGTGCTAAATTGAGCTATAAAGTCGAATTGCTTTGACTGTCAAAGAGATGCTTTATCAGCCTGTTGTTTGAAGGCGACGGTGAGGGGTTTGTGGTCAGTGCGGAAGATTACTCGTCGGGTTTCCAGCATAAAGTGGAAATACTTCACTGACAAGTAGAGCACCAGCAGCTCTTAGTCGTAGACGCTGTAAGCTCGTTGGGAATTGCTCAGCTTGGCAGAGTAGAAACCCAGCGGCTGCCAGGCGTTGTAGGCTTACTGCTCTATGACAGCACTGACGGTGACGTCGGAGACGTTGCTAGTTAGACGCAAAGGCGCATCGTAGACGAGATGAGCTGTTACAATTCCACTGGCAATACTTGCTTTGTACTGGTCTACTCGATGTCGGCTGTCTGCAAGGTATGCATTTAACGGCGTTTGTAGATGAGCTGCTCTCTGCATTTACGGGTTTGGTGAGACAGTTAGACATGTATTGCCCACCTACAACAAGTTGTTTTGAAAAGAACAATTTCCTGGGCACGTTTGAGAATTTTTATCGTACTGCAATATCTGAAGATGTTTGCATGTCAGTGTTTGGTGTTTGTTTATGAAATTGAAACTAGAAGGCAAATATCAAATAGACTAGACCAAAATTGGTATTTTAATTGAATTAAAAAAATAAATTAAATTAAATTAAAATCATTTAAACCTTCTGGATATTTGATTAGTTCCTGCAGCAAATTGAACGCGCGAACTAGCAAATTTTAATTCGAATAAATACGACTTAGGACGGGTAAATAATTGTTTAGGTTTGTCAACTAAATTCGATAAAAGACCTCTAGCATTTATTAAAATAGGATCAGGTAAGTTTAAGAATAAAATGTCAAATATCTGGCTTTCGTGATCTATTGTTTAATTGAAGAGAAACTTGAACAAAGCACAACTCGATATCCTCCTCGTAAAAAAAAGGAAAACTTATCTCTAAAGCGATTATAATTGCAAAAAGTAGCTGGTATATACCCAAATGTAAATCAATAATGCACAATCTACTTGCACAATAATAAGAAAAACGAACAATAAAATTTTTCTATGAATAGCTTATTTATTTTAATAAAAATAAAAAGAGTAGATTAAAAGTTGAAGATGAATTATTCTTAGTAATATTACTTACAAACCTAACTAGCAAAATAAGTATCATAATCATAAAAATGTTAAAAAGATGTGACGTTGTCTTTCTTATTCATGGTGACATAAAGACATTGCGACCATATAAAGCATTTACAAATTTAAGAAAGTAATCTTGAGGGAACTCTTCAGGCATTTCTTTAATAAGTTTGCATATTTGATTGTAACTTTCTTCTTCGTATGCGAGAAAATCCTCTAGAATATTCAACTGTTCATACACACTCTTAATTTTCAAATCGCTTTGAAAGTCTGGTCTTCCGTAATACCGTTTTAACATTTGCATTTGATTATCTGTCGCCTTTTCCAAGGCCTTGGCTATTAACCATGTACACTTTCCATCGCGAATATCGGTACCTACTTTTCCTGTTATTAAAGGATCCCCGTAGCAGTCTAAGATGTCATTCTAAAGATAACAACAATAATAATTAGTTAATCATTAAGAGTTGATATCGTGTAACCTACCTGAGCGCCGAAATAATGTCCCAACTCACACAAAACCAGTTTTGCCTGCTTGTATGTATTTACATAGTTTGGTTTAGCAAATTTCAGAGCTAAAAGTACAGGGCTGATAAACTCTGGATAGGCTCCCTTATATCTTGCTATTAATCTAACCCTATCCATGGTAAATGCATCGAAACGCGGCTTTCCATTTAACAGGCAAAATAAATCCATAATTTGACCCGTTGTTGTGATTACAGTCATTTTATTAAGCCAATTTAAAGCAGGAAGATGAAAATAGTGCTTAGTGAAGTATTTGTTTAGAAGTAGATATGGGCAGTGCTGTACAAAAACAGCGTCATTAATAGCGCGTAGTTGAACATCATCGTTTTTGTACCAACAAGGTAATCCACGACGAGTATCTGATCCATCCATAATATCATCGGTTATCTGCCAGGAACACAGCAACTGTAATAAATTGTCAACGTTTTTTTAAAACATTACGAAAATATAGCGTAAAGAAGTACTAACCATATCTACACACCATCCAAGAATATTTGCCAAATGAATATTCTCGGGAGTAAGATTATTTGAAAATTGAAACGCTTTGTATGCAGTCACAACTGTAAGTCCCGATGCTTGCCTGTGGTTAGGTACGTTACCTTCCAATACTTTTATTAAATAATTTTGAGTTTCAGGAGTATTGTTAGGCCCTTCAGTTAGATCTTTAACAATAACTGGAAACATTGAATCGAATTCGTCCTTTTCTTTTTGGGATGCAGTGTTTCTTACCTCCGGAATGATATTGTACATCTTCTTGGGGGAACTACTAAAAGAAAACAATAACAGAAGTAGTAGACAAACATTTTTCTTTTATGTGTTTTGATTAATTCCAAGATTATATGCAGATATCTGTTTTGTTCCAAACTTTAACTTTTTGTTTACGACTTAAATGAAGTTTATCAAGTTATTGTTAATTTAAGAAAGAAATTTAGATTCCTTAAAACATACAAAATTAAGCTTACCTTTTAATGTTAACTTGGAAATAACTCCGTTCTAAATTTAAATATCCAGTGTTGTTCCTCATGGAAAATGCATTCACAATATTCCAGTTATAACGTGCTTGAGTTATGCGTGATGCTATTGTTTTCAGGGCGTTAATATTCATTGTTAATACGATAGAATGTATGTAAACACGAACTTGCAGTTCTAATCAAAAAAGGCAAATGATTGAATAGCTCGAGAAACCAGTTTCAAAATTTTTTTATTTTTTTATTGTATACATTGCAAAAAACTCGCGATTTTAAAATTATACCTGCATCAAGTTTCTTAGTTGCTTTTTTTTCTTAGCTGAGATCTATCTTGAAATCTTCATTTAAGTATGCAACAGCAAAAGCAATTTGCCTTGCTTCTGCTCAGATTATACATACTATATGTACTAGCTCTTTATTATTATTATTTATATTTGTCAAGTACACAGTTACAACAAATCATTTTTTTGTGCAATTCTACAATTTAAAAATTACACAAAGCAAGTTTTACTATTATTAGGTTCTGCGAATTTAAACCAATAAAGAAAAATAGTTTTATGTGTAATCCTCATTTAAAACTATAAAATTGTAAACATAAGATCACGTATACTATTTGTTTCACTTACACACCATAAGCAAACAATTGAAAAATGTATTTGGATGTGAGCAGAGCATCCAGGTATTCAAAGACTTGTTTATAGAATGTTATGTGACAGATGTAAAAAATTAAACTGTTCACTGTGTAAAAGTGGACCGTATTTTAATTCGGTAATATCAAAAATATGTGATACTACAAACATTAACGTACAAAAGGTTATAATAAAAATGAATCAATTCTCATTTAAGGATGAATTGTAAGTACAATCGGAAACAAAAGTTAAAAAATTTTCACTAAATTAATATCTTTCAATATCTTTTAAAATACGGCATTAAAATGAAAAAATTTTTTCACGTGCTTGTTTTTAATAACAAATTTTTTAAAAAATTGAAATTTGTTTGACTTTAAGTAATTTTTAAATAAAATTTTTAATATTTGTAAGAATTACAAAATAACTTTTGTCCGTGACTGTACCCCGAAATTAACTTTAAAAAGAAAAAATACATAAATTTTTTATATCAGAAATCACTGATAATAATTATTTCAAAATATATATCCCAAGAAATGACAAATTTGATTTTAATAATATTAATTAAATAAAGTAAGTCTAATTATTATCCAGTGAAACGTGACAACACCGCGATATTTTAATAGTTGGTAGTTTTAATTTTCTCCATTTCAAAACTAATGCAAGCGTATGCGCATTGCGCAGTAACGTGACTGTTTACATTTACAACATTGAATATTTTAAAGAGCAAGTACGACCCTTCAAATAATAAAAGCCTTGAAATGTTCCTTGTCGAAAAAATTGAAGCCAAAGTGTTACAATCATTGCAAAAAGCAACTATTAAAAAAATTGTGAACTCGTTTAAAGGAATTTAATTATAAAACAGCATATTTGAAGTTTATTTAAAATATATTATTAATTTAGAAGATGCGAATTTAATTATAGTTTATTATCACCGTTATGTGCATTTTCAGATTATATTTTGGTAATTATTGATTAGTATTAAAAGAATTTAATACCTATACATCAATAACTTATAACATTTTAATTTATAAATTTTATGCAACAATTAAATATTGTTATTCATTGATTCGATGTCGCTATTAAATTTTGACTGTTCTTAAATTTAAATGCATTTAATTGAGATTTAAATTTTCGCGGTAACATATTGTTTGCGAGGTTGCCACGTTTTCACTGTGAATCACACTCTGCATTCAATAATACCGTAAATATCGCTCATTTTTATTATTTTTCTCTATAAATAATATTGAAACCACTAAATGTTAATTGCTTTTATGATTTTTAGATATTCAATCTACTAGTTTACAATTTGACTAATTTTTCGAATCTTATTTTCAATACTATTTTTTAATTTGAATTGGTCCGATAGCACGTTTTCCATTTAAGCACGTGTAAATTTGTTATAACTAAAAAATGTTATAACTTTTGAACGATCTTGTAAAAAAATCCCCAATTTTTTTAGGAGCTTCAGGAAACTTGTCAGAATAATCTATAATTTTTTCAACGTATTCTCATTATTTTTAATATACCTACAAAACATCCTTAAGGTCAAATACCCAAAAAGTAGAATTGACACTTTTTCTATTACATTTATAACGAGTTGCTACTAACTGCACATCTCGCAACCCCCGCCATCTGTATTGGCAGTAACAAAAATTACAAATTAAAACTATAAGTTGGTATTGTTTCCAACAGGATGTAACAGTCTATGTTTGAGGTAGACTGTAGTAATTAAGAACAATAAATTTATTATTAAAGTGGAAGTTTTCATTTAAATGTTCCACCCTTACAAATAAACAAATGTCTTGATATATGTAGGGTAGCGTTCTTCTATTTGACCTTTTTACTATTACTTAAGTTTAGTAATAAAACACTTGTTAAGGTTTACCCATTTTAATTTTAACTAACTGGTTTTCACCCTCACCCTGTGAAGGGGTGCCTCACTGCTTGCAGCCAAGGCTGCAGACCCTTTTATTGTTTTACAATATCAGTATCTAAATAACACTAATAAGTAAATATTAAATACATAGAAGGACTAACGAGGACTACGTGAGAAAAGAACAAAAACGTCCGCAAAAGTCTTCAGTGTTCCCTGTTAAAAAAAAAGTAATAATGTGATAACAACTAGAAATAAACATTATCAAACAGCACTCAGAAGCTCATTTTTTTACTTTTTTCACTTTTTAAAAATAAGTCACTATAAGTTACTATTTTAAAAATTTTGTTTTAGTTTGAGATGTGAGTTTTTAAAAATCTGTATAAATAAATTAGTAATTTATTCATATTAATTGAATGCTGCGTTTAAAATATGCGATTTGTTCAAGTTCAAAGAAAAAGAATTGATAATCTAAAGAAAAGCAAAAGTCTGATTATTACTAACCATTGCTTAAGGCTTTACCGGAGCACTCTTGCAATATATCCATTTATATAGAACAATCTATGACGTTTGTGGTCACTCCTATCGAAGACGAAACTATGGTCGACTGCTTAAATCATGTCCATTACTAACTGACATCTGTGTGCAAAGTTAATTTTTTCAGAAAATTTTTTTTTCAGTTTTTATTTTAAAAAACGGATAAAACGGTATAGCGTTTTACATCAGCACTATTAAAGATAGGAAAAAATTTTTTAACCAAAAGATAGAGAATTGCTAACAGACTTTGTGTGACTTCTTAGATATTTTTTTCAAAATTCGATAAAAATGATTTCCAAAAATGCTTAGAAAATCATCCTGCGATAGGTATAAATGCATATGAATAGGCAACTTATGTGACAACAAGCGTCTCTTTCTACCTAACAGGGTTAGCACTAGTGCACTGACGAGGGATAATGACTATTGTTACTAGAAATTAAACGCTGGAAGGAACTTGAAATACGATAACAGTTGGAAAGAAATGTAGTATTTACTACTTGGTGGTTATCTTTATTTTATACTTTTACTTGATAAATATGTATGGCAATATAATATTAATATAAAAAAATAAGGCAATTTTATTTTTAATTTGTAATCTATTCTAAAAGTTTTAAAAGGTGTATCGCATTGAATTTTTAATTTTAATTAACCTGTTTTAACAAAAAATTCTTTACTGTGTATTGCACACAATGTTATTTGGAAGATCTTGGAGGCTAACTAGTAGGACTTCCGTGACCAATCCAACGACCTGGAAAACTTTCATCCAAATGTTGCCTGACCTGACGAGCGAAATGTGCAAGAACTCCATCGTGCTAATAATACATTTGCATTGTGATGTTTAGTGGAACGTCCTCTAGTAATTCTTGTAATTCATTTTGTAAAAAATTTAACTAATGCTCTCCTGTGAAGTGGTTCTCAAGAATAAAAGGGCCAATTAAATAATTATCGATCATACCACACCACACGATTACCGAAAACTTGTGCTGAAAATTAGTTTCAGTTGTTGCGTGGGGATTTTCGTTGGGCCATACATGGAAGTTGCGACTATTATTAACGCCGTCACGGGTGAATGTTGCTTCATCGGTAAAAAGTATGTGCTATACAACACGACGATTGTTATGTATCCAAAGACAAAATTGCATGGGCCTGGCATAATCTTCTAGTTGTAGGTGCTGTACACGCTGTAGATGGTACGGATATAAACCTTGCTTGTGGGCTGTATTAATTACTCTTGTTTGAGGAATGCCCAATTGAGTAGCAATTCTTCGTGAGCTAGTCATTGGATCATCTTCTACTAAAACCAGAATATTTTCTACTTTTTCTAAACCTTGTCGAATAGCTCGTTCAGATGTTATGTTAGCACTGGGAAGCGTTCCGGTCTCGCATAGTTTGTTGAAAACTCTGATAAATACCTTTCTATCCGGAGTTCTCTGGCGTGGAAACCGTCGACAATATTCTTCAACAGCAGCTGTAGCATTAGCATTACAAAAACGATAAACAAACACCATATTTGCATGATCAAGATTTGGATATGTGTTGGCACTTTTAATCGTACAAACTCTAAACGTAAATCACTTTGACAATACACTGATACTAACAAGTATGAGAACAAATATTAACGCGAAAACAAACGAAAATCAAAATCATTTTTTACAACACTAGATCGATACAAAATTTTGTAATAATGCTATAACTTGAAAACAAATGAAAATCGGATAACAACATTTAAGTTTTTTCATTATTTTTACCTATACAATACACTCCTGAAGTTTGGTGCGATCCTCCCGACTCATCCTGTATAAGTAGTTAGAAACTTTTGATCTAGTCGGGCCTTTACGCAGACCAGGTTGACGTTCGGGTTTGTGTCGGGCCGGGCTTTAGTCTAAACATTTATTGGGCTTTTCCGACCTACGTCTAGTCAATCAGAGGTTTAGTGTTGTTGGGCCTGTCGAGTTGTTGAAGCCCGTCGGACTTCTCGGCGCTGTCGGCTCATACAAGCCTGTCGGGCCTTTTGGACTTCTCTGCCCTTTGGGTCTGTCGGGCCGTTTGGACCTCCCGGGCTTGTCGAATTTGTTGGACCTTTTGGACTTCTCGCCCTTCGGGTCTATCGGCTCGTTTTGATTTTCTTGGCCCTTTCGAGCCATACGGGTCTGTAGAACTGTTTGGACCTCTCGGGGCTGTTGAACCTGTCGAAGCTTTCGGACTTCTCGGCCCTTTGGGTCTATCTGGTCATTTTGATCTCTCGGGCTTGTTGGACTGTACGGGGCTTTTGGCCCTATCGGGCCATACGATTCTGCAGGGTCTTTTAGACTTCTCGTCTCTGTCGAGCTATAGGGATCTGTTGGACCGTGTGGACCTATCGGACTTGTTGAAGCTGTTGGTTCCTTTGGACTTCTTGGCCCTTCGGGTCTATCCAGCCGTTTTAATGTCTCGGGTCTCTTGGACAGTTTAGCCCATACGGGTCCGTCGGGTCTTTTAGAGTTCTTGTTCCTCTCGCGCCTGACGAACCTGTTAGACCTTCGGGTCTACCGGACCGCTTTGATCTTTTGGATCGTCGGGCCTGTCGACTATTTTGAACTACTCGGCTCTTCAAAGCTTCTCTGTCAGGCCATTCGAACCTTTCGCGTCGTTTGGGTCTCTTGGGCTGTTCGGGCCTCCCAAGCCTGTCGGACCGATCAAGAAGTTATCGGGTTTTTTAGGACCGCGTCAGGTTTGTCCCTAGATGCTTATTTATTTTTTTCTCAATCATTATCGTCAATTGTTTTTTAAAAGCAATACAATGGTAAAGAATAAGAAAGAAAAGAAGATCAAACTACATCAAGATCGCATAATAAATTGCATTAGTCATAATCACCAAAACATATTTTGAAAGGGCCTACAGCATGGCTATTGTGAAGTTAGAGATGTGGTTGTGTATAAATGTGAGGTTGGAGCATGGCTCGGCTGAGACCGGAGGAGCGTAAAGAGAGGTCGTATCGGTTAAGATGCAATAGAGTGATTCCCATTCGGCTCCCGGTATTTATATGCGCAGCCCCACAACATCAAGGGCTGAGGATGGTTTATGCTAAGGACCAATTGATGATGGTGACGAGTCTTGCATGTCTTGCACCATGTTGCCAGATTTAAAGTTCTTAAACTGCTTTCTCGAAGAGCAATTACACAACTAGGAATTTTCTTCGATAAACACTTTACTTGGAGAATATGGCTATATGAAGCTCCACCAATTGTCGAACACCTTGTATATGCTTGCGGGTTTGGCAGGCAAGCTTGTTTGAAGCGTAAATAAATCTTATTGTAAATAAAAAGCTTGAATCTCCCAATTAACGTTCATGCAAGAACGCAGACGTTATACGAATAAGATAGTTTATTGATGTTAATTGTTGCTTATGAACTTCTTTTTGTGGGATGGAGAAATATAATAGGATTATCAAGAAAAGGTCAATTTATTTTTATGTAGTGGAATGCATAGTTGGCTAGGGCATACTTGAAAAGATTATTGTTCGAGTTTTACAAATACATAGTATATAGATTGCTGTGGATTTATCGAAAAGTTACGTACTTATTGGAAAATGTTAAGCAACGACGAAAATAACGAACAGACAAGCGACCATAAGAAAAAGATAGTAGACAATGTAATAGAAACACCGTATCTTGATTAGCTTTAACCTCCAACCACGGAGACTTCCACTGATTAAGAACAAATTCTCAAGCGGGAGCAAGTTTTTGTGTGCTAAAGTTTGTCGTTGCCATGCATATTATGTTATATAGCACAGCAGGTGTTGCTAAACTGTTCGTTCAATACTCAGTCTCGATGAACCAACCTTGAACGTATTTTTGAAATCAAGTTTCTTTCAAGAAGTTCTACTTCAAAGAAGATACACGCGGTATTAGTGAATAAATTAACAGTATGAGAATTTCTCACCTGTAACCCAGAAAAAATTATTTAATTTCTTAATTAATCCATTTTAAGTAATACCGTGCGATTAAATATCTTTTTATTATAATTATATTAGACCATGAAATTAAGCCTGGGGTTGGTATAAAATCATAAACAACTAAATTTTTGTTGGCTTGATTATAGAAGAATGTAGCACTTTCCATCCACTTGTAATTTCATAACCTATTCAGGAAAAAAACTACTTGTTTACGATTTATATCAACCTAGGGATAATTTGATTTTTTTATTTGACCCCACGATATAATTGTGATAATTATCGTAAGAAGGGTATATAAATCATAATTTTGCTTTTCTTGTTCTCACTTTGTCAGTATTACTGTCAAGTGCAACTATGGCCGATGATTCCAGTTATTTTACAGCTGTACCAAAACTTCCAAAGGGAGTCAGAAGCGATGGAGCCAAATGGCTTATGGTGCCGTGTAAGATAGTGCTAGACACTTACGGTGTGTGGCCCGAAAAACAAAACAACGTGAGTCGAGCAATGCACGTTTGGTACATAGGAAGTTGCACATTCTTCATGTTTGGCCAGTTGTATTGCGCAACCGATAGGCGTCTTGATCCTGGTACGATTACGTACGCGATTTCGTTATTTATTCTCACCGCAGAGGTAAGCTTCTTTGACACTTGATGAATCTAACAAATATGAGTTCTTGTAACCTATTTTTATTCAGGATGTTTATAACTTTCTTTGAGGTTACGTAAAATTATCCGTTTTGGGATTTTTCATTTTTCTTTTTTCCTCTTGCATCATCAGAATTCTTTTTTTTCTTTTGTACCCTGATGCCATATGCTAGAGCGTCGGGTGTTGAGGTTTTTTTTTAATATAAAATAAAGTATAAATAATAAATTTAATAAACGAAATAAAAATGAGAAGTGGATTTTATTCCAACAAGAAACCAATAGAAACATAATTGGCGCTGCGAATTCACCTACAGAAGATCCCGAGCCAGAAGGTTCTTAAACCCTTGCCCAAAAAACCAAACAGTGACAGGGCTCTGGAGTAGATCTGTGGACACTTATCTCTAGGAATGAATTTCTTGGTTCGGTAAGTCCTCTTGTTTCTCCTGTTCTTAAAATAAATGATTACTTTTTATCTACAAAATCTAATCAGTAGCAATTCATCCGATGGTGTTGTGTAGTTACTGTTGATTCAGAAAAGGAACAATTGTTTGAAAATCTAAATTTAATTAACGATAGGAGAATTTTTCAACAAAAGGCTATTCTAAAAACACCTACGTTCAATCCAAATTTTACGTCTTTCTCAACCCTGACAGAATCAAAAATCACAACTTCTTCAATGACCTTGACAAGAACTAAATTCAATTACTGATGCATTTCAACCGGATGAAATCCGAGGCTAGGTCAAGAGCACTGAAATATTGACAATGTCCTAGTTTATCCACGATATGGGCTATGTTGGGCAAGGGATAACGGTCTCTATGGTTTTTTTTTTTGTTCATACGGCGATAATCCACAACTATGCGCTATTTCTGTTTACCGTATCTAACTTCTTTGGAATGATCCGAATAGGATGGCTCCAAGGAGATTAATGGTTCCGTCATCTAGCATTTTTGCTATCTACTTTTGAACTTCTGTTTTGTGCATATGTGGGTAACGGTATGATTTTATGTAAATGGGTATTTCATCGGTTTGTCGATGTTGATCTCACGGTTGTATTTAGTTTATAATCAATTTATTAATAGTTAGTTAACTTTCATTTTTGAATCAAATAAATTAATACATAAATATCTACCTAGATATTGTACATAAAAAATCAAAATTCGTCTTACATAAATAATGCGAGACGGATTTTGGCTATTTTTACAACTCACTAAAATAGAGTAACTTAGTAAAAAAAACATTGAACAGAGAATATAGAGGAATTTAGAATGGTGATTCCCATAAGAGTCGTGTATAAAAATTAGTGCTGCGGTTGAGCCGCAAGAGGGCGTGTTATTTACAATTTTTAATCGAGCAAATACTTCTTACTTCCAATTCTCATTTTGTCTTAATCCAGTTTTAAGTTGAATAATAATAGGTGCATTATTTATTCAGATATCATATATAACTTTTTGAAACAATTTAATACTTGAATAATGTAAAGAAAATGACAAACATAATTCAAAAAAAGATTTATTTTATAAAATTACTTATGCAGTATATTTTTCATTTTTTGGCATTTATCATCTATCATTCTATTAAGATTTCTAATACACTAATTTATTTTAATTAATAAATGCAAAGTTTATCACCAATCGCGCCAATCACCATCGAAAAGTCTAAACTAAACGAATTACAACAACACTTAAACAACTTAAATATAAAAAGTCTCTTGCACATTCGCATTCGCGCTTCGCAGTAAAGTAATAGGTTAGTTACTATCAATAGGTCATAGATTGGTTAGCTGGAGTTACAAAATTATCACGTGAGCCACCGTGAATCCCATTAATAATGTTGCTGTTGAAACATTAGATGTCGCTCTGTCTCCATTCTAAACTCCTCTATATTCTCTGATGTTGAATACCTAGTTAAAGAATTCCATATCTTGAGTATTTGTAGTAATAATAAAATATGTAACTAATTAGAAAGTTTTAGTCGAGGAGGTAGAGGCCTGGACGGACCAGGTTTTCTAGTCACATCTTTATGCGGTCCGGGTCGAAACTTGGGTTCGGATCAAGCCGGGCCTCAGTTGAAGTTTAAGTTTACATCCTGTCAATCCTGCTGTTGGGCCTCTCGGGCCATTTGGACTTTCCGGTCCTTCGGGTCTTTCCGGTCTATCTGGCCGTTTTGAATCCACGGGTCCTTTAGACTTCTTGACCCTTCGGGTTTATCGAGCCTATTAGACCGTTTTGATCTCTCCCGCCCTTTGGACTTCTCGGCCCTTCAGGTCTACCGAGATCTTTTAGGCCCTTTCAACTTCTTAGCCTTTCATGTTTTTCTGGTCTATCAGGCCGTTTAGATCTCTCTGGTCCTTTGGACCTCTTGGCCATTCGGATCTTTCGAGTCTATCGGGCCGTTTAAAGCTTTCGGGCTCTTTGAACTTCTTGGTCCTTCGGGTCTGTTGGGCCGTTTTTATCTCTCGGGTCCTTTGGATTTCTCAGCCCTTCGGGTCTTAAGTCTACTGGGTCGTTTAAATCTTTTGGGCTCTTTGAACTTCTCGGTCCCTCAAGTCTATTGCGCCGTTTTGAACTCTCGGGTTCTTTGGACTTCTCGGCTTTTCGGGTCTATCGGGCCGTTTTGATTTTTCGGGCCCTTTGGACTTCTCGGCCCTTTGGGTCTCTCGGGCCGTCCAGCCTTTTGGACTTCTCGGCCTTTCGGGTCTACGGAATTGTTTTCTTCTCTTGGGACTGTGAGGTCTTTTGGACTTTTCGGCTCCTAGAGTTTCTTAAGCTCCTCGGGCCTCCCAGGCGTATCGGACCTCTTGTGCCTGTTTTGTTATTAATTTGATTCTTGTATGGTATGTGTAGTCATTAAATATAAATGAATACTACTGTTACTTCGATCACATTTATTTTGTCGAGTGCAGCGAAGGCTAAGGTATGATTTAGATGAAGCGACAAAAGAGAAGAGAGAGGGTTTTCAACCTCCCGGTAATTAAGGGTTTTGACATGATGGTGGGTATGGTTAAGTTGGCCACGTTTTACATGAACAGTGCGGCATCTTGGGTTGTTAGGGCCTCCCGAGCCTCTTGAGCCGATCAAGAAGTTACCGGTTTTTTTTGGACCGCGTCAAGTTCGTTTCCAGTCGGGTTGGGTTTAAAGATTTCGCTTTCTGCAGGACTCTACGAGGAGGTACAAAATGAAAATTTAAGATAAGTTGCAAGTACTACAGTTTGCCAGGTATGGAGATTGTTTGCCAAATTGGAGATTTTTGAGCTTGGTGGGGAAATTAGTGAAACTCTTTAGAAAATGGCGATTATTGAGGATAAATTAAACACTTTGAGTAAATTTGCAACTTAGTCGTTTTTTAATGAAGAAGTAATGTGCTTTCAAGATTACTTGTATTCACAAGCAAGCAGCAAGTTATCGCGTTGGCGACATAAAATTGCTAAACAGGTGTTTCAAGAATTTTTGAAGTTGAAGATTTTCGTACGGTTACTGGCGACATTTTTGTTAGATGAATGAGGAGGAAGGTCTTTTACACCTGGCAACATTGGAGTAGTACCACCTTTTTCGTTCCATCTAAAGCCCTGCCTAGTTACTTACTATTTTTTACTTTATTTGCTAAATTCACTCACTTTTTTCACTTTTTTATGCATCACAGCTTGTGGAAGCAATTATACAATAACAATGGAATGGAAACTGAGAAGATTCATTAACTAACTTCATTTATTTTCGAAAGCATCAACAACACTCCTAATCTTATAGCAAAACTTTCTGATGTAAATGAGATAATATTTCTGTTGCAAAAAGAGATTGTTATTAAATACATACAAGCTACTCGAATCTTCGAAATTGATAATATTTCTAAAAGATGAAGTGATCACTCTCCTTCTTAACATACCCATTATCAAACCAGTAATAGCCAACTACTCCGAAATCTATCCTTTACCGAAACACTCATACCACCAAGAAACTATTATCCAGAGATCGCCTACAATGTAACCTAGTTCACACCTACATTCTCTGCACTAGGAAAACACAACTATTGGATAATTGCACCCTGCAATCACTTGTCTGATGGAGTACAGCTATAATCTCAAACAACTACGAAATCTCCATACAACTGTGCAACTATCTACTACTGGCAACATTGAAGGGTGAACAAGACGTAATCGAAGATTGCCATGGGCACGTTACGCGGCGATTGTTTTCTACGCTTTGATTCCAAACGCTATTTCTTATTTCTAATTCATTTTCAGTGTAGAATTCGATTATTCGTCTTCTTCTTACTGTTTGTATAAATTAAAATCTAACTTTACTTGCCCGATGCATAAACAACTATTAACCATCATTGTTTTTTTGCAGTCAGTTATAAGACGTTTAGTGATTTACTACTACAGACAAAGACTCAAAGCTATACTGCACAAGATATATCACGAATTTTGGCCTTCAAGACACTTTGGCGAAGAAACCCATAAAGAGCTGACAAGAAATAGTTGGCTCGTCTGCATCTTCACTTTTGCATACATGTTTTGGGGTGGACTTCTGTGTGGTTTGCAATACCTAATAATGCCTTTCGGCAAAAGAAACTTGCCTCAACAATCAACCTATCCCTTTCGATGGCAAGAAAGCCCAGTATATGAGATATTGTACGTTTGGCAGGCACTTATGACCCTAGACATTATATTTACCGTATGTGGCGTTGATTTATTTTTTGTAAGCCTTTTATCGAACTGCGTAGCCCAATTTAAGTTACTTAAAGTTTACGTTGTGGTTAAGTTCCAAGAAATTAACGAAGCCAACAAGTCTGCCTTCAAATCTCAGATAAGAGACCCTAAGGAAGTGATACGCGTATTTATTGAGCGCCATGATGATTTAATCAAGTAAGTCAATATTTTTATTTAGATTCGTCTTAGTATGCTTTTTTTAGGGTATGTAAAGATATCGATGAAATATTTTCTTATTATATTCTCTCGCAATACCTGGCAAGCATGGGTACACTGTGTACCTCGGCTTTTATTGCGGTATGGTAATGTTTTTTAATTTAAAAAGTTACTGTATTAGAATGGTTGCAGGTAGTTATGCCTTCGAGGTTTAGTATGGCCTTTACTTACTTCTTTGGACATATGTGTCAAATTCTGGTTTACTGTTACATGGGAAATGAAATTATTCTGGAAGTAAGTAACAAAGACTAGCTGTTGAGTAATTAAACAACATTAGTCGTTTTCATATTATGTAGGCAGTGTGAATTACTAAAAGTAAAGTTAAAAAGTAACCGCAATATAATTATGATAAAAATTAAAGATACAAATACGAAAATATTTAAAACAATTCACGTGATCGCAAACGCTATGGTAATTGGTGTGACGTAGAAGTTTCACACTGTCCTGTGTTTTTTATTCTTTTGTCATCTATAGATTATCATTGCTCTATAAGGTTATGTCAGTATGTCAAAATTTTGTTTAGCTGTTTTTTATTTGTTTTTCACAAATTTTCTATAAAATTTATAAATACCTCGTTTTGCTTTAATAACAAAATGGAACTTTACATACCATTTTAATATTTTCGAAATTTCACTTCAATTTTTTAATTTTACATATTGCCAACCTCCACTTTTAAAAATGTAAAAAATGTAGTGTCTAAAGCGCTGCCAACATTGTAAACAAAACACTAAATAATCGCAACATTAATCACGAAATTTCCGTAAAACAGTTTAATGTATAAAATTGAAACAAATCTTAACTGTTTTTAAAATTTTGTGATAATTAAGTAATTTATATTTTTACATAATATGTCAGTGATAATTATAGAACTGGCTATGAATTTAGGTTTTAAGTTTATATTGAATATTTCTGTTTCAGTATTCTTTTATTTTGTTATTATCTAGTTAACCCTGAACATATTAAAGTGATGTCATGCGACGGCCATTGTAAATCTCGCCGTTTTCGCGCGTGAAGAAATCATTTGAATTTCAATATTTATTTTCTTGTAAAATCCTAATCAGAATTATGTATTTAATGATTTTTTAAGATTTACTCTGAGTCGGTGATCCGTTTAAAAATATTAATGAAAAATTTTCATTATCAAAAAAACTTTATTTCTAACGAGTAATAATACTAGAAATGTAAATAAATTGCTCTTTGTTTGTTGTGCTAAAAAGGTTTATAAGTCGCCGAGACATATGTTCTACAAAATTTACAAATGCTTCAAATGAATTAAATAAGTTAGAAAGTCCTTGTGTGAAAAAAGGGACACTATAACTAATAGTTTAAGAAATAACGGGACTCAATTTCATTTTATATAAACGCAGATTCTCACACACATTGAAGCCTGTTTGAATTCTCGTCCCCCCACCCCCCGATTTTCTTACCTTCTGATTCAGAACCCCACTTTGTGGTAACACCTTCTCATTATTTCTTATCGGTAAACCTCATACATCCATCCCTGCATCTGATCTGACCCATCAAACTATGAACAGACCTTCACGATGGCAACACAATCAAGACATTTAGAAAAAACAGACTACAAACACAATCTCCAACAAAAGACAAAATGGAAAAACATTACAACTTGTAGGCTTCGGTTGGGAAACCTGAATTGATTGTACAAATCCAGTTTGCAGTGGCCCAATCAAGATATTAACATTTACACATTTTCCTTTCAAAAGCTTTCCAAGTCTGACGCTACTGGAAAGGGTTAAAGCATGCTGTTTGCTTTTTATTACTACTTTAAAGGCAAAATAATCTGAAAGATCATTTTGGTTCTTTATCAATCAAAGAATATTAATGAGGCAACGTTTCGACTTGTAAAGTTATCGTTTTTTGATAGTTAATGTAGAAATCTCGCAAACACTCATGACCACGGCGCAAAAGACTAAAATTAGTTCCTTTGCCCCTTCCGAGCTAAGTAATATGCACTCACCAACTTTCATTCGTTTGCCAGTTCCTTTTCCCCAGTTTTAACTCCGCCTTCGCGCAGCAGCATGGTCATGAATGTTTGCGAGATCTCTACTAGGTGTACTCACAGGTAGCAAATTAATAAGCTTAAATCCGTTTGTGCATACTGATGGTACTCTTACAGTTTTCAAGAAATCATCCAATTGTGCTATCATCGAGCATTTAACCAAATTAATCTTTAAGGCCCAGCTGCTTTTGTCTTCAATTGAAGATTTGTATTAAAAATCTGCACGGGCCGGGATTTTTCGTCAGGCCGGGCCTCATTTTAAAAACTTATCGGACCTTACGGGCCTACGTGTCCGGTCGATTGGGTCGGCCAGACCGTTCTGGCCTATCGGGCCGCTCGGGTCGTTAGAACCGTTCAAGTCTGTCGGGTCTATCAGGCCTGTCGACTCGTCTTCTATCCTATCGGGCTTGTCGGGCTGTTTGAGCTTGTCGAATCTGTCAAGCTTATCGAGTCGGTCGGGTTTTTCGCACCGTTATCTTTCTACTGTTATGAAGTGAATCGGATCGAGATCCTTTTCGTATTAACTCAGACTGAACCACAGCGAAGAATTGTCGTACTAACTCGGACAGAGTTTATTTCCTTACTAAGCCGAAGCAAAGAATCTTTCCACCATATTTACAAGATTTAGAGGCTGCCCGGTGTTGTTGGTGTACTGCTCTAAGGCAGCGCCAATGGCGACGTTAGAGGCATCGGTGGTTAGACGCAGAAGTACGTCGTGAACGGGGTGAGCCACTAGAGTTGAACTGACGAGATTTTGCTTGCAGACATCTCGATAGCTCGCCTGTCTCCGCCATGGAAAGTTGCTGATAAGGTACGACTTCCGTATACCCGTCTAACCTAACCTTTAGCCTGACAAAATAACACCTCAACTGACCTGATCCGTCGTAGGTCGGGTATACGAAAGTCCAGATGCTGATAGCTACCACTCTTGCCGGTAGCGGTTGAGATCGACGTAATCAGGATATTTATTTTCCGGTTTACTGAACGCTGTAGTCTTGTAAGCGTGGAACCACTGTTTTGACAAGGCAGATATCGTCCATATAACAATTGCAGTAATCAAGTCCTTTGAGTACTTTGTTTATAAAACGTTGAGAAGTTTGTGCCGCACCGGATAGGCCAAAAGTCAACACTGGTAATTCGATTAATCCGAAAGATGTCACAACGGCAATTTTTGGGATATCCGTACGCCCACATGAAATCGATTTTTGAGAAAACTGGGCATTCTGCCAGCTGGGAGCCAAAGTCCTGTATGTACGCGATCGTACAACGATCTGATACGGTAACGGCGAAGGTAATTGCCACAAGGACGCCACTGATCGAATTCTGTTTTTGGATCATGTGGAGGGGGCTATTCACCTGGCTGTTTGATGGGCGGCATATGCCTTGTTTCATCGTGTACGCGAATTCGGCCTTGGATGTCGGTAATTTCTCCGGAACAGACGGTGAGGTCGCTCTGCGACTAGTAACTATATGATGCACTACGGAGTGTTTGTTCAACGGACGTATCGGCGATAGCCAAGTTAGGTTTGAGAACTTCCGAAGTAGAGCGCGGTAAGGCAGCGCACTGCCGATAAGGAACCACTGCAATTTGACACGGGATGTTCCTGCAAGGATAAGTGTGTGAGCTTATCGAGTAAGATTTCTTAGGTTAACTAAGAGTCCGTGGTCGCGCAAGATGTCTGCATCTATTATTGGCTTTGCAACGCCGGCAATATAAAAGCAAAAATGAATAATTGTTTAAGTTTATCAACTAAATTTGTAAAAGCCTTAACTTTTGGTTTGCTTATTAAAAAATCTGTAACATTTATGAAAATAAATAAAATGTCACATTTCTGTCTTTCATAATTTATTTGCTTAGTTAAAGAGAAACGGATAACTTGAACAACAAACAACTCTATATCCTCCTGGTTAACGAAAGGAAAGCTTATCTCCAAGGCCATTACAATTGCAAAAAGTAACTTATTACATATCCAAATGTAAACAAATGATGAGGGTCTGCTTGCACAATGGGAAAGACTTGATAACTCAAAATAAAACTTGGCCCCATTTGCATATAAAACGTATTTAATTTTAATAATTTTGAATTTACAATTGAATTTTACTACGTCTGATTGGTTAATCACGTAATTAACTTAAGCGTTGGATTAAATATGCTTTCTGCAACTGGGTCTTAAAAATTTAAACTTCACATAAATTATTAATAAATATATTATTTTATCTAGAGTGCAAATCTCCAAGACGCAGTTTATCAGTGTGGCTGGCACTTGTATAACACTACTATTGATTTGAAAAAATCACTAGTAACAATAATGGCAAGATGTATAAGACCGGTGATTATGACCGCTGGAGGGTTTGGCATCTTAAGTTTACCGAGTTTCATGAAGGTAATTAATTAATAACCAAACAAACATTTTACTAAATATATTAACTAAACAATTTTTACGTTTTAGCTTGTACAGTTTTCGTTTTCCGTATTTACTGTGTTGAACAACACAATGAAAAGGAGCAAGAATTCGTAATTTAATTTAAAAACTGTTTAATTGGTAAAGTAAATACTGTCAGATTTTTTATTTTAGATAAGGAATTAATGTAAACTGTTCGTAAATTTCAAAATGTAACTCTCTTTATTTGCACACGGAATTTTGCACACTTTTTTGTTGTATTGCCGCTATTTTATTTTGAACAGCACCAATTCTCTTAATACCTACATAAGTACATTACCTATTTAAACACCAAATGTGTTGTATTTCAAGTGCAAATTCAAATAAAGATTTACTAATTCAAACATTTGTTTAGTTTGTTTCTCTTTCAGAATTACATGGTTCATATTATGCGTTCACAGTTTTTTTGCATGAGGGTTGACCATGAACATTTACCCAATTTAGCAGTGTGAACATTAGTTTTTCAGTTTAAGCTGGTCTTATATATATGTCTAAGCTTTTTAAACGATTTTTAGGTTAGATCGCATGACAGAACACCTACACACGGATTAAATAAAGATCAGATATTTCACTTCGACAAATTTGTGGATTCTGTTACTCTCTCTATCTCTCAAAGCAACTCTCAGAGCTTACAATTTTGACATACAAACAGCACAGCGTGGTATGCACTTTTCATAAAACGCGCGTAAAAGAATAGGCATGGTAAACTCTCAGAGCTGCAAATGTAAATGTACAGAGACAAGAAATGGGAACATTGGTGAAATAGGGAGTGAAATATCTGACCTTTATTTAATCTGTGACCTACAAACGCAATGTTGCCAGTTTTGTATAAAATGAAATAAACATTTTTAGTAATTGTTATGTCTTCAGTTTAGTAAGTTATTATTATTACCTCTAATAACAGAAACAATATTAAATTGTTATGGAAATAATCTATTTGCAAGAAGATATCCTCACTGTTTAAATATTTCTATTTCATGCAATAGATTTGGCAACAAGGTTCTATTCTGTGCAGTGACAGTTATTAGTTTTGAGGTTATTTTAAGCTCTACAACGAAATAACAATTAAAATATCTATTATGTACAACCTAACAGAAAAAAATTGCAAATATACCAAGAACCTTTACCGCTAGACTATAATAAAAGGCTGGCATATTGTTGGTGGTTTGATGAAAATATGAACGACGAAATGTTCAATTCAATATTTTTGATTTTACACTGATGAAGCCTGCTTTTATTTAGAAGGATAGGTTATTATATTATCTTGACGAGTTCTTTGACGACAGGTTAATAAGCAAGGACCAAGGACATATTTCCACCACGTCCTTATGATCTAATCTCGTTGAATTTTTTTATTTTTCCGTATTTACAAAATTCAGTGTTCAGAAGTCCAGAGCATACAGTAAGCAGGGCCGGCGAAAGGATATGGTAAATATGGAACACTCCATACTTGAGGTTGTTTTGAGTGTTCATATTTTAATTTTCAATTTTTGTCAATTAAAATATATATGTTTTTTTTCTTATTATTTCATTATTTAATGTATATGTATTTCTTTATTATTTTTAAATCGCTTTCCCGTGCGCGCGCACGCCTATTTGGTTTATATGTGTAACGGCCTTTTTTGCACTCCATACCTCAGAAAATCATGTTCCGCCGGCCCTGACAATAGGAGATCTAAAAAACAATATGCATAAAAAAGTGTAAAGAAATTAGACAATAGGACATTATAAAATGTGTTTGACAATATGAAACGGCGTATAAATTTGTGTCCGAGAAAACATCTGCTGTAACTTTTAAATCTGTTAATTTTATAATCCACAACACCATGAGATAAATTGCAAAATATTAACATCATTACAAAGGCTTTTATTTATAAATAACGGAATTTTTCAAGCAATTTCAACACACAGCACAAAACATGACATTTAACATAACCTCGATAAACGTAAGTATTCTCAATAGACCAATGTTCATCTAGTCTAATTTTAATTTTTCCTAACTTAAAGTACCAACTAAGTTTATTTATTTGATACGTGCTATATGATTCTAGAAACGACACCTATTTTTTTGCTTCATGCTCAACGCTGATTCCAAGACTTTTGGAACACACGTAGAATTCTTAGATAACACGAAAATTAAAAGGAGAACGAAGCTAAGTGAAACTAAACCGATAATAATAATGTTAATGTTATTTGACGTTTCGTTGCAATGTTGCCAGTTTGATTCGTTACTCCAAATACTTTATATTCTTATACCTTACTGTATTATTAATAGACCTTATTAGTAATTGCAATGCATGTTTTGAAATCTGACCCCATGCATAACGATACCTTCTTTACCGACCTATCTATAGATTAAAAAAATTGAATATTTTGATTTTTCAGTTTCCAATATCAAAAAGTATGTTAAGAATATATCTCATTTAATTAAAAACATTGGAAATCATTTAAATGAAACATTCCCGAACTCATGGATAGAAAGAAACGCGCCGGTTGCGTGGCCACCTCGATCCCCCGATCTGTCTGTTTTAGATTTTTATTTATAGGGAATGGTAAAAGATGGGGTATATCAAAAGTCGTACGACACAGTAGATGACCTTAGAGAAGCTGTACTAGAAGTTTTTGCTAATATTGATGGACGTTCCGTTAGAAAAACAACAAATTCTGTTTTAAAAAGGTGTAACTTGTGCATTAATCATAATGGTGGACCCTTTAAACATCTTTAGTCTTAAATACTTCACATACTTTAATTACATTGTTTCGGTACTACTTTATTTATATCCTAATTTCCTTTATTGTTTCTTAATTTATCGTTTGTCATTCTGTGTTTATTAGTTTCTCAGGAATTATTTTTATTTAAAATTGTAAGTCCAACGAATAAATATTTCACACCAAAATATTTACGTTTATAATTTCGAAATTAAAAAGTGTTAATAACTTGCTTAAATTTTATTATTAAACGCGATGTGCATTTATCAATTGTTTCCATAGCCTACTACTTGAACACTTCGAAAATGCAAAGAAAAAAAGGTCATAATTTATTTATTTATAAAAATAACTTTGTCAAGTTCTATATCGTTAGAATGGTTGAAAAAGGGCCTTTTTATAAAGTCATGGCCGACTATGGTTTCCATTAGAAAAAACATAAACTTGTGTCATAACTCAAACATTACAGCTTAAATAAAAAATTCGGTTAGACTGTATTATTAAGCACATAATTACCTGCAACTTTCTCCTTTACACATTTTTTCTAAAATCGATAATAACAGAGCCATAGGCACCGAACAAAATAACAAAAAAATTGTTTTTGCAAGATATCTAGTTAGCCATGCATTTTTTCCAAAAAACAAAAAGCTCATTAAACTGAGCTCGTAAAACTGCAATTCTTTCCCCATTTAATCGTCTCTCTATCTCCGCTAGTTTCCGAGATCCCCATACTAAACATCTAAAAAAACTCACCCTGTATATGGTCCATGTTTAGATTCTGCTGATAAATACCGCATTCAAAAGGTTCAAAATTGGTGCTGTCGATTCATAATACAGTTTGAGTAAATATGATCAGGTTTCTCATAAGCTTGTAGAACTTAGATGGCTTAATATGGAAAATAGTTGGAGATATCAGCTGGGATCATTTACACATTCTCTGCTTACAACAAAACGCTCTGCCTCTCTTTGCTCTAAAGTGATTCCTAGTGTTGCCAACCGGCGTTCAGCGTCGGAACGGAGAACGTCGGTTTAGCAGGCCGGGCTAGCTCAGGCGGAGGTGCTGGTGACGGGCATCGTGGAGCGGTGATATTTTCTCTGGGGCGCCCTAATAAGAGCACGGCCAGAATGTAGGACTCGACTCGAGTATCTTTTACCAGGGAAACGAAACGTAATGTTTCGTTTCAGATTGCGACGATTTTAAAATAAAATAAGCAAATAAGCAAAGCGACGAGAAAACAAAAATTAAAATAAAATAAAAATGAATAAAATAAAAGCAAATAAATACATAAAATAAAATGAAATAAATTAAACAAATTGGAGGTTGGAATAAGTCTCGGACTGGCTTGAGCGCGGAGGTGTTGTCTGGTCGAACTACCGATGGGAAAGAGAGAGATTGCGAACGATGAACGTAATGACAAAATGGAGTCCCTATACATAGTATCACACCTCCGTCATCTCAAGGAATTTTTAGTTTAACCGCACGAGAATTTTGTTATGAAGCCTAGTTGAAAACGCGGGGGGCTCCACTCGCTCACGGGAGCAAAATCATACGCGGACGCTTGTGGCGATGGCGTTCGGCCTCATCGTAATCACCCAACGTACTGATCAACGGGTTTATATGATCCGTTAGGGAGTCATACAGTCGCACTGCGGACTCCTTTACGAAGTCCGCTATTTTGGGTATCCCCGCGTCCTGATGCAACTGGTCGTTGCGGACGTGCCAGGGCGCGCCGAAAACCATTCTTAGAGCCTTGTTCTGGATGACCTGGAGCTTGTTCATATGCGTAGGCGCGGCGTATCCCCAGACCATAGCTGCGTACGTCATTGTCGGACGGACTATCGCCTTGTATAACCTTAGCTTCTTCTCCGAGGAGAGCTTGCTTCTACGGTTAAGCAAGGGATACAGCTGGGCTGTGACCGCCTTCGCACGGTTAGCGCACTTGTTGATGTGAGAAGCCCAGGTTAGTCCAGCGTCAAGGGTGACGCCTAAGTATTTGGCTTCTGTCGAACATAACGACGTCACCATCGGGACGGTAGCGTCGCCTGGTCAACCAAATCGCGGTGCTCTTGTCGGAGTTGACTTCGATCCGCCAGGTTCGAAACCAGTCCTCGAGCTCCTCGATGGTAGTCCGCAGATTGTGCATGACGAGTCGTGGTGACCTGGAGCTTGCCAGCAGGGCGGTGTCATCCGCGTACAAAGCGAGCTTCGTATTGGGTGTCATCGGGAGGTCTCTCACGTAGATGCTGAAGAGCGCCGGAGAGAGAAGCGATCCTTGGGGCACGCCCGTCCTCAGCTTTATGCGGAAGCGTCTGTCCCGGAGGTAGGACGCGACCAACTGAACGAGCGCGCGTGGAATGTTCGCTTCCAGCATCTTGTTCAGGAGTCCCTGATGCCAGACTTTGTCGAAAGCTTTCGACACGTCTAGGAAAATCGCACCGGTCGATTCCCGCTTGTTAAAAGCGTCCGTGGTGTGCTCCACGACTCGCAGGATCTGGTGGACTGTTGAGTGTCCGGCTCGGAAGCCGAACTGCTCGTCCTGGATGACGTTTTCCTTACTCAGCTCCTGCTGGAGTCGCCTCAGCACGATGTCTTTGGCTATCTTTCCAACTACAGGCAAAAGCAAGATCGGCCTGTAGTTTTGTGGAAAAGACGGCGCCTGGCCCGGCTTTGGTAAGACTATGACGTCAGCACACTTCCACAGCTGTGGAAAGTGGCGCATCCGCAGCATGGCGTTGATTATCCCGGTTAGGGCCGCGATGGCTGTGTTCGGGAGAGCCTTGAGCGCCCTGTTGGTAATACCGTCTGGACCCGGAGCTTTCTTGGCTTTGGCGGCCTTGATTTGCTCCCGGACCTCCTCTGAGGAGGCGGCTGCTAGAGCCTGCGGTTCGCGGTCGTCCTGATCCCTTAGCATCGTCCTCACCCTTCTGTGAATACGACCAATATGTTGAACGTCAGCGTTGGCGTAGTTCGGAGAGCACTGTCGCTCTAGGTTGTCGGCAAAAGCCTCGATCTTTTGTTCATCGGAGTATGCTAGGTCCCGTTCGCCGTGAATCGGGGGGATCGGAGACCACTTGTTCCGCAGGACTTTAGCCATTCCTCACAGGGAGTTGTCCTGTATGTCCAGAGACTCCAGCTTGGCTTCCCAGCTCTCATTTCGATGTGCCCGAACAGCGTTGCGGACTTCTACTGCGAGAGCGTTCGCCCTGGCGCAATGCGCCGGGTTCATGGTGCGATGGGCCAGGCGGCGAGCCCGGTTCCTCGCACGAATGAGGTCCTTGACGGCCGGAGGAAGAAGATCGCACCGGTCGGAGACCGGCACGACGTTTGTCGCATATCTGAGCGAGCTCTGAATGCATGACTGGAGCCAGTCCATCGCTCGGTCCAGCTCCTCCACGGTGTCGATCCGAGGGATCGGGCCCATGGAGTCGCGTAGATGCTCGGTAAACGCAGGCCACGACACGGTGGTCGTTCGCTCCGCGCTCTCGTCTCGATCCTCGCCCAGGTACATAAGCACCGGGTTGTGGTCAGAATCCAGTTCGCTGACCGAGGTCAACTGGTGCACCATCGTAACGTCTTTGAGGACGACGTTGTCCAGCACGTCAGGTCTACCCACGAGTCCGAAGTGTGCGGGCTCGATGGGCCCGTCTACGAACACGTGGTGCGTGTCCGCATAAGCGTTCAATATGCGACCATTACGGTTGGCCACCCGGTTGTTCCACGCGGGGTGCTTGGCGTTCATGTCCCCTGCGAGAATCGCAGGATCGTTGTCCGCCAGCAGCTTGTCCAAGTCTGCCGGAAGAAGCGGGCGGTTTGGGGGGTTGTAAACAGCCCAGAACCTGATCGCTCCGTGGCTTGCCGTTTGTAGTCGGACTCCGGTGGCTTCGATGTGCTCCAGATTTGGAGTATCGAGAGCGCAGTGACTCAGGGAGACCTTGACGTAAATTGCCGTACCGCCGCCTCGGGTGTTCAATCTATCGTTACGGTAGAGGCGGTAGTTGGGAAGCCGGGGCTCATCTCCAGCGCGGAGATCCGTTTCGTTGACCATGATCAGGTTGAGATCGTAACGGTGGGCGAATTCGAGCAGCTCGATCTTCTTGCTGCACAAGCCATTCGCGTTCCAGAAGGCCGTCCTGAGCGAGTCTGTTGCTATGGGGTCTCTAACCATCAGTGGGTGCCCGAGTGGTGGGACCTTTCCTGATGAGGGGAGTACACCCCTGTAGCAACGCTCCGGCCTGCTGTAGGAGGCTGGCGACATTAGCAAGATTTAGGAGCTGCGTCTCCGCGTCATCAGAGGCGCTGGCTCGGCTGTTGTAGCCGGTGAGTCGCTGTGAGCCGGGTGGGTCGCTGTGAGCCGAGTGGTTCGCCCGCATCGTCAGGGACGACGTTGGTGGCCGGCCGCGCGCTCGCAGGCGGGTCCGCACGACGTACGGGAGAGAGATTGCGATGAACGATGAACGATGAACGATGAACTTCCTGGCTGATGGATCTCCGAATTTAAATTCCCATATCCTTCGTCTGTAGTCTTCTTCACCTGGAGTGGATGTTGTAGCTTGCGTCTATTGGCAGCGGGCCCTTGGGTTGGCAGTTGGGCTTGATTTCTTCTTAGGCCTGGGTGGCTTCAAGGACGTCCTGGAAGAAGGATCCGATGGCGGTCAACATCTCCGCGAGACCGGGGGCCTCGCAGAGTCGCTGACCGATTGTCTTCAGCGCCCGGATGAGCTTCGTGAAGTCCAAGTTTAACCAGTTCGGAGAACCGGCGCTACTAGCTGGTGCGACTGGCGCGCTTTCCTCGCGGGGTGCGGGAGCGGCGGCTTGCCGTGCGGCCTGTTGCCTTGGCTGCGGGGTTGCGGGTCGCGGAGCTGATTCGCCCCGGGTGGTGGATGCAGTGGTCCGCTCTCCTGGAGTAGACGCTTTGCCCGTCGACGCGTTCTCTACGCGAGGATACCTGGGGCACCCCTTGTAGTTCGCCGGATGTGGACCAGCACTGTTGGCACATGTGGCTGGCGTCTGTTTAGGCTTGGCGCAATCTCCGGTGTGATGGGCACCGGCGCATTTCACGCACCTAGGTGGGGCGTTGCAGCATCTCTGCGAATGTCCGAACCGTTGACAACGGTGGCATTGACCTGTAGTTGCTCGGCTCCGCGGGGATTCCACAGACACCCTCAGACCGAGTGCCTCCTTAGTCTGGAACATCTCCTTGGCCGCTTCGCGGGACTTGTCCAGAAGGACGAGCACCAGCGGTATGAGGCTTCGTTCCCGACCTCGGCGCATCCGGTGAACAGAAAGAACCGGGAGGCCTCTGCTAGAGAGAGCCTCCTTTACTTCCTCGACAGGGATCGGTTCCGGGATACCCCGGAGGACGACCTTGAGCGGTTTCTCCTTCGTCAGCTGGTATGCGTGGAAGGATAGACCCAGCCTTGTGAGGAGATCCTTGATCCCGCGGTAGTCCCGCTCCGACTGCGGCTTAATCATAATGCCGTCGCGGAGGTTTTTGGCCTTCGCGACAACGAGATCAAGCCGTGTGAGCTCCGTCGAGATGCGAACCCAGTCGTCCTTCGAGTGAAGGATTATGGGAGGCACCCTAGGGAGACACGCGGCGGGGCCCCCTCGGAGTGCTTACCTTTCGTATTATTAAACCTTGTAAATAACATCAACAAAAACGGACCTATACAATACCGTAAATACACAATCGCCATTGTTGTCTGGGCCTGGAATACTGTCACGTATACGCGAATTTTGTTTCGATTCGTATTGATTTTAAAAAAAAATTATTTTCTCAAAATAATACAAAAAGGAGTTTACAGTTTTTTTGTTGTTCAACTGACATAATAATACATTCAACTTGCCACGTAAACTATTCTTACTTAACACTTTTCGTTATCTGTAATGAAATAACATCTGCAGCTTTACCTTGAACTAAATGTTTTATTTTTTACGCAAAAGAATGCATTTATCAAAAGGTGGTTATGCATTATGTTTTCTTATATAATAATTTTATTTAATTCGCGGTTTGCATGTGCCAGTGTATGGGCGCGAGTTTCAAAAGGAAAGATGTTGCTCAACTCGGGTTTTATCAGATTTATATGTTAGTTTAATAATTTTACTTGATGTTAAATTATACTTGGCAAATAAATGAGAAGTCCCACGTGACATGACATTAAATCGATTTCTTAATTTTTACATGGAACATTAACAAACCTCGATAATTCAATATTTGTCTTTAAACTCACGGAAATCTAATAAGGTGAAGGAAAAGTTAAGGTAACTTAAAGAGTAATATCAAAGAATATTTACCTTATAAATATTCTTTGGTAATATTATATTTTATACATATTTTGTCTAAACAGAGTTCTTAATTCGTAGTGGTTTCTAAGAATTTCTTTATAGATGTGGATGGATATATACTGGATATACATTAGATATGGGATGTAGTCATCAGGAATCAGTGTTTATATTTATTTCAAACTATGTTTTTACAAACTAGAAATGATAATTAAACAAGATAGATCTACGAACATCCTCATATCGTTATTTATTTTTTATTTCAATATCCACGAAGTATATCCATTAGATATACAGGCAACATTCTTCATGAACTGGATGTAATATGGACATTATGGATATCTATTAGACATACATTAAACATTTTGTGCTGTGTGACTATAATTTACATGACTTAAATACCCGCCATAACTCTCTACTTACACTACCTCAACATAGAACTTCCCTTTTCCGGAAAGGTTTTGTCTATAATGCAGTTAAGTTTTATAATTCCATTCCGAACAATATTCAATCTTTAAATCCAAACCCATTTAAACGTCAACTGAAACATTTTCTTTTGAATTTACAATAGTTGTTGCTTGCCATCTGATCTTCACTATACTTATCTTCATTTATTATCATTCCTTTATTTCTGAGGGTCTTCGGGTTAAATAGAGTAGCCCCAGGCTAGATTTCGCCAGGAGACTCCTCAATTTATAATTTTAATTTGTTTATTGTATTTTTGTATTATTACAATAAACCCATATAGCACACGAACATCCTATGGACGTCCATTGAATGTCCAA
Organism: Ignelater luminosus; assembly: GCA_011009095.1. Classification (NCBI taxonomy): domain Eukaryota; kingdom Metazoa; phylum Arthropoda; class Insecta; order Coleoptera; family Elateridae; genus Ignelater; species Ignelater luminosus. The sequence continues at coordinate 701,206 of VTPC01090614.1, forward strand.
ATTTCGGCGAACGGTTGTCCAGTGGACGTACATTTGTCACAACTTTGGACATTCTACGGACGTCCGTTACTGGACGTAATTTGTACATTTTTTGTACGTAATTTGAACATAATTCGGACGATGTTTGGACATAATTTGGACGACCTTTGGACATAATTTGAACGCTTTTGGATATAACTTGGACATATTTTGTAATACTTTTGGATGCATTTTTTTATGGAATTTGTACATCCTTTGTACATGCAATTTGAACGTTCTTTGTGGATATAATTTGGACATTCTTTTTTTCTAATATTGGTGAATGTAATTTTTAATGTATTTCATTATATGCAATTTGGCGACATTTCATGAATGAGATATATTCATCACAAATAAATAAAACCTGGTGTGGATGTTATAGTTTATTATTCCATTAAAAATAATGCTCTTGCTCAAACAACAACTACTAAAAGTGATTTTTAGAGCAACAAATGTGAATAATATTATAGTAATAACTGCTGATACACTTGATTAGAAAGTTGAAACCATTATCGTATTTTGTATATAGTAATTACATTAAAATTATAATTAAAATTTAAATAAAATATCAAATCTTAACATGACAAAACTTGTCGCCTTGATAATAATTTGCAGAGCATTTAAATCTAAACACAAAGAGTACGGTTCAAACTAACATATCTTATAATTTCAAACTGAAAATACTATTATATACATTGCCTTGGCAATTATTTTAGCAATTCATATCAAAATAATCACTTTTATAATAACTTTCATACCAAACTTGTTTATATTAACCTAACACATCGTTCAATAAGTCCCGAGACTAACCCAGAGATGGTGCTAGTAGTACCAAACTAGCCACGTTTCCCTAGAGTGCGAACCTTCACATGAAACGTGTAAAAATTTCACGTCGATTGGACCACAAACAGCAGAGTTATCGAGGTTAGAGTAAAGTCACTTTGTAATTTGTTTGAAAAATGGAACAAAGCGAGTTTCGCGTGTTGATAAAACATTGTTTTTTAATGGGTAAAAACACCGTAGAAGCCCAGCAATGGCTTGAGAAACGTTACCCGGACTCCTCTCCATCCAAATCAACGATTTGTCGTTGGTATGCTGAGTTTAAACGCGGTCGTACGGACACAAACGATGCGGAACGTTCGGGTAGGCCTTTAGAAGCCGTTACACCGGAAAATGTGAGTGAAGTATTCAAAATCGTAATGAAAAATCGCAAAGTAAAGGTCCGTGAGATTGCAGAAATGACACAGATATCATCTGGAAGCGTATTTACAATCCTTCATGAAAAATTGAGCATGAAAAAGGTTTTTTCCAAGTGGGTGCCGCGATTGCTTTCAATGGAACAAAAACAGCAACGAATCGACGAATCAGAGAGCTGTTTATCGCTATTTACTCGCAATAAAAAGGATTTCCTGCGTCGATACGTGACCATGGATGAAACATGGATACATCATTTCACTCCAGAGTCGAATCGGCAATCATCTGAGTGGCGCATGGCTGGCGAAAGCCGCCCAAAGCGTCCAAAAACGCAGCAATCTGCTGGCAAAGTCATGGCGTCTGTTTTTTGGGATACACATGGCGTCATTTTCATTGACTACCTGGAAAAAGATAAATCGATCAACAGTGATTATTATATTGACTTGTTGGTACGTTTGAAGGAGGAGATCGCAGCAAAACGACCGCACATGAAGAAGAAAAAAATCCTTTTTCAGCAAGACAATGCACCATGCCACAAGTCCATGAAAACAATGGCAAAAATCTACGAGTTGGGCTTTGATTTGCTTCCCCACTTCCCGTATTCGCCAGATTTAGCCCCCAGCGACTACTGGCTCTTTGCTGATCTCAAAAAAATGCTCCAGGGAAAAAAATTTGGCTCGAATGAGGAGGTCATTGCCGAAACTGAAGCCTATTTTGAAGCAAAGGATAAATCCTTCTATAAACATGGTATAGAAATGTTGGAAAGGCGTTGGAAAGATTGTATCACTCTAAAAGGAGATTATATTGATGAATAAAAATGATTTTTGAAAAAAAAAATGTTGTTTTCGTTGTTAGTCTCGGGACTTATTGAACGATGTGTTATTTGCCATGCCATTTGTGTAAATTTCTAAAAGTTAACAATATCTTTTTTCAATAAGGTACATAAAGGAAAGAAACACTCAATTATTAATTGGTAATTAAAGTTTTATTTTCAATTATTATGATGAGATACTCATTACTGATTGTTTTTATTTGCTAATGCCCTGCTTTTAGAGGTGTGGCGCTCTTTGGCCCGCCGCAACCATGTCTTCATACAGTCTTCTGCATTTTTGATGATACACTCGCCCTAAAATACTCTTGTAGCTGCATCTAAAAATATATAAGTAATGTGAGACATTATAGTAACATAATATATAATAAATGTATGTGACTTTACGTATTATAACTTCACAAACGACGAGCCAGATAAAGAGAAAGACCATATTCAGATTTTTCAATTCCTCAGGCTATTTAAATAAATTTATTTTCTTTCGTTTGGTATTTGCAGCTTTCTGATCAAGAATAATTTAAAATATCTATAATTTCGCATTCATATCATTACATATACTATAATTATTATTATAAACAGGGCCCGGGCCAGATTGAATGATAAACTTTTTTTAAACTTCGAAGGTATTTAAATCGTTGGTGTACAGGTTTCATCATTTTTAAAGATATTTTTCATTAACTGAATCTGTTAGCATCAGGTTTATATATAATGTCCAGCTTTTTAATTTTTGGAAGACTAAATAAGTTTTTATTAAATCAGTAAAAATAAACTTATGTTTGAAAATGTTTTCCTAGAAATATTTCTTAAAAACACGTGCAAACTTTAGCAATAAAAATTAAATAAATACGGTGAATCTGTCCGGGCCCTGATTATAAAGCATCTATTGCAGTAAAAAAATACGTACGTACCTCTCTCTGTTCAACAAACACGAAAAACTTATGCAAAAAACTAAATAACAAAGCACAAGTATAGCACGCTAGAAATAAAGCCAAATCTCGATGCTGCATGAATAGAACAGTTATACTGATGGTATTGAGAAGAAGAACCGTTACTGCGAATGACCACTGTGATTCATAATTTCAACCAATGACGAAAAAAGGGATATTATTTTATATGACTACGCATGTTAAACTTTTAAAATAATTCGCGTACAATTGTCGACGAAGTGTGAAAAAAAAGTTTAAAAAAAAAATTTGTAATATTAGTATGGAAAATCACTTAGAATATCTAATTTTTACATATAATCTAATATTTATATGAATTTATTTGTAATATAACTTATTTTATTATTGGTTTTTTATCCATTATTAAGACTTGGGAAAGTTGTATGTAACTCTGTGTTATTTTACTACGCTTTATTATTGAAAACTGAAATTACCATCGTTGACATCTGGAAGTTTGAAATAAAGGGTTTTCCAATAAGAGGTGTTATTTTGAATAGCCCGCTATTTCGGTAGATGTCACTTTTGAAGCTATCATTTTTTGACATTTGACAAGTAGAAACTACGCCATTAATAAATATGGAACGATACACGCTTCAACAACGCATTGAAATTATTAAAATTCACTATAAAAATGGTGGAAATTTGGCAGAGACGGTTCGTAAAACTCGAACATTTTTGGGTCACCGTGAAGCACCTTGTCGGACCGCAATACAGAAATTGGTGGAAAAATTCGAGCTCTTGGGACAACGTGTGACTGTTTGGTGCGGTTTATGGTCCGGCGGAGTCATTGGACCTTACTTTTTCGAAAATGAGGCTGGAGCAACAGTTACGGTGACTGGATTGCGCTATCGAGAGATGATTAACGATTTTTTATGGCCGGAATTGGATGGTATTGATCTGGACAACGTTTACTTTCAACAAGACGGCGCTACGTGCCACACAAGCAACGAAACCATTGATCTTTTACGGAAAAAGTTTCCGGACCGTGTTATCTCTCGAAGAGGTGATCACAATTGGCCACCGAGATCTTGTGATTTAACACCTTGCGACTTCTTTCTTTGGGGCCACGTGAAAGAGAAGGTCTACGCCAACAGCCCAGCGTCGATTCAAGACCTCAAAGATGGAATTCGTGAGGCTATCGAGGACATAGGGCAGCCACTTTGCGATTTGGTTATGGAAAATTTCATGAAAAGGATATTGTCCTGTAAGCGTGGTCGTGGTGGTCATTTGCCTGATGTTATTTTCCACTATTAACGGCATACCTTCCTCTTTATAATGAAATAAACATCCGATCATTTATATTAAAAAATGGCACTTTTCTTTGAATATCAAAATAACACCTCTTATTGGAAAACCCTTTATTTGAACGAGTTTTGTACTAAAATTGTACGTCCACTGGACATCCAATTTTAGTTCAAAATTCGTCCAAATATTAAAAAGAAAGTTAGAAGTTTATATAAATATTTGGAAGATTTTCTGACTGCAATTAACATTCGTTATTTCGTATTACATCATTAAGGAATCCACATTGGAATGCTTATGTGATGTACATTTTTAGTCAACAATTTGTTCAGATACTTAAAAATAATCATTTTTTAAATTAAAATATTAGACAAAACTTGGACTTCCAAATACGGGTGTCTAATGTACATTTTACGTCCGATAATTCTTGGACGAAGTATGGACCAAAATTGGATGTTCAATGAATGTCCACTAACGGTCGTCCAATGAACGTCCAAACACGAACATTCTGTGGATGGCCGAATTAAGTCTATGGATGGCCGGACGACTTTTAGATGACAAATAGATGTTCAGTGGACGTCCACTAACGGTCGTCCAGTGGACGTTCAAACACGGACGTCCTATGGATGTCCAGTTTACGTCCATGGACGTCGGGACGAAATTTGGATGACAAATGGACGTCCACTGGATGTCCGGTGCTATATGGGAAGGCGTATTATTATTATTATTATTATTACTATTATTATTAGATAGCGTTAATTTAATAATTAATCACAAGAAATAACTATACATAACCTACACACAACCCACTGTTCATAAACTAGACAAAAAACTATGTGCGAATACGTCAGATTTTAAAGCATTCCACTGGCGCGCTTTCACGCACGCATTACTCAACCTCAAAATCTTGTCCTATGATTTTAATAAGCCAGCGCTTTTTTCTCGATAACCAATATTATAACACGCCAAAATCTTATATTTATTTCAAATTATTTGTAGTGTAGTCTCTATACTTTCAAATTGAAAGTTTTGTGGTCTCCATAAGAAATACATACAATCGTTGCTCCTGCTAAAGTTTACGGTCATACCCCTTGATTATCAAATTTATTCACTATTTGGGATAGCACATCCACGTTAACAGAATCATTCAGGCTCAGAAGAAATGAACACTTTTCTTTGTTTAGTGTCAGATCAGAGGCCTATCGCACCAAGCTACTTTGCAACTTTTGACTTTTCATTTTGTAACTCAGTAAAAAATACATACCATGCAATGGGTGGGACTGCAAGTAAAAATGAGTACTTTACTAAAAGTATATTTAATCTATTGTATCATATTTCACCAAGAAATATCTTTCAGTTAAGTAATTGATAATTATAAGCTTTTTAAAGTGCAAAGTAAAAAAGTGTTGGTGCAATAAGCCTCTGCTGACTGAAAGGCCTTCAGCACAATTTCAAGTTGTTCTAAGCCTTTATTTATACCTTTGGAAACTGTTAATGATTATGTGATGCACTGAGGTGTCAGGTCACACAATAAAATAAAACAATGAACTGAACTAATTGTAGCACTTTGAACAAGTGCATCCACCCTCAACATCTGTTGGATTATGCAATTCTTACAAGATGCAGCACCCTCCCTGGGTGTGGAATAACAACATTGCCACATAAGTGGAAATAACACATGTAAAATCTTAAAATGCATGACTAAGTAAATCTCCAAGTTCAAATATCAAATGAGATTTAGATACTACACCTAAAATATTTTTTCTGTGTACGTTTTGAAAGGATCAGTCTCACTAAAGAAGTGACCAAAGAACTTCTGCATAATAAATAAATTCGTACAAACAAATAAAATAAAAACATTACAATTTTAGAGCAGAAATTCCTTCCTAGCACAAGAAATATATGTCTAATATACAATTGCAATGAATATAATGAAGAAAAACTTTTTATATACCAATTTTATTAAAAAAAAGCTACAATAAATTAAAACAATTCCTCTTTTGCACATCAAATGTCAGGTAAGATCGATATTTTTATTTTCTTGATACTTCTTTCATTTGGTTTTATATTTAGATGTTTTCCAAAGATTGTAAATTTTCTACCGTCTAATGTGAAAACAAAAACTGATGGTCTCTTTAATAAATCTAGAACAAAGCAAAGTGATATAATGTAACTCATTCTAATAACATTAAAAAATTTTAAATCTTACTTTTTAATTGTGAATTAGGAGTAACAACTTGAAATGTGGACTTGGTTTCTAGAACAACTGTACCAGTAATCCCCACTGTACTAGGCACAGTAGATCTAATAACAGTAATTTCAGCACCAATAAATTCAGATTTGGTTAGTATACTACTTAAATTACACCATGACGATTCCTCACAGCTGGGAGTTTTCTTAATCAAGCCCAGATTTTTTCGCATATACTCCATCCACATATTCCTCATTAACTGTAGATCATTATAATTCCAACCATCTTTAGGTAATTTCAATAAATTTAAATCTTTTCGTTGTGATCTTGTTAAAAATAATTTCTTTCGTTTTACAAATTTTGATTTTTTTTCTCCCATGTGTTTATCCAGTATGTAGTTCCATTTAAGTTCTGTCGTGAGTGACTGCCGGTCTGATCGAGGCAAGTCTCTTTCCAGTATGTCTTTGACGAAGTCTTCTGGTGTTTTACTTGGAGTGGCCTCGCCTGAAACATAGAATATACTATTTTACGTCTTCTGTTGGAAAAGTGTTGATTTGTTAAAAAAAATTTAAAAACAACTTCTAAGCCATGCACAATAATGTCTTTTTGTGTTTTTAAGGCCCTAATATAAAAAAAATAACTTGCCAGTGAGCATTTTTGGATCCATTTTTAATAAACGGCTCTTCCTGTCTTCAAAGTGGTGGTATGAAAATTTGGTAAACGTGCAGTCACAGAACAACACGTTCAGTTTAGTGCCCCAAATGTTTCCAAACGTGCGGATGCATCAAAACCATCAGAACTAAAGTAAATGTCTGTTTGCAACATTGCCAGATTCTTTGTAACGTATACGCTATTTCTGAGCAAATGTACACATATTTATAAGATAAATATTAAATTAAAAAAAACGGAAATAAATACATTTTAAACAGACATTGGAAGTAACGCGTTACATGTAACGCGTTACTTGTAAATAATTACATTTTTCAGTAACGCTAGAGGTAACGCGTTACTTTATAAAGACGCAGTAAAGTAATTGTAACTAATTACAAAAAGCGTGTAACGGTAACGACTTCAGGTCGTTACCTTTTGCGTTACTGGAATAATCGATTTTCAAATTTAGTTTTGATGATGTTCAGAAAATCCATGTTTTCATATTGTGTAATTCTAAGAGTTGTACAGTAAGCTTATACAAAGAAAAATTAATTAAAATCATCTTGAATTTTGATGGGTTCTAAAAAGTTTTTCTTTATTTTCTTTATAGAATCAAAGTAACTGACAGTAACTGTAAAGTAACTTAGTTACATATTTGCAGGAACTGTAATAGTAACTAGTTACTTTTTAAAATCAAGTAACTGTAATTGTAACTAATTACATTTTTTGATAAGGTAACTGTAACTGTAACTAATTACTTTTTTAAAGTAACTTTCCAATGTCTGATTTTAAATACATTTAAAAAAACAACTTAGAATTAAACTTTATGAAATAAAAACACACTTTATTAAACTCTTATGATGTAATCATAAATAAATAAATATACAATGCGAAAATTAAATTAAACGTTATACCTAAAACACACTAATGTTTTTCTGCTTCTTTTATAAAGTTTAATTCTAAGTTGCTTTTTTTAATGTATTTCATTTTAAAAGTTATTTATAAGAATATACGAATGTTTTTCCGTTTTTTCTTTTTTAATTACTATTTACCTTATAAATGTGTACATAAACTCTAAAATAGAGTATACATTACAAAAATCTGGTAACGTGGTAAATAGACATATTTACATCAGTACTGGCGCATGCGCACATTTGGAAATATTTGGGGCCCTAAACTGCACGTTTACTGAAAATTTATAGACTAGGTAAATAGCAATCTCAATAATAAATGAAAATGAAAAAAGAGCAAAATTAAGTTCGGATTTTTAAGGTTAACTCACATTTAAACTCGAATTTGACAGCTAAATTATACACACAGCAGTGTTGCCAATCTGCAATAATAGTAATCCCCTGTTTTTATCTTTTCAGTTTATCTATTAGTATTTGTAACTTATATTATTGTTAATATTATCGTTATTATTACCTACTTAATAGAAATATTACAACTTTTCGTATTTATTATGAAAGAAAAGATGTGAATGTATCTTTATGTATAGTAGAGATTTTATTTCTTTATGTTGAGAGAAAAGAAAAAGAAAACGACGTTATAAACCGGAAGTGATGTAATTGCAACGTCGTACAGTGTCCATTTTGTATTATTATTAATATTTACAGTGCGCTAGTGAACGTAATTTATTGTAATAACGCAGTGGTAGAATCCAATTTTAGTTCGTTAACTGTGTGTGATTGCGTGCCGGTGTGAATGCAAGAATGTCGATCGAATATTTGCAAGTAGCTGAAGATGAAGGCGAAGAACCTATCGAATTACCAACCGAAGACGACGGTACACTTCTCCTTAGTACGTTATCGGCACAATTTCCAAGTTCATGCGGGTTGAAATATAGGAATCCAGATTCTAGAGCGATGCGAGGTGTTAGATTAAGCGACGGTAGACTGCACCCACCACCGGAGATCGGTTGGGGTTCGCAGGTTTTTTATTGTGTATTTCCAAAAGGTATTTATAGTAATGGATTTTATTAGAATTGTCGGCATTAACAGATTTTATGCAATATAGAAAATAAGCGTAAGTCGGACGATGCACTGGAAAACTCGACAGCAAAAACCAAACGAATTGAAACTAAGCTACGTTGCACAGACTTGATAGTTTTAGGATTGCCATGGAAGACTACAGAACAGAATCTCCGAGAATATTTTGAAAGTTTTGGTGAAGTACTTATGGCACAGGTGAGCTTAACTTTGTGTTGCCGTTAAGGTTTTAATTTAACGAAAATTATTTTAGGTTAAAAAAGATGCAAAAACAGGACAATCGAAAGGTTTTGGCTTTATAAGATTTGCTTCTTACGAGTCACAAATGCGAGTGCTTGCACAGAGACATATGATTGATGGAAGGTGGTGTGACGTAAAGGTTCCAAATTCCAAGGTATGATTGATTTTCTGTACCAATTTCAATTTCTAACTAATTTTGAATTTCTAGGAGGGTTTGATTCAACAAGTACCTTGTAAAGTTTTTATTGGAAGGTGCACAGAAGATTTGACTGCGGATGATCTCAGAGAATATTTTGGAAAGTTTGGTGAAGTCACAGACGTTTTTATTCCAAAACCTTTCCGAGCCTTTAGTTTTGTAACATTTTTGGACCCAGAAGTAGCTCAGAGTTTGTGTGGAGAAGATCATATTATTAAAGGTTTGTTTATTTTGTTTTTCTCCTCTGTTAGCTTTATTGAAAATGTTTTTTTGGTTAAATTATAGGTGTGTCAGTTCATGTGTCAAATGCAGCGCCAAAATCAGAGAATCGTGGCGGTTACGGAAGTGGGAATGCTAGAAATTCAGGTGGACATGGTGCAAATAGAACATCGAACGGGCCGGATGGCCCAGGAATGTATCCGCAACGTTATGGTCCAGGTCCAAACCAAGGCAATTGGGGCAATCAAGGGCACAGAGGCAATCTTGATATGCCTAATCTTCAAGCTTTAGGTGAGCAAGATTGAATAAATCTTGTTTTAGTTTGGTTGTGAGTTAAATGCCGGTGGTCATAATAGAGAAGAAATGTAAAAAATTCCATCACACAAGCTCAAACTTTCTAGGTTTTAAAAAAAGAAGTTTTTTTAATGAGATTTATAGATTGCAAACATGCTTAATTGCTTATTCCAAATCTATCCAGTTTGTAAATGTCAAAATTAATTTTAAAAAAAAGATTGTTTAAATTGATTGTCAGTTTATTTTATAATAGAATTCAGAGCAGCCTGTGAAATACAGTGTAAATTGAACTTTTTGTGAGGTTATGAAATCAGACTTTTAGATTAAAGTATCTGTCATTTAAATGTTGGAATTTTAACAGAAAAGTTATTCGTGAGTTGACATTTTAGATAGATTTGGAGTAGATAGCTTTGATTCTGTACTCTTTAATTATCTGTAAATTGTATCTTATAAACTGTAAAAAAATAGATGGCCATGATTTTCTATTGTTTTAACATTAAATCAGCATTAGCATCTTTATAAAAAATATTAAGTTGTTGATGAAAGGTAGATAATTATTCAAGGTTAATCAATTTAGTTCATTTGAGTGATAATATTAAATGAACAACAACCAGAATATTCTGTTTAAATGCTTTAAAACTAACCAAGAGTGCTTTTTGATTCTTTTATGTTGGTATGAAATAGATCACTTTTTTTTGGGTGTATGTTTACACCACTGAGTTTGTTTTGAAACAATTAAGTTTGAGAACTATCATATGTCATATATGATTTTTTTTTTGTTTGTTGAATGTTAAAGTAAAGTAAAAAGTCTTTACTAAAGGATCAATGTTAAATGTTAAAATTCTCCATTAATAAGTTTTATTTCAATGCCAATAATTTCATTACTGACAAATGTTAACCTCGGAATGAAAAAACAATACAACTGTTATTTCAATAAAGAAAAAAAGAAAATATAACCTAAAATTTATTTTTACCTAACCTCTATCACTCTTCTAAGCTGTCAATGTCAGATTTTCATGGCTTGCCCTACTGAAACAGATAACCTGCTTCGGACATTTTTAATGGGAGACAACCTGCTTATTGAGGTTAGGTTAACTTGAAGATTACAAATTTTGTTGCACAAAAGAAATAAAATCTGTTGTCATATTTAATTCTACAATTAATGATGGTCTTATCAAATTTAGTAAATCACAAACTCAAATGTAACAACAACAACAAATTTGATTTCTTTGTTACATCGCTTTTTAAACAAATGCAAAATCATGGCATTCTGTTTTTTTTTCATATAATTTATGAATAACTATTTTTAATTCGACTAAATTTACGATTATTGTTTTGATGATTTGCATGTTCTGCATGTTGGAAACTTTTCAAATTTAGTTATGTCCGCTTTCTTTTTCACTTTTATATCTCTTATTTTTATTTTTTTCTCTTACAGCTAACGTAGTTAAACTTGTTTTATTTTTATTAATCCGCTGTAAATAATAACGTTCTTTTTATAATAGTGAAACACCTGGTTCCAGCATCCTATCTGCAGTACCAGAAGCGCAGTAACTACCTAACCTAACCTTAATGTATGTATTTCCTTTTACCTTTCATTGGGGGAAGATATATATATCTCTCTATCAAATAATGCTTTGTTTTATTAACCGTTTTGGTGATTGACAATTCTTTGTTGTTTTTTTTGCATGCACTGTTTGCTCTAATACCTTTATAATTGTTTGTAGGTATGTATTTGGGTCATCAAAATGTGTAATAATGGATGACTGACTGCCTTAAGTAAAATTCAGAAGATATGTTTGTGTGTTGGAAATGTTTATTAAAAGATTAATTCTTAATAGTAGTAGTTTTTCGAGGAAGTATGAGAGTAGACATAATCTTACTTTTTTTTAAGATGTGAAATGGAATTTTTCTCGAGGTTCTTGTGTTTTGTATCTTTTGAGTTAATAAACTTTTATTGTTTGGGTGTGTGTATTTTTATTTAGGGTCGTTTTCGATTTCTGCCTAAATATAAAAAGAAAGTTGAGTATGAGAAAATAAGTGAATGATTTTTGTGTTAGTTGTACACTTTATAATAAATGGTGGGAGGGTAAACATTAATAATTATGGTCTTTGCAACATGTTCTTAATAACAATGATGTCCTGTAATGGTAGGTATTACGGGTCAGGGCCAACAAGGAAGTACACAACAGAGTTGCAATCCCCTCGGACTTGGTTTGAATCTTGGAGCATTACCTATGAACCCTGCTTTGGTAGCAGCTGCCTTGAATCAAGCAGGTTGGGGTCTTATTGGCAACCTGCAAAATCAACCCGAGCCAAATTTCAATCAGGGATTCAACAATCCGCCAAACAATAATACTGGTAAGTATGATGATTTTTCTTCTTTTTATGAATACATCAAAAGGTATCGGATATTGCATCGTTTGTGTTTTAAACTTGTTTAGGTAGCAACGCAAATGGCGGAAATCAAGGCGGAGGGAATAATCAGGGGTTTCTAAACTGGATGAATCAGGGACAAGGGCAGGATGGTCAGTGGCCTCGACCACCACCGCAACAACAACAGGACAAAGGTTTCTTAAAGTATGACTAAATTTTTCTGCTTGGTCCTGGATCTGTTACCTCTTTTATTAGTCTGCTAACATGAATATGGGACTTCCTTTCATAATGATGCGAGAAGCAAATAACTGACAAACATTTTGTTTGTTAGTATAAAAGCAGCTTAAATCGCATAAATGATGCTTGCTCTGATTAGTTGAATGGTAAAGACTGTTTCGGCTAACTTGTTTTTGTAAATAATAGAACCGTTTTGATTGTATAACACAGTAAACTCTCAATTTAATGGACTATTATAGGAAAAGGATATTTGTTATTCTTGCGCTTAAAATGATGTCTGTTGGTTAGTGTCCATTTTTAAAAACAGAAAATGTTTTGAAACAAATGAAAATTTTAATTTGTTAGATCCTAAATTCATTAAATTGAAGGTTTACGATATTTTTGTAATTAGGATAGGTGTAGGCAGACAATTTATTGATTACGTACATATCATTTTAATATTTCTACAAATAAAAGAAAGTAACCATTTGAATAGGATTGAAGTTTTTATTTTTTTTTGTTAAACGAAAATTAAGCATTAATTTATAATTGAAAAAATGAAGTTTGTTTAATTAGGAAAACAAAATGAAAGTTGGGAGTTAGTTTAAAGTTCAAATTTTATTATTTTATTTATTTTATTAGCATCTTCAAAAAACTTAAAAAAATTATATAAACTTCATTCGATCTTCAGTATTAAATCAAACAGAAATAAACAAAAATCATAAAAGTACCCCATTGACAATATTGACATGAAATCTAACCATAACCACAAATTCATAACTTCAAATGTCAATGTTGACAAACAGCATAACCACAAACCTCATAACCTCAAATGTCGATGTTTTATAATATTAATGAATGTTATTGTACAATCTTCAATATTACTGACTTGTATACTAGCGTGAATTTAAGAAAAAAACCAGTGAAAATGTAAGCATGATCATAACAAAATTTAAATGTCTGTGTAGATTATAACATATCCTGTAAAGTTACGGGAACATGGCAACAGACCAACAGACAGAATGCACTAATTCAGAAATGAAATTTTTAAATTTCATCAAAAATGTTGACATATGACATAACCACAAACCAGGGTTGGGTTAGTAAAATATGTCGTGTAATTAAATATTACTTAGATTTTTTTTTGTAAATTCGTAATTGTAATACATATAGAAAGATCTTCTTGCATGCGAATCAAACATCTGCAATAATCTGTATCATTGCTATTCTAATGAAACCAGTGGGAACTTCTCTAATCAAAAGCTGAAATCTCTTATTCGTATGGGCAGGTGCTGTGACGACAGATATCAATTATACCATTTTTAATTGCAACAACCATGCTTCTGAAAGATTCACATTACAACCAGGCACATCGTCTATTAATTTACACTCGAATTGTAAAAGGTTTTTACAAAAAAGTCTTAATATTTAATAAACAATTAAGGTTAAAGTTTGAGGTGTTTCAATTATTAATGTCAAGTAATCTTTTTCAGACATCCAAACATTGTCCTCATAACCTCAACTGATGTTGACATGTAACATAACCACAAACTCATAACCTTAAATGTCAATGTTGACACTTAACATAACCGCAACCCATAAAGCACCTTTTGACCAAATTTATTGTGACATGACATAACCTAACCTCATTTTATCTTACCTCTTTTTTTTTAAAGGGGAAAAACCTCTTACATGCCCATACATGTAGGCGTTCAAGACTCTTACTTTCTAAAAACCCCCTTTCTTTGTCGCAATTGCCCTGCCCTGAACCGTTAGATCTAGCATCACATCAAAGCGCAACTTATTGTTTGTGTATTAATGCATCCTGCTATACATGTTGTTGTCCATCTTGCCTCTGTATTTTTTCCTTTTCTCTTATGCTCACAATTACTTTGATCATGTGATGTATTTCTTCCCACTCCCTTTTCGAGTGAGGCATACTAGAAATTATATTTTTTTAATCTTGCGGAACTCCAGCACTTATTTTGCTCTTTCCATTTATCTCTATTTGTCTTTTACTTAGGTATTTGGCTTTCAGTTTGATTAAGTATGGAAATACCTCTTTCATTCAGTTTTTTTCATAATTTTATCCCATTTGTGTGTATTGGAGGCGTTTCGGACATCGATCATGACTAAGGCACACCACCCTACATTGTCAGCTTATGTTCCTAACGTTTTCCAATGCATATATGGTAGAATGCACTTTACAGAAGCCATTATACCATACCCGTTTCCCCATATATCATTGTTTGGCTTTTTGCACAATTTTTCCTAGTGTTCCCTTTTGGATTTGTTCATTAACTGTTGCAGCTCTTTTGTTTCGTGTTTCTCTATTCCTCCCTATATTCTGCCAGGATGCTGCTGTTGCTATCACGAGTGATTCTTCTTTGCCACGATTTGGCATTTACATCTACTATGGTCGCTTCCTTTCTTCTTCCACAATGATCTTATAGGCATTAAGATTTAACGTATGCATCTCCCTGTTTCGTACTTTCCCTGCAGGGCACAGCAACAGCCACCCTTACAGCTTTTAAACAATCTTTCTACCTATCTACAGTGTCATACCATTAGAAGTCATAGTGAGGTTTTCTGGTCCTTTAATTAAAAAAGAAAAGTTAGTATTCTGTAGTAGTAGTACTAGCATACAATAATAACAAAAATGTTTATTAAAAGGATATTTACTTTATATTTGTTCATTCTGATTTGCATCAAAATTACGATTTTCTTTTTTATGTAAAACATTTTCTGTTTCTCTTCATTATTAACTAAGAAACTTAGGTATCATGTGAACTTTTAATTAAAAGATTTTAAAAGACAATTATTCAGCATATCCTCAACAACTTCGCTAAAATTAAGAACGCTGAAGAAATGAATGATTTATTTGCAGACTTTACACAAATACTGTTAATATTAACTAATATACATTTATCAATCACCTTTTGTACTATTTCTCTTGCTGTCAACGGCATTTTCATTAAAAATCACCACCACAGACTGCAGTGCGTGTACTGAATTTTCAAAACTAATTAATAGGTTATGAAGACATTAGTCATGTAATTGATTTTTATTATTTCTTCTACTATATCGTTTCAGTACTGTTCTTCCATATGACTTCATGTAAAATAGTTGAAAATTAAAATAGCTCTTAAACTTGGCGTCTTTAAAAAATGAGGAATACGGGTATGAATTCATAACCTCATTTTTTATTTATTAATACTTGGAATATTAAAAACTAGAGTTTCATTAATTCAAAGTAAATAAATGCTTTTTCATTTGAAAAACATGAAAAATAACTAAACAGAATTTTGACATACTGACTCAATGACAATTTGTAGATGATAGAAGCACAAAAAATAAAAAAAGGGATTGGGGTCGTAATCAAATAACGTCACACCAATCACAACAGCGTTTTTCGGTCACGTGAATTTTATTATTTTCATTTTCAATTTTTATCATAATAATAAAATTATATTCTGAATATGTCTTAAAACTTTAATTTTAATAATCCAGGTATCTCAAACAATACAAAAAACAACTAATTCTTTAATTTAAAATAATAATAAAGTAAGGTTATAATTTGTGTTGTAATTTGCATGTTTACACCACTGATTTGGTTTTAAACAATTATGTTTGAAAACTATCATATGTCATAATATATTTGTATTTGTTGAATATTAAAGTTAACAGTGTGTTAATTTAAATTATTTGTATAAGGAAAAAGTTTATACTAAAAGGTAAAAGTTTTCTTTAAAACTTTCCATTAAGAAATTTTATTGCAGTGCCAATAATTTCATTAGTGACAAATGTTAACCTTAAAACGACAACTGTCAAATAATATGTATGGCTTACAACTTAAAAACTAAAGAATGGGAAGTACCAGTTTCTTCCAGCAGTAATAAGTAATTAAATACTTTTTTAATTGTTTGACAGGCCAGAGAAGAGCAGGAATAAAAAATGATAAAGCTACATTATGTTGTAGAAGAGTTTCAGAGCTTTTACCGAGTGTCTTAATTTGAATATGAGCGAGAACAAAAATGATTTAAGCTGCCAGTACTGTTTTCCCCCTGTAATAAAAGTTAATAAATTTTATTATGGAAGGAAGTTGATTGCATTATCTCAAATATTATTACCGGATGTTTGTTGGAATAATAGTGTGTAGTTTTTAAGTGAGATACCACATATATTTTCTGTTTTTTTTTTTAGGGATGAAAGTCTGCTTCTTTATGAAAGTTTGATTTATCGTACTATGTATGCATTATGATTATATGAACTAATGTAGTTTTTATTTAATATGTTTGGATTCATAAACCAAGCAGATTTTTCTATTGAATTATTGATAATTCGCTTAAGATTTTTGCAAGCTGAGCAAAGTGTATAAGTGATGATAAATTTTAGTTTAGTTTTTTTTTTATTTGGGAGAATGGAAGGAAAATTGTGTTGTACAATAAACAGGGTGTATATTTGATTAAATCTGCAAGGTTTTTTTGATGGTGTGTTATGAAGAATAAGGACAATGACTTTTTGTGTTTTTTATTAGTTTTAGTTATTAATCTGGGTGACGTTCTTCGATGTTAATAAAGTCATGTTGTCTGTACAATGAGGAATGTAATTTTCTCAAGGTTCTCTATGTATTTTTCCCTCCCAATCTAGTTAGGTTTTATTTTAATAAATTGCACTATTGTATAGAATAAAGATGATTTAAAAGAGACCTTGAGATTAACTCTTTTAATTATATTCCTTTCTTTTATCCTATAAGTATTTAAACGTATGCAATTTTCGTAGTGTGTCGCTTTTGAAATGTGTAGGTGAGTGTTTATGAATATCTCTTGTTAAAGAACTTATTAACATTATTTGTGTTTGAACTGTGGCGAGTTAAATATAAAACGTCATCAATTGAGTGTTGCCTAATGTCTTAATTAGATGGTGCATATTATAGGTAACATAAAGTCAAGAACGGTACATTTTCTTTTTAAGCTGAAAGAAATTTATTCACATATAGAATGTTGCTATGATGTGTGTTTGCTACGTGGAATGTTTGTATTTTTTTGTTCTTTTTTTTTAATCGTGCAAAGGAAGAATTTGTTGTTTAGTAGAGAAACACTTATAAGAGTGAGACTGAATATTGCCCGCACTTAAAAAATAAAAATCTGGTTGGAAGCTCGTGAGTGGATTAGTATTTTCAATTTTGTTGTGAAGACGATTTGGGAATTGCTTGATGAGTAAGTTTGTTTATCTCTAATCTGATTGTAGTGCTGTGGAATTTTGACAGAATTTTGTCAAAATGCTACTGCTATATTAATTTTTTTGCTTACATTCAATAATTAACTTTTATTCGCAAATTTTGCTACATCATTCTTTCATTTTTTTGTCCTTTCTGTGATTTCGCTGTCCTGAATGTTTGTTACTCTTGAAAATGTTTACTTTTATACATGTAATACATTTATTTAGTAAATCATTGGTGTGGAGTCTTAATATGTGATGGAGTGATTGATAGGGAAATTACAAGTAAATTGGCTGTTTCAGTTGTTTGTGATGTAGCAATTTTTGTTTTTTCTACTTTTTTTTTTTAATTTGTTTTTAAAGATCAGACGTTTTCTAAGATTCTTTTGGTATATTTTTTAGGTGTTGCCGTTCTCCAGGCCAAAATGCGAAATGCACATCTGTAATACTTACAGTGAATATAACGAGCAATCTTAATCTAAACGAGGAGCAGAGTCTTAAACATAATACTACTACTACTACTACTACATATAAGTGTATAATATTTATTTTATTTATTTATTGTATAAACAACTTTCCGACATTGTTACTTGTGATAGTGATGATCGTGTATTTGAAAATGCATGCATCAGGGTTGTTGCTTATGATATTAAATAATGATAATAATTTATATTGTGTTCGTTTTCCATGCAGATAACGGGAAAATGTATTGATTATACTTTTTCTGCCTTAATATGATGTGAAACTATTGATGTATTTAAATACATTGTCGGTTGTAAAATATTCAAGATGAGAATGAATATCTGTGGATGACGATTATGATATTGTTGATTAATAAATGATGCAAGAGTTTACTGTTGTTTTCTTATTGGTAAGTTGTAAGCTTATTCCTTTATCCACTTGATGTTATACTGATGAAAGCAGTAGTGCGGGACACCCACTAGTTTTGGTTGCTTTGAGAGCAAAATTACTATTGAGGTTATGTGTATTTAAGATTGGGATATTGTAAAAAGAGAAGTATATAAATAAGGAAAGCGAATTTTGCAGCGAGAGATGCTGAACCCTTTTAACTAGCAGAAGTACTGTTCTAAATTTAAAAGTGCAGTGGTAGAAATGTACAATGTTCCACGATATACAGTTTAAATAAAAAATTCTGGGTGCATCTGAAACCAAAATCCTTGGATATGTCGACCTTATTTTCCAATGGGACATCTATTTGAATGATGACATCATCAATTTTTTTTTAATGGCAACCCCCATTTTTTCTTACAGATTCTGATTCCCTTAAAAATTCTGCATGCTAGAGAATCAAAATCTTTAAATGTTCTCCTACAAAAAGGTCGTATTACAGAAATATATTATTGCTTAACATAGTAAAGAAGTAAAGAACGTCTAGTAATTTTAGATTGCAAAACCAGATGGAACAGCCTCTTAGATATGCTGGAATGTTTCTGTTTAAATTTCCAGTAGAAGCTATATGCAGAAGAGATGCTAACCTGTGCACTGCTGATGCTACATTTAGATTTTTATTTCAAGAACTGGCTGCATTAAGGTGGCGATTTAAGACGGCCGGTAACGCTACACCGATAATACATTGTTATAGGGCAAACACGGCGTGCTATGCTCAAAGGAATCAATTGATTCCAAAGCTGTATAAATTGTTTTGCGTTACCATAATAATCTAGATACTTGCCACTTGGCTGTGATCCAAATTCGTTGTAATTGATCTATGCAATTAAATAATATCGGCGTAAGAAGTTTGCTGAATTGTTGCAGGTATAATGTTAGCACGTATTTTATTTTTTACTCTCCTACCTGAAAATACCCAGCAGTAAAAAGAACTCATAGCAAAGCCTTTAAATGTTACTGTTGAGAGATGTAAATTACAAATTTAGAAAAAATACATTTTTTGCAAATGCTCTGTCTGAAAAATATAAAATTCACAAAATGCTTTGCGTCCATTTCTAATATAACGGGTTGCAAAAAGTAGTCAGCACTATAAAAGATCTGTTTAGCTTTCGTATACTAGATAGCGCTGTTTTTGTATTTACGTTGAGTAGATTTTACGAAAATTAGAATGAATTGCAAACATCCGTAGGTACCCTTCCAGCAAAGTAAATTATTTTATTACTACACGGTCGTGTACGTAATACACTAAGGGGACAACGCATCCAGCACATCGAGAACCAGAATGCCAATTTTTGTGGTGATTCTAGAGGCCGAAAAAAGATATACATGCCTTGCCGTTTTGTCGAACGCGCCGTAGTTTTTCGAGTTATGCATTTTTGAAAATATTGCACCGTGCAGCGGCGATGTAAGGGCCGTCCCGTTAGGGCGACGAACAACTAGCCAGTGTAGCGCGGTTAGTAGAGCAGTTACTTCGTAACGCGCGTAGCAGAGGTTCGCTACCCTTCTTCCGTAATTTTTGTTTCTTTTAATTTTTCTTATTTTTATTTTAACAAGCTAGTTTAGAAAAAGTTAATTGTTTAAATTAATTATTTTAATTAAATTATATTTTAGGTTGTATTCCTATTGCATTCCGATTCTCGATGTGCTGGATGCGTTGTCCCCTAAGTTTAATTATATAATTGAATAAAATTTTTAGCGATTAGGTATTACTTGTCAGATTTATCCCAAAAATAAACTAAAAGAAATATGTCCTTGACTGCAAAAAATTTGGTAAACGCAAATACCCTATTTATTCGATTCTAAGCCGCACCTAATTTCTTGGGGGTATTTTACGAAAAAAAAATCAAAATCAAAAATAAATATTACAAGATTTATTTACAAGATTAGAAAATCAAAAATGAAGGTATTTACATGAAAGAAAGCTACAACAAGCGTGAATCATATCCAAGAATGGCCAGGTAAAGAAAGGTAATAAATATTCGGAGTGTATTCCTTATATTTTATTGTACGCTAGTAAAACTTGACAAAAAATTACTGAAAATTAATTCATTTAAGTATTAAAAAGAGGAGTTAATTTGATAAACATTTTTAATTTCTTGAAGCACTGTTTTTTATTTTAAAGCCATAATTTTCAGTGTAATTGAAAGAAGTTTCAAATTACATTGTGTAGAAAAAATGCATTGTATGTACGTACACAGATACATATGTACCTATACAGGGTGTAAATAAAATGGCAGAAAAAACTAGTACGTTATTTTACGGTAAAAAATAAACAGAAAACCTCTATACCATTTTGCTGTTAACATTATCTTGAAGAAATTATTGGATGTCGTAAATTGCTTAGTTGATTCCGCATTCTTAATAAATACAACAAAATATTAATATTTAAACAGAGATCTTTAAACGTACCGCGTTGCCAAAGTTGAAAAGTTTTAATTGCTAATATTTTGAAAAATACACAGTTAAGGCCAAATTGGTATAGCGAATTTCTTCTTATTTTTGAGCACAGAATAACGCACTGTAGTTTTTCCGCCATTTCCTTTACACCCTGTATATGTATGTATGCATGTATAGAAACGTTCACTTTTGTATTACATTACTCTTGTCGTTTCTGCTTTGTTTGTTCTTTTTTAGTTCGAAGCGCATTTTGTGCTTCGATGATAGAAGGCGGATCTTTCCATTGAAGACCTCGGCCTGGCCTATTTTCGATAATATTTGGAGCTATACAATTTACATAAAAATCGATTAATTTCGGAAGCATTATAGTATTCCATATATCTTTGTCTGCTTTAATTTCCTCAATAAAGATATCATTTTTGTCTCCCGTATAAACTATAAAATAACGTATCTCAGCTCCCGTTATTGCCAAGTGACCTTGAATCTGCAATTGTATTTAGTTAATACACGTTATTAATACAACAAAAAGTAAAACAACAACCTGGAAGAAATAATCGTGATTTCTTCTGAGTCTAATTTTGTTTTGTAAATCCTTTTCCAGACAGGTAATACACTTTCTTTCGACCGCTTGTTGTACAGATAAACCTAACTGTGCAACTTTATACAAGCATTTGACTTCGATAATTTCATTTTTGTTAATCACGCCTGCAAGTAATTACGTATGAAAAATTATAAAGTATAAAAAAGAAGATTGTTCATATATTACCATCAGGTGAGGCTCCTAAGAATCCATGGTCAACATCAATGTATAAGCCAGCACGTTCTACCGTTTTACCGGTTTTTTCCTGAAATTTTAAAACAGCAACACATTCGTTTTTTTACCATACTCCATGGCAGCTGTACACGTCGATGAGGTAGTTCTCAAAATTGTTTTGACCAAAGCATTGCATGAAGTCGTTGGTCTGCGACGTATTACAGCTCCAAAGTGTGATGCTGTTAAACGAAATGCTCTTTAGGAAACGTACTTTGGATTTTCAAACTGCCCAATGGTGTCTCGAGCAATTTCTTATTGTTTCTCATAATTAACCTTTAAAACAATAGATAATTAGCATTGCTATTGCTTTTACATCAAGATTATCTCTACCTTAAGATGTTCTAACAGTTTATTCGTTTCATCTTTTATTTCATCTGTTGTCATAAATACTTCTGAAATATTAAGACCGTAATCGCGATTGTTTTCCTTATTGGTAGTGTCAAACTTGAGTCTTTTTACTGCACTGTGTTTAACACGGATGGTATTTCTCCTTTTACGGTGTTTTTCTTCTTGTTGTGTCATATAAGTCTTTAAGATCTTGCTTGGACTTTTTTTAAAATATTGTTTCCACGATTTATGATGCCAAGATTGACCAACGTTGTATCGTAATGCTGATAGGTACGATCGCATCTGAAAGCCGTCGCGCTGTATTAAGTTCAATCGCTTTCCCATGTTAAATCGAGCTAAAAGGCTCATGAAAAGTTCAGCTCGGTTATTAGTCTCATTATCTATAAGCTAAGAACTCTTGATTACAACAAGATTTAAAGACCTGAAGATATGGTGGTGTCCTCCGGAAGATACCAGCTGTGACATATTATCGCTAGCAGTATCGCCAACATGATTACATAAATATGTTCGACACTTGGAGTGATTACCAAAACTACATGGTACAGAATTTTGTAGATCAGGTTTGAGTTGACTGATATCACCATGGGCATTGGCGTATATCGCTTTCTGGGCATTTCGAGTTAAGTCTTTTATCCGCTGGTTCGTAAGAAGTTTCCTAGTTTCCAATGCAACACTTTTCGTATCTTTTTTTATTCGATAGAAATGCTTACTGTAATTCTTGATACAATGATTTACGCATTCAATCTTTTGTACCTAAAATATAAGGTGTTAACACTTATGTTACCTACATACAACATAACTATTGTATGTATAGAGAAGTATATTCTTAACTTACTTCGTGTCCATAAGACACATGCTGTTTAATTCTTGAATAAACAGTGGAGTCTCCATCAGCAATAAATTTTTTGTAACGGAGGCCATGCATAGCAATGCTCGAATTGAAGCCTCCAATCACTATATCAGCTTCCATAAAAGCAGAAGAAGAATTTATTTCGTATGCCTAAGAACAAAATCTTTCCAGTCCGTTTCCCGATAATAACAGCCTAAAATAAACTTTGTCGCGATATTTCCGGGATACCAGTTGAATTAGAAATATTACCACTCCAGACGCTGCATTGTAATTATGCCCATAGCTTCTTTTAGACCATCCAAATACACCGTTATATATGGAATTCCATCTGAATCCACATTATTTTCTTGAATGGCTAAATCACGTTCTTCTTTCCCAGCCGCTTCCATATTATCCCACAAACTATCTTTGTAAAACTGTAAAACAAAAAATTATCTGCAACAGTCCTATCAATATAAACAAATTGTTTGCAACATACATCATCCAATTCTCTTTGTATTTCGAAAAATACCGTGCCACCGAGAGGTGGTACATTCATAACACTAAGTAACTCAGTTAGATGAGTATATGAACCACCAGTGGACAAGGTACCCCAAACAGCTGCTGTATTAATGGTAGAATGGTTGTTGGATTTTTCTTCTGACGTCTGTGGCTTTTCAGTGGCAAGATGCTCTTCACAATCGCACATGTTACATTTCAAAGTATATACACTAACCAAACCACTTCTCTTTTCAGAGGAATATTCAAGTTTACCACCAGTACATTTGAGATTGTGCAAGGATTGCAGAGAAAGGGCCTTTTTAAAAAAAATAGTCCATTTCTACGAAACGATATCCTTCAATCTTGCACCGATCTTCTTCTTTCTCATAAGTTAGATTATGCTGAGACACTCTAAAAGTATGATTTATAATTAACTTTTTAATATTTCAGAGTAAAGCAAAATTAGTTTACAGTAAGACAGGTACCAAATCGAACTTACGACATATATTCTTCAGAATTCATGAATGAAGGAAAATCATATTCATCGTCAGAATTTGTTTGTTGTGTATCGTTATCATGGCATGTTTTATGTGTCGACGCGTTTATAGCGTTTTCAACTATTTCCTCTACAATACTTCTACAAGTGTTCGTAATTTCGTTTTTCTTTCTTACAGTTCTTTGCCTGACTTTAGAAATCTTGTTTCTTTTGTGAACTCCACGAATCAAGTCTTTGCCCATTTTACGATCTACGGCACATACTACTATATTATATGTATTACATATAAAGATTCAATTTTCTTTTACATGTGGCCTTGCCTACGATAGTCGCTTCAGTCCGGAAAATGAAACATTACGTATTTACGGTAGTAAACTAATTTACATGTCTCCACGTCTGTTTATTTATTAATATTATTAGTATTTCAGGATACCTAACATTATAAAAATTAAAATGCGAAACAGGAGACAGAGTTGTAAATCATATCACTTTTAGTACATACTATCTCATTTACCGGACTTATGGTGTAAAAAACTGCTAATTAATATAATCTGAAATCATTGTTTACTTACCAATTTAGGTCGTTTTTAGCAAATTAAATTATTTATGTACACTTTTATATGCAGATACAGTTGCTCAAAGTGAAACTCGGACGCTGTTATGAAAATGTATAATTATTAATAAATTAAAAAATAATATTACAAGAAATTGAAATAAAGTAGATACTCTATTAAATGGCAGTTTACTGTATACATTTAATAAAAGAAAAATCAATAAATTCAAAAAATAAAGCAAAAAAATAATTAATTCTAAATTAAATACAAACTTAATATCAAAATAAAACTCGGACAATCACAGAAATTATAATTAAAACTTATATAACAAGCAATTATTTTAAAATCAATACTTTGTGGGAAGGCCTTTACTCTTTTTGACACTTTCTAATCTTTTGGGCATTGATCTAACTATTTTCTCACATAAGGCAGGAGGTATCTTTTTCCATTCTTCAAGAATTACCCCTTTTAGGTCTGTTCTTGAAGAAATAGTGTGTTTCCGCACCTGTATTTTCAAATAACTCCATAGATTTTCTATAGCAATAATATCAGGAGACTGTGGAGGTGTTTCCAAGACATGCAGGCAATTATAAAGCAACCAAGACCGTATTTTATAAGCCTTATGTTTTGGATCGTTGTCCTGATAAAAATAAAAATCATCACTGATTCCTAATTTTTGTACGCTTTCGTGAAGATTCTTTTTTTAAAATTGCTAAATACACGTCCTTATTCATTATTCCATCAATTATTTGTAATTTTTCAGGACCAGCAGCTGACATGCAGCCCCATACCATTACCGATCCTCCACCGTGTTTGACGGTCGGCTTTAAATTCTGCCGCCGCAACTCTTCGTTTGCTTTCCTCCAGATGTAGGTGCTACTGTCAGACCCAAAAATATTAATTTTACTTTCATCAGTGAATAACACCCGATTCCAAAAGGAAAAATCTTTATTTGAGTGCTCCTTAGCAAACTTCAATCTTTTAATTCTATTTGTTTTACTAATGTATGGCTGTTTTCGGACAACTCGTCCATTAAATTGATGTTTCCTTAAAATAATCCTTATAGTTTTGGGGTGTGCTTTTTTACCAAGATATTTTTCTACTTCGACCGCCAGTTTGGGAGCACTCAATTTCGGATTTTTCGTTATTTGGCTTACGATCCATCTTTCGTCCGCTTCATTAAATATTTCTCACGCACTCTTTTTTGGTTTATTTGCTATAATATTAAATTTCGTAAACCGGCTTATGATATCACGAAGTGTAGAATGACTACGATCAACTATTTCTCCAATTTCCCTAACTGTTTTACCCTTATTGTGATGCTTCAGAACCAATTCTCTTAGTTAGATAGACGTTTAACCACGTTGTCTTCCCATTTTTGTAAAACTACACTAATATAGACGGTTTGTAGTAGAAACCAAATTTGAACTAAAATTTTCAACATTATCGAAAATGTGCCGTGCACGCCGGCTAGATAAGACAAGCTATCGAAACCGTCCGAGTTTCATTTTGATGTTAAATTTGCTATCATTTCTTTGATATTCTATAATGATTATGACTAACGAAAATTAATTTTGTTATTTTTAAAAAAATCTAATGCTGGCTCCTTTATTGATCCATAAGTATGATAATTTTATTTCTCAGGCAAAATCTTTGTTGTAATTTTTAGAGAAAATCTATTTTTATTTAATTGTCCGACTTTTACGTTGAGCAACTGTAACTACAGTAAGTTTAAATTCTTAGCAAATCGCACAAAATACTATTGCTAGTAAAAATACCAAAACATTCTGCAAACTGTGATAAATACAAAACCGTACGGTATGTCTGTCCGGCAGATGAGAAAGAGACGTTTGTTCGGCTCACTTTTATGATTGCAGGTATACACAAGTGCATTTGTAAATTAACAACCTTTTCATTCTAGCCGTAATAAGCATAAAGGCGTTGGCAACAACTGGCCACATGTTGTCCAGATAAATTTTCTGAAAAAGTTTCCGTTCTTTCTATAAACAGATTTATTTATGATTACAAAATATTAGTTAAACGGTCGGATGTTTCGAATGTCCACAAAAAAACAAAGTCAACAAAAATGTAACACCTTTTCTGGACGATTTCCATATTTATCTAAAGGCCATGCTGTTAAATAAAATGTAATAGTATTATAACAAGCATGGTAACGTACTACATACAGATTTGTAGATAGATTTTATCTGATGAAATCCATAAAATGCATAATTCTTTTACAATGTGTTGGTTAAAGTTGATTAAAGCAACCGGATTTCGTAATAGTTGGTTTGGATATTATTATCTTATAACAGAAATATTCATACAAATTGCTTATATTTACTTTCTTATTAGGCTAAAAAGGCAGTGATGTAGTCATTTAAAATTACCTCCGAAAAACATTTCAGTTACCTACTATAGTCGGTATACTTTGTAAAAACATTTATGCCTACTTGTCAACAGAGTGGCGTAATTTTTTAAAACGGTTTTTAGTATCTGCTATGCAACACGTTCGACAAGAGAGAGAAAACGATAGGTTACTAAAATCTGTCTCACAAATCCCACCCTTAAATACATCTTTAAGTCAGGATTTAGAATTGGCCTAAACAAACGCATCGGAAAACGTCAAACGAATATGTCTGGTGTTATAAATTACCTCCACAATCGTTCAGTTAGGCAAGAAGACCCAGAAATGTTCAAAATGCATGAATTTAACACTATTTCAAGTTTTCTTAGACATTTTAAATATGACAATGTCTCAGTGGAAGTGCAGCAACTGACAAAGCTGATAATGAAGAAGGAGATACATCAGTTTCTAAATTGGCAGAACGAGAAAGGGCAAATGTCACGTTATACGATTGACAATCTATTGTTGGGTAAAACAAAAAGAGTGGCATATAAGTATAACATGCAATCATTAAAATTTCAGTTCCGAGGATGCTACGAAAGAAAAAATTATGTCTAGCTTATTCCGTAAAATTATCTGTCAAAGTGACAGTTTGCATTAGAAACAAGGCAAAATCATCAGTTTATAGCTTGTCATTATGTGTTGGCATGCGTTATGTCTAAGCTACGCCCTACGGAAAAATTTCACAGCCTACTGGGAACTTGAATTTTAATGATCGCATGTTATGTATTACCTTTATTAAATTACTAGAAGACCCACCCGTGATAAATCACGATGTATTTTTCATTTTCATTTATTGAATACTCTTTGTAACCATAGAGGGCGGGTTTTCAGTTTAACCAGCGTATAGATATTGACAAGTAGAACAACTCTTCAAAAATCTTTTGTTCTTTTTAAACGCCGGCCGGTGACCTTGAACTAAGAGCTGGCTGGTAGTACCGATATTTCGAATTGGTGGCGCTGCGGTTGTATCAGTGGCGTGCGTAGATTTATTTATAGACATTATGAATTACTATATAGAAAGGCTACCATTGCATTGTTTGTTATTAAGTTTCATTTTACCAAATTTATAATAGCATTGTGTTAAATTAAAGATGAGGATGTAAATCATGCACAAATATCCAAAGAAATCAAATTTATCACAATACATTTTAGGTACATTATTGTTCTTGTACACAAATATCTATCTTCAATGGTTACATTTAAATAAATCAAAAAAAATAAATTGGTCGTTTTCATATTACTTATAAAAAAATTATTTATTTATACATGTATTATGTGCAACTATTGTTTTTTTATCGACAATTACATTAATATTATTTCTCTTGTTTTATAAAATTTAAATAAAGTACCTAAGTCAAAATTACATGCAATATGATACAACTGCTAACTATAATAATTAACTTATTGTACAGGTTGAAAATATTTTATGTTTCTAAACTAATTACTAAATAATCCAGGACTGACTTATGCTGAATTTCAATTTGTAGTTTTTATATCCATTGGCATAATTAATTTGTTACGATTTGAAATGACTTACTTTCCCACAAACCACATTATATGTGAATTTCTGAGTCTTTGTTAGAGCCGTTGGAACTAATTTAGATTCTGTTTTGTTTTGACAGATTGGTTCTCTGTGAAAGTTCAATTTAAAAATCAAAATCATAACAATAGCGCTATTGTTGAAAATAGTCTTGCAGTGGTTGATTAACAATCTGCAGCTGTTTCCTCAATGACAACTTGTTGTAATGAACGAATCTTAAGCCGCAATGGTTTTTTTCTCAGTGTACTCTCACTCAATGACTTGAGGTTTGGATATGCTGAGATGGTGGTGGAGACATATTAGGTACTACGGCAAGATCAAGAGGTTCTGTTGTAGGTGGTACTTGTATATGCACATCAGAATCTGTTAAACATGAAATATGTAAGAAAACATTAACAGTCAATATACAAGCAAACATTATATACTTACTTTAAACAACACTTGTTTGTTTATTAAATTTAGAAATAGCTTTAAATTTGTTTCATTTAAATTATATCATTTGAAATATCGTTTATCTCTATAATAAAATAGAAAATTAAAGTATTAAAAAATTCTTAAATAGGGATACTACAATATCCTTAGAATTTAATGAATTTTAGTAATGATATAAATATATTTTTGTGATTATTTCAAAAGTATAAATAATGAATTACTTAACAGTCATCGTTAGATGAGTTGAATTAGTAAATACTACTACGATATTTATTAAAAGCTTATTCGATATGCATACCTAACAGCACCTGACTTGTATCTTGTTCTGCTGCTTGCTGGGTTATTATTGATGATATCGCATTTGTAGTAAGACATTTCTTATTTCTACCTTTAACGAGATGGTCTTCAAAATGTGCTGAGCAGATCTTATAATATGAACTTTGCACCAACACATCTAAGTTATTTTGGTACATACACATCATAGACTCCGCTAAAACATGCCCATTCTTCATATCTACAATATTTATTATATCAATACATCATTATAGTTAATCGGAAGTAACAAAACTTTTGTTCCTTGCCTTTGTGTTTATTCTTGGGAACTTTAAAAAAATGTACATTAAACGTTTCGTTATTTGCACGGCACCCTTTCACTATACAAATGCTCCTCAAAGACATATTTGTAAAAATTCACCAGCGCTAAATAAATATATAAAACTATGAAAACGTGCACAGAAAACGTGTACGACACTGATTTAACCTCAATTACTATATGCCGGTAACCTCGCGCTGCGTTTGACCGTCGTGACATCTATTATAGAAACGCGTACTACCAGCCAGCTCACGTGTTTGTTTCCGAGCTAATTTTCCGCGTTTTGTAAGAGTTTGTCTACTTGTCAATATCTATAAGCTGGTTTAATCTCATTTATTTTGACACTTTCACTTTGACATTTGTTTTTAACCTAATTTATTTAAATTGATATACTGTCTGTAACCATAGAGGCGGGGTTGCTATGTACTATCTGTAGCCATGGTGACGGTTGACATGGTCGCACAATACATTGCTACAACACAAAGTTATTAATTTATTATATTAGAATAGAGATGCGTTGTATGTTTACATTCTAACATTTTTAAAATAAAAATAATATACCAACACTAATTTAAAGTGAGGGTTACAATGTGTTGATCCGCAATTTATTGTTGATGCGCAGAGGCAGCACGCTTTGAAGAAACAAAAGCTGAAATAAAAAACGGAATTATTCTGGAAGGAATCTTATTTGAAGAATAGCTTTTTGCATAAATAGTAATAAAGGTGGTGTTGATAATAATAACAATAATCGCATCTTTATTTATCTTAGATGAGAAATGTAGTTACAAAGTCGCAAACGGGTTAATCAAATACGCAAAATCTATAAAGCACTGAAAGATCTCGCTTACAAGTCAAACTGCTGGCGCGACCTGATTTAGCATTTAGCACAAAATTTATTTTATAAGACGCCATAAAACAAATTTGGATAATAAATACAAAATTAGATTTTGTATATTTGGTTAATTGTTTCATTAAACTAATCTGCTATGTTATTTGTCTAAGACAACGATTCTCAAACTGTGGGGCGTGTAGTGTTCCAAACGGGGGCGTGTGATTACCAAGAAACCAAGAAATTAGTGTCTACAATTAACTATTTCACAAGAACAACCATAACAAACATTTTATCAAAACTCAAAAATACGAAAACATTTTTTTAAATAATTGTTAGAGACAGCGAGTGTTAATGGGTTTTTAGTTCATTACAAAGCACTTTCAAATTTTTGTAAGTAAATGAGCAGTTTATGAGACTGCAAAACTTCCATTTTCTAGTTGTAAATCTTCTGCAAAGTTTTTATTTTTGATGCATAACTACGTGCAAATGGCAGCCACCGTAGTTGGTTCTGCGCAATGTTCAAAGTTTCTCGATGCCTAAAAGAAACAAGCGTTTCCATGCCTGTAAGGGTTTTATCAATCCTTCCATCTCTGAATCTCTGTCCCCTATTCAAACATCGACTTGATACCTCGAACATACATTACTTAAAAATATAAGGCTTCAATTTTCAGTTTTTCCACATGTTATGGTTGCTTTAGCGTTGAG
Organism: Ignelater luminosus; assembly: GCA_011009095.1. Taxonomy (NCBI): domain Eukaryota; kingdom Metazoa; phylum Arthropoda; class Insecta; order Coleoptera; family Elateridae; genus Ignelater; species Ignelater luminosus. The sequence continues at coordinate 732,383 of VTPC01090614.1, forward strand.
CTGTGTGTTATTTGTAAGCTCTTTAAGATGTTTTGTAAATAACAACCTTCTATCAATAACCAGCACAGCTGTAAGTACTTGATTGACTTGCTATTTCCTACAGAATGTTTTGAGAATGAGTGCAAATTATTTGGCTTGACAAAAACTAAGCCTACTTTGTTTTATTACTTCTTTCCCTAAAGCGCACTGTTTCTAAGACGCAGAATTTCAAAGTTTTATGTTTCTTCTTGTTTTTCCAATATTTCAAGAACCAAGGTGAGATATCAGAATGAAATTGTCTGTAGGTTTGTTACTGTAAAGTATCTACTATTTTACGTAATTTTTCTTACAGAGACGAAACACTAGAAAAACTACAATAAGATTTATTTTTGGAATCAAAAATCGATTTAGCAAAAGAAGTCACCCTTTTGCATTTTTCCCGTAAAATCGTATCAATCAAAAATCAAAAAATAAGAGACACGTGTACTTTTAGTTTTTTTATATCCCCTCGAGAACATGGTCAAAATGGTCGCCGAAATTTGAAAAAAAGTAACAAAACGGAGTTCGTTATGATTATGCTTTGCATTCCCAGATGTTTTGTTCTTGCAACCTTTTTCCTTAAATTGCACCATTTTCGAGATACAAAGCAATAATCACAGTATTAAATGAACACCTGGTATTAAAAGTAAATAAATCACCGATGTTAAGTTTCTCACATCACAGGTTACGCAGATTGGGCTTTTCTTTGACGGCACGTTAGTGATTCCTATTTGGGTTCATGAAGCTTTTAATAGCTGATTATTTGCCTGCCAATTATCTGCAGAATAAATTAGATACTGATATTGAATAGTCGATTAATCAACTATCCAACTATTCTAATTAATTCTATTTTGATTAATCGATTATCCGATTAATTGAAATAATTATTGAAATTGGTAATTGCCCAGCCTTTACACAAAGCATAGTTGATCACATGTTCAAGTTAGTTTCATGATTAGCCGATTTTATTGATTAACTTGAATTAATTGCATGATTAACTTTCAGAATTTGATTAACTGTGTTTTGTGCAACTGGGCCTTAGACGGTTGATGGAGAACGTACGTCGCACCATCAGGGATTGAAACAACGCTCGCTGGGAAGAGTTCCAAGCCCACGTAGAAAATAACCTTCCTCACGATCCACTCCTAGACATCGAAATTACCTTCCAACAGGTCACCTCAGTCATCCAAGAAGACGTCCAAACATCCGTACCCGAGAGGACCGTCAATCCTATACGTCCGCACCAACGATCCAGTGGTGAAAACACAGTGGAACCGACTCGGCGCTATCGTCCGCCGGCATGTAACCCGAATAAAAGAGATGGCGCCAAATGCTGGCACAAATTCAAAGCTTTCAGTGGACAGAAAGCTACCCAGAAATCCCACCTGAACCAAAACGGCAACGTAATAGCCAATCCTCTGGACAAGGCGAATATCTTCACCGACTTCCTAGAAGAAGTCTATCAACCTCCAGATGATCCACTATTGGATGCTCAAGCCCTCCCCACAGTCAACTATGACGTCCGCCTCGATCCTGACATCGCTCCTCGCCTCTACGTCCCACCTCAGGATCTCCCGGACCTTCTTCCAAACATCATCAGCCCCATCCTTGGGGAGGAAATCGCTGAGGCGCTCGCTGCCGGCAAGAATTTCGCCCCGGGGAACGATTCTATCACGAGAAGAGCCCTCCGACACTTACCACCTGCAGCTACAGTTCTACTTACTCTCATATTTAATTTTTGCCTCCGCTGCGGATACTTCCCTTCCGCTTGGAAGGAGGCAATGGTCGTCATTGTCTACAAACCAGGAAAGCCTCACACCAATCCAACACCTTACCGACCTATCTCCCTACTCAACGTTCTAGGCAAAGTGTTCGAGAAGATATTGGCAAATAGACTACGAGCACATCTAGACGCTCACAGTCTCTTCGCAGATCATCAGTCCGGATTCCATCCTAGCAGATCCACACGGACCCTATTCTCCGCCTCCACACTGACGTCTCGGTGCCTTCAACTCTCAACATCGAGAGGGCTTTCGACAAGAAGGTCTGGCACGAGATTCCCGCCTGCTTCGTCAACATCCTATCCCCCCTCGTATTCATCTTTTACTGCCACGACATTCCTCTCCCCGAAGAGCCTGAGGTCCGCTATTCCCAATTCGCGGATGACATGGCCTTGTGGATGACTTCTCGAAGCTCCACTGAAGGATCAAGAATTCTGGCATACGAACTAGGACATCTGGAGACTTGGTTTCGAGAGTGGAAAATCAGACCGAACCCTCAGAAAACCAACCTTATTCTATTCCGCCATTACAGCTATACCCATACAGCCTGGAACTGTGGGGCTCGCACCTTTAGGTCAAGTATCTTGGCATCACTTTCTCCCACGCTGAGATGGAGCGACGAGTTGAAGCGTTGCCTGGACGTTGTCGCAGCGGCTCGCTTTCTAGACTCTGCGACGACATTCCAAGCTACCACTCCCGGACGTTACTACACACGTACAAAACCTTCATAAGACTCGTGATCGGCTACAGATTTACCGTCTTCGGTTCCGCACCGCCATATGCAATCAAGAGACTCCGACAGAAAGAAAAGATCTTTCGCCTGGAGCGCTTCCACCTTCGGAGGAAGTCTACAACAGAGCGAGAATTCCCCCTGTAGATGCGCGCCTCAAATTCATGGGGGTAGCTACGTAAGCAGGGCGGTCGAACAGAACAAAGAGCACGTTCCTGACATCCTAAGAACCCAAAAAGGAAACCAAACATCCGCCCTCTGTCAAAACCTCTCCCCCGAGTTGATGGACATACTTCTTGACACTCTCCTTATCTATAGATAAGATCCCATCCTTCGGAAACCGAAATGTAACTATGCCTTGAATTGGCTTGATTTAATATTTCTTAAGAAGGAAAATGAAGAACGAAACTCAACTGCGGATGTCATAGCCACATCCGCGGTAGCTTTGCTTTCGATCAGGTAGCACTACGCCGTTCATCAGGCCACCTGTAGTAGTCCAAGGTCGGGCTTCGCATTCCATTGGTCTTCTCAACTATCCTAGAAAGTTGATGGTGGACGAAAAACGACCTTGGGCCACCTTGGATCGGGCTACGCTTTCCAGCAGGTTACCTACCCGTTATTGAACTTCACTTCTTAACTGCCTTAGAAAGTTGATGGGGGACAAAGCCTGACCTTGGGACACAACAGGTTGGGCTACGCCATCTGCGATGGTTCAAAGTCGAAGTTTACCCTCAATTGAACTTTTTAACTCCTTTGGAAGGTTGATGGAGGATGAAGCCTACGTTTGATGGCGTAACCTAATTCTTACTTACTTACTTAATCACGTGGTCTTGTGCCGCTAGGTAACGAGATTCTCCAGAATTTCTTCCAGCTTGCTCTGTCTGTGGTCAGAGGAGTGGCTTCGGCGAGGGTGGTGTTTCTCCCTGTCAAAATCTCCTGGATCTGACAAGACCAAGTTTTCCTTGGCCTCCCCCTTGGCCTCTTCCAAGCCGGGTATGGTCTGGTCTCATAAACGAGTTTGGCTATCCTCGTATCTGGCATTCTAGTCAGGTGCCTGAACCATCTTCTTTAACAGGGATATCACGCACAGAGTTGCGGATGGTGTCGTTTCTGCCTCGATCCTTTCGGGTTTTGCCCTCGATCCTACTCAGAAAACGCATCTCCACAGTCCAATTCTCGCTCCCATGGGTAATTGTGGGGGCAAAAACGGTATTGTATACTACTTTCTTGGTATTCTTGAACACTTCACGCTTGGCAAGGAATCCCGTCTTAAAGGGCATGGCTGCAGCCAATCTGCTGTTCGCCTCCTCGTCGGTCTTGCCCAGTTCGTGAATTACCAAGCCAAGGTCCATGAAACTTTCTACTTGTTCCAGTTTAGTAACCATCTATGTAAATGCTGTGTTCTATGCCCCTGTGTCGTGAAAGGATCATAGTTTTCGTCTTGTCGGTACTAATTTTCATGTCACATTTTAAAAGCTCCTCGTTCCACACGTTTAGGTTGTGTTGAAGGTCTCTAGCAGATTTATCTGCAAAAGCAAGTTCAGAATACTTTACTTGGACCATTCTCCAGTAACCTGCTCGGAACAGTTTGATACGGGGACGGCAGCTTTTCACCACACTGTCCATCATTATATTAAATAGCAGGGGGCTAAGGATGCAGCCCTGTCTCACACCTCTCGTAGTGTAGAAGTCGGATGATGTCACATTCCTTGTCCTTACAGAATTCCTACAGCCATTGTAATTGCTCTTTATCGCTTATACAAGGTGTTTGTCCACACGTAACAGAGACGTGCCCTCTGTATACGATCAAAGGCTTTTTCCAGGTCTATGAAGGCACAATGGATGGTCTTCTGCTACATAGCCTCCTTTTCGCCCAATTGTCTTACCGAAAAGATCAGGTCACGAGTATTTCTAGCTCCCCGGAAGCCGTACTGCACTTTGTCTATTTTATCCTCGACGACGTCTCGTAGCCTTTTCTCGGGCAGTCTGCAATATACCTTGCCAAGGACACTCATCTTTACTTTATCTCGGTAATTTCTACAATCTCTCCCATCCCCTTTCTTGAATATCGGGACAACGATAGAAACTTTCCAATTGTCCGGTCACTTCTTTTGTGCAAGAGCTAAGTTACAAATCCTTAGCATCACGCCTCTACTTTCAGGCCCAAGGTACTTAACCACTTCTGATGATATATGATCGTGGCCAGCTGCCTTTCCGGTTTTCATCTTCTTCAGAGTTGTGTCTAACTCCCCCTCAGAGAAAGGTTGTGGTACTGTGTCCAACGTTACCAGGAGTTCCGTCCCTTCCAAAAGTTCTATGAAATGTTCTCTCCATCTTTCCATCATCTCTCCCGATTCCAACTTTTCCAACCTTATCTTTTATTTGTGTGATATGGCACTCCGACTCTTTTCTCGTGTTCTTTAGAATTCGATAGAACAATTTTTAATCTTGCTCAGAATTTGTCTCTATTTTCCTGCCAAATTCCTTTCACGACTACTCTTGAGCCCTCTTCACCGCATCTCTGGCTACTCTCCTATGTTCCTTGTACCTATTGTACATTGCTGTCTTCTCATCTTCACTTGCTCGTAAGTATTCCTTAAACCTCCCTTTTTTGGGCTTTATTTCTCTTTTAACCTCATCATTTCACCACTTTGAAGTCAAATTGAAGATATTGGGTGGTGGGAAGGTGACAAACCATAACCGTAAGAAATGACAATTAAATTCAAGATAAATTATTACAAGTTAAGATCCCCCGAAGTAAGAGAAGAGTAACCTAACTTGTGTTTCTAATTAGCTGTTTGAGAAGGTTAATGAAGGACGAAGCCCGACCCGTTTCTGAACAGGAGTGACTTCTACCGGTAGTTGCCGCAGGCGGTTATACCCGTTTTTGCTTAAATGCGGTTATAAAAGACTAAGAGCGCTGCAGCAATCATCATTTAAACGAGAATTAAAAAGTTCTCAGCTTACCTATCATACCTGCATTCCTCACTGTCTGCTAATTTTCTTCGCTTTAGGAGCAAAGACCAATTGAAAAAGATCTTCCTATTCGTTTTGCTTCCTGAACGTTGAATGAATCTGAACAAAAATATTCTACAATCTAGAAAGAATTATTGGCAACCAAATATTTTTATAAGAAAATTGTAATATCAACTTCACCCCAAATGTCGAAAAATTTGAAAGAGATTCAAAAAAATTCAGGAAGCATTAAGAATATACACAAAAAAAGGAACAGAAAATAATCGAAAACATCTTTACAATATTAGAGGCATATTGCACTTTTCAAAGCAATGAAATAGGAGATGTATACATTTTTTTAGTAGAAAGCAGGAAGCATAAGAGCCTTTTGACAGATTCTATGCAGATCTTAAACATCTAATTATATCCTCCCGTGAATTTAAAAAGCAAGATGGTAACTACTTAAGGTGCAGATAAACTATTCTATAACATTACATCAACGATTAATTAGGTGAAGATAACAATTTGGTGGCAGTAGTGGCTACATGTAAAGCAGAGTAGCTGGCTAATAAGGATTTCAAGATATTAAATAAGGTAGAACAAGAAGTAGTGAATTAAATTAAACAACTAATTTGTTTTGAAGTTAGAATGAGTAATTTATTTTTTTAAAAGGTTTTTCTCCACTAACACTAACGATGGTTTCCCTTCAAAGGTTACTTCCTATTTAGATTGCACAATATTGACGTTTGCATAACCTACAAGTCACCATTTATATCAACACAGACAAACGGCAAACAAACACAAACAAAGTTTATGCATCTTTGTCTAACGCTTTATTACGTGCGTATTTCCATCCTTGTTGCACTTCAAGGATTTTAAATTTAAATTCTAACAATCAATTTAATGCTTATTATATTATATATGCTCGATTGAAATCTCAACAACTTTTTTATTTATTGGATGATAAACGTGAAACTTTGCAGTTTTGAAGATCAAGGCCGTAGGGAACTTACAATATTGGCATACACTACGACTTCCAAGTGTTCAAATTTTGGGACACATTTTTGGTCGCTCTAAAGATGCTCTGTTTGTACGTCTTTGATTCGCAATGGGTAGGCCATCCGTGGGTTGCACCGTTTATTGTTCGAAAAAATCAAAGTGACCGAATTTCTTACGATATACCCTAGACCAAAGCCAGTCGCATTTTTAGATTTTTTTTTTAGATGCGATGGTAACCAATAGATACGGAACACTTGACAACAGATTTTCGTTATTTTTTCCACGGACTCGTTCAGGGCGGCGAAGCCTATCCTTATACACCATTTTACTACACTACCTTCAATTGTTTCAAAACGATTGGCTTGTTCCCGTTTTTTCCCAACTCGACAATCAAGTTGACCTTTTTCAGGATCAGTCATATAAACATTTCTGTAGCTAAAACGTCAAGCTATCCAATGGAAAAAAGAAATTTTGCAAAAAACCGCGAACTCGCCCTATACTAGGACAGTTCAAAGTTCGAAGTAGCCTGATCAAAAAACAATCAAAAATCGTCAATACTCAGTTTAACAATTTGGCGTTTATTGTTATTGTTTATTCATTACGTACGAAAAGTCTCATCTTGATTGGGCGTTTTGTTCCGGAGATATTCTGGAAAAAGACATCTCGTCTTAATGCGGGAGTGGGAGTGAAAATTTCTCTTGTCGACAAAATAATTTTTCCTTCAGCCAATTCTCGGGAACCAGAAAAGATCAGAAACTCGTTTCATCGGTTCCGTATACCTATTCCGAAGTAGAAACTTCGAAGTCTTGTTTAGATATCGTTCAAAATTCAATTCCTGTGGTGTTTGTCCTTTACAAATAGTAATTTATTATTCATTCCAGGCAATTTAAAAGAGTTTGCGAATGAAACTTCTTAACATTATTTGAGATTAACATGGCAAAAGCAAAAATAAAAATTGTCAGGATATAGAATTTGTTGCTGATACTACCTGAAGAAATGTGGTTTCCTCATTATACTCACAATGTTCGGTGTATAATACTTACCTATTTAAACCGAATCTTTCAAAATAGATCAAGAATGACTTGCAAAAGATTAAGTGTTAATAGTCAAAAAAATAAAGTAACACCCTTGTTTTACCATAATCATTTTATTAAGACAAATATAAAAATTATAATAGCAACAATATTATTACATGTTTAATTTTACGGAACATTTTGAGATTCACAAGCTTATATATCGGGTGATCAAAAAACGTTGTTGATGGCATTTGATATTACAAAAACAAGATAAAATAATCACCAGCTTAATACTTTTTTAGCAAAATTAGGCAAGACGAAAGCTGCCGAATGAACATCACTATTATAAAACCTAAGATCCAACTCTTCCGCTTGTTTATCTTGAATTAGAAATTTTGGTAGCCTTAAATTTGCGTTTGGATTCAAAGATGCGATCACGTAGCCTATTTGACCTGTTGGATATGTCGGAACGCTATTGATTGCATAATCAACCACATCAAAATGCTTTTTGCAATTAGAAATTGTATCTTGTACATGTTCCAGTTGTGACCATAAAGTACCACCTTGAGAACAAATAATACCATCGGGTTTCAGGGCATCTTTTAATAATTTAAAATACGTCTCGGTAAAGAGATTAACTGCCGGACCTATAGGATCGCTAGAGTCAGTTATAATAACATCAAATTGAGATTTGTGCTGGCGCATGTACTCGAAACCATCGCAAATGTTCAATTTTAACTTTGGCGATGAGAAGCCTTTCGCCATGAATGGAAGGTACTTCTTGCTAACTTCTATGACTTTTTCATCAATCTCTACTTGTATGATTTCCTTCACTAGCGGATGCTTTGATACTTCTCTTGCTACACCACCATCTCCGCCTCCAACTATCAGAACGCTTTTGGGATCGTGGTGGGCGCACAAGGGAAGGAAAGATATCATTTCTTGATATGCAAATTCATCACTTTGTGTACATTGAATTATACCATCCAATATTAAAGTTGTGCCATGATTTTTCCTGAAATATTAAAATGCTGATATTAATCTAAAGATTTTTATTTTAATCTGAATTTAAGGCAATTTAAGTCTTAAAAACTCGTTAAAACGTAATTTTGATTATAATTCTACAACAAAGAAATTATTGAAATTCAAATGATTTTTTTCTAGCGCGAAAACGCCGAAATTCAAAATGGCCGTCGTGTAATGTCACTTCGTATGTCCGGCAGGATTAACTAGATTAAAAAAATAAAAGAATACTCAAACAAGAATATTCAATATTTAAACTTAAAATATAAATTCATAACCAGTTTTAAGATTATTACCAACAATTAACAGATTATACAAAAACATAAAATAATTATCTACAAAATTTTAAAAAAATTTGTTTCAGTTTTACACATTAAACCGTTTTAGAGAAATTTTATAATTTATGTTCTGATTATCTAGTGCTTTTAAGTGGTTTATTTATAATGTTGTTGTCAGTACAATTTTTAAATTTTTTTATATTGGAGGTTAACAAATTAAAATTTCAAATTTGAAGTTCAAAGTTCAAAAATATCCCAAAAAAATGAAACGTTCCATTTTGCTAGTAAAGCAAACGACGTATATTTATAGATTTTGAATAGAATTGATGAAAAGCAAATTGAAAATAACCAAATAAAAATTTGACATACTAACATAACCTTATATATCAATGACAATTTGTAGATGACAGAAGCACAAAAAACCGTGCCGCTACTGGTTTTATTAATGATATATTTCTAAAAATAATAATAATTATTAATATTATTATTATAATAGAACGTTAAAAGATAAATGATTTTATAAAATCTTTTCATTATTGCAATAATTGTCAGATGTTTTTATAGAAAAAATGCTGGCATAAACCATGAAAGAAGTTCATACACGTGGTGTTTTGTACATAATGCATTAATTTAATTCAATTCTTGTTCTCATGTATATTCAAATTCACAAATAATTTGCGATTCTTGTTCATGAAAACGAACTATCCAGTCAATTTAAAAGCGAAGATTCGATATTTTAAACATATTAAATGACTGACGTGTATGGTCGCTTTATGATGCAGTTCAAATTTGAATTTGACAAAAAGACATAACGGAAAAACACAACATAACCTCTTTAAACTCTTCAATGAATTTCGAGAAATCCTTGAAGATTTATTCACGGAGAATGTTTGCAATATAATAATTTGGAAATCTTTACAATGTAAGTAGTAAAATAGCTTCAGTAAGGTTTTACTAACACGTTAAATTAAAATGCTTACGTTTCTAACACCAAGATGTCCTGATATTTAGATTTTTCATGATGTAAAATGCTCTCCACTTCTAAAGAGAAAAATTGACCAGGCCACAAATCATTCTTTTCACTAAACCATCCATCCTTAATTTGTTCCATGATGTGCTGGGTTGAGAAACTGTTCTAATGTTAAAACCACTATAACTGATTTAAGATTGTTCTAGTTTTACAAGTTACTAATCATCACTGATTTTTGTTTGTTATCAGCAGAAGCAAATGAAGCATTGTTCATGTTTATGATTAAAGGTTAACTCTGTTTATCTATAATGTGGTCATGGTCATGGCTTTAGGAATAATTAAGCTATGTGGATTTGATCTTCGACCTCAAATATTGTTTGCAATTAACATTTAACTTTGATATCTTATCGAGAGCCTATGTAATGTTTGTATTGCATAAATACTTATTAAGATCATTTGTTAATTGATTCCTTGAATGAAATTGCTTAATTCGTTTTTAATTAAAAATTAAACTTGACGATCTTTCCATCGAGTTAAAATACTTTTAATAAAAGGTTTACATTTGTGACATTTTTACTTGATTTACTTAAATATATATAAACACGTTTTAATGATGACTCCAATAAAAATAAAAATATCTATTATGTTAAGGAATTATTCTATTTTAATATTGTAGTTACTATTAAATGCGTAGTTCTAACCCTTGTTATTTTTATTAAGTGCTTTTGACATAAACTTGTCATGGATTGCTTTTTCAAAACTTTAATTACTTTTAATTTGTATTCTGATTCATGCAAACCAATTTGTTAAAATAACATCCCTTTCATGGGAAATTGTTTATAATATGTGTGATCTCATCAGACATTGGAAGTAACGCGTTACTTGTAATTAATTACATTTTTCAGTAACGGTAGCGGTAACGCGTTACTTTATAAAGACACAGTAAAGTAATTGTAACTAATTACAAAAAGCGTGTAACGGTAACGACTTCAGGTCGTTACCTTTTGCGTTACTTGAATAATCGATTTTCAAATTTAGTTTTGATGATGTTCAGAAAATACATGTTTTCATATTATACAAAGAAAAATTAATTAGAATCAACTTCGAATCTTGATGGGTTCTATAAAAAGTTTTTCTTTATAGAATCAAAGTAACTGACAGTAACGGTAAAGTAACTTAGTTACATATTTGCAGAAACTGTAATAGTAACTAGTTACTTTTTATAATCAAGTAACTGTAATTGTAACTAATTACATTTTTTGATAAGGTAACTGTAACTGTAACTAATTACTTTTTTAAAGTAACTCCAATGTCTGGATCTCATTAATTCCTTTGGGTCGCGCTATGACGTATTAATTAACCAGATATGTTTGCTTGCAAAAGGTTATGTGGTTCTAAGTTTGGGGCGCCAAAACTCATCAAAATTCCAGACTCTTCAGTTTTTCGATATCTTTTTACCAATGCGTTGCAGAGGAAAAAGTTTTTATTAAAAGTTGTAAAGCATTACATTTGCTACAACTTTTGTATGAAAAATGTTTTTGTAGAACGATTAGGTAGATAGTTATGCTTCATCAAAGTTACCAATTTTTTGTAAAAATGATACGTTTTTGGGATTTTTGATTTTTTTTTTAAACAGTTTTATTAGTAATTACTGTGTTCTATATTGTAATATCTGCTATATCCCTTGCTGCAGAGTATGATTCTGTGGAAATCATTGGGGAGGACATTGATTTGCTGCTTAACATCTCCCCATTTATTTCAGAAAACCCGGAAGAGGTAATACTCCTGAAACATTGTTCTTCGCATCATCCTGCAAGTACTCAGTACCTGAAAATCTTGTTCTTCATGCTGTGAGTGGCTGTGACACCACGTCTTCTCTGTTCGGTTTGATTATTAAAACACGTTGGCTATTTTTAGTTCAAGTAGTTGGTAGAATACTGGATCAATATTCTGCACTAACTTTTTGTATTTTACATCTGAAGTTTTTGAAAAAAAGAATGAAGCAGCTATGAGAATTTATAACTGATTTGAGAAATCCTGTGTACAAATTGTACTTCGAATTTCTAAATTTTATTCTACCCATTTTCACCAATGTAAATAAGAAATTCCAAAGTGAAAGCCCTAAAATCTGTAAGTTGTACAATGAGGTGGTGCATGCTTATAAAACAATTATCGATACATATATTATAAAGATTACTTAAAAAAAAACTGAAAATACTCTGGTTCAATACAGGAATCCTGTAAATTTTATGCCATTAGAGGATATAATACCTTGGCGCTAATGTCATAGTTTTAGTAGAAAATACCAACGAGTTACATAAAGTAACAGGATACATTTAGAAAAAATTGTTTACAATTTTTAATAGAGGCGGCACATCAGATTTACACCAGATTTTCCTCCAAATCAGAGTTTTGTAAAACAATTAAACTCATCAATATATCATTGAACACAAGCCAGTCTCAATAGACACTTTGGCTTCAAGATTCCCAACATATTTTATAAATGCTTGCCGCTTCCCATACCAAATTTCTAAACAATTTGATTTCAGATATTACCATTTTACTGGAGACCGATATAACAACCTACAAAAACGAAATAAGTGCAGATATGGAGTCAAACACAAAGGAAACATACCAGTTGAACATACGAAAACATATGCTCGCTCATAATGGCGAGAAACCATTTGAGTGTAATATATGCGGTTATAATTGTACACATAAAACCAGTTTACGAACACATATACTCGTTCATAGTGGGAAGAAACCATTTGAGTGTAATATATGCGGTTATAATTGTACACATAAAACCAGTTTACGAACACATATACTCGTTCATAGTGGGAAGAAACCATTTGAGTGTAATATATGCGGTTATAA